>OY997380.1:8032115-8382115 GCA_963921505.1 Phakellia ventilabrum
GGCGGTGCGCAGGAGTACGAGTGATGTCTTCTCTGGTAGCTGGGCACCTTGGCTGCCAGGGCCGGGGCTGTGCGCAGCCGCAGAGGGGCTGAAACGGCGAGGGCTAGGCGAGTTAGGGTCGTTGACATGGCTGTACTACTGACACCGCAGAGCAGGGAAGGGAGATTTAAACAACTGAAAATAGCGCCCAACGCGCGCGCATTTTTAGTTACGACCACGTGGCCAATGCACATGTTGAACATGTGTCAGCTGCTGGAATGGGTATGGGTCTGACCCTGCACGGACTGTTACGAGCCCCACCCACTAAATGGCACGCGACACGGATAATGCGAATCTCTCATCTCATGACGCTCATGATTCTCATACTTTACAACTTGCTGAACAGGCTACTTAGAGTGCCATTGGAAAGGTAGCTCATCTTGCTCGTAATAGAGCACTATTATCAGACCCATCTTGCTCGTATTTGACTCATCCTTTGGACTCGTCCACATACAGTACACTATCCAGTGAACGATAATATGTGGATTGATGATGTCCATATTTGGTGGGCTCTTATAATTATAACAGTTCCTCTGATCATGAGCTACTTCAAACCTCTCACTTCCACACTCTGGCCCGTGAGACTGTGTGTGTGTGTGTGTGTGTGTGTGTGTGTGTGTGTGTGTAGTATTGCCCACACACCAGTTCAAAGTGAGTAGTATACCAGAGACCCATGATAAAAGATGATTCATGACTATAGATCATCCATACAAGGCCTGAGCACTGTAAGAAAGCCACTTTAATAAGCTTACAATATTATATGGATATGGTTCTGGGGTTGTAATATGTACATACCATGACTACATATACACTGAGAATGGTTAGCACATTCTGTACAGCTCTGCTACATGCTAACTACACCAGTGGGCAGTCATAACTTGTGTTAACATATTCATGACTGTGGTGAGTTCCTTTTGAGGAAGTTACGACATATTTGGAATGCCAATGCCAATTATCTGATCCGGCAAAGAGTCTGTGAAGTGATTTGTAGAACTATAGCCAGCAGTGTTATACATATAGCTAGTGAAGACACTGGATCTGCAAATGTATTTTCAGCTGCTCTATTAAGTCACCACCTGGAAACTGTCTGGTGAGTGACAACCATACTACACTGGGGGCTCAGACCTATCTCTGTATAGGGCCACACCCACTTTTGTGAACTGAATTAGGCCAGTACATGGGCCAGACAGTAGCTAGGTGGCTATACCTGTGGTTCCTAGGCTAGCATATAAAGGGTATTTGGAAGTTAGTGACCACGGTTTAAGGGTAGTGGGGAAGGGGAAGCATCAGATGTCCACAGTCAACATATAAGCCAGAGAATACAATTGATCTTAGGATTAGGGTTAGTCAGAATCAGGCTATGCATATATAAGCGATTGTATTTTTCAGTTGATCTGCAAGGCATGCATATGAGGCTAATAAGAAGCAGTAGCAATGGTTTTGTACCTTCAACTTCTTATGTGATGCCCTGTAGCTATATGGGCTCCTGCTCAACAGTGGAATCTCTTAGTGGCTAACCAGTGTGAGCCAGGGTAGCTAAGAAGCAACTGTACGTAGCCTGGGAAATTAAAGGGGAGTTACCTCAAATGACCCTCTATATTTTAATCTGGGTTCAAAGGTCAGAGAATACAATTGATCTTAGGATTAGCATAGGCTCCAACTGTCCCCGGAATCTCCGGGACAGTCCCGGATTTGTTGACTTTGTCCCTGGTCCCTGAAGGCTTTACTACTAGCCTATTGTTGGTCCCGGATGTGGGCCAGACAGCTATCATAACTGCAAACAGCAAATTTATTTTTAGCCAGAGCAGGAGATGTGCTATGCAAACAGATCCGGGTTTACTATAAATACACTACTAAAATTACAATACTCAAACTAAACCACATAAGTGGTATATACATTCTTCAGCTGCTATTCTCAATCTTTGAATTTTACAAAGTGTTAGCAATTGCTGTCAGTGTCTGAGTTCTCTTGAGTTAGTTACTTCTCTTCATGGCCCAGTCTGAGTCTGGCCCTTGCCATTTTGGGGTGTGGTGATGGGTGTGGTTAACATTATTATGGGCGTGGCACGTGGGCGTTAACACCAACTTCCGGTGGGTGTGGCTATGGTCCCTGAAGGCTCTCTGAAAAAGTTGGAGCCTATGGATTAGGGATATATAAGCGATCCTATTCTTCGGTTGATCTGCAAGGCATGTACACGAGGCTAATATGAAACAATAGCAATGGCTTTGTACCTTCAACTTCTTATGTGATGCCCTGTAGCTATATGGGCTCTTGCTCAACAGTGGGCATATAGGAATCTCTTAGACTAACCAGTGGCTAACCAGTGTGAGCCAGGGTAGCTAAGAAGCAACTGTACGTAGCCTGGGAAATTAAAGGGAGTTACCTCAAGCGACCCTCTATATTCTAATCTACAGGACATTCCCTTATGATCTGACTCTTCAAGAAGGTCTTCCTGTCCTTGTACCCAGTGTTCCAGATCCATCTCTCCCGGGCTGCCGACAATGTTGGCCCCTAGCATTAGCTGGTTTCAACAGAAACAGGGGCTGGTTCCGACACTGTAAGTTATAGCTAAACCAACAAGCCCAAAGACTCTTGAACTAGCAACTACAACCCTAGCTACCTGTTAGGTCCAGATGTGTTGGCTATATATACACTGTAAAAATAAAGAGGCTGGTTTTACTACTGAGTGGTTACTACAGTTGCAGAGTGCTAGATGGATCGCCTCACTTGTATATGCATATTGAAGGAATAACAAAGTACTTAGACTTTCCTTTGTTGCTAGCTACAAAGGAAACTCAATCACTTTGTTATTCTTGCAACTACATACTTGGGCAGCAGATCACCAAGCAAGATTAAAATAATCCTCATGTTGTACGTACGTTGATGTTTTCCAGAAAGAACACAAACAATTTTCTGATCAGCTGGAGACAATGCATATTTAATAAATTACCCATACGTTCACTATTCTATTTCTTTTGCAGAAGAAATACTGTGTCTCTGGAACCATCTCAGCTAATGTTAAAAACATGCACCTCCTTCAAGAGTGCCTTCTTCTTGCTGCGAGTGCCCATCATAATCAATGGAAAGCCTGCTACAATTGGCACCTGTAAGGGAATGCTTACTCTCAACTCCGACCACCCCAGCCTCAATATTACTTTCGATTCTCTTTTTAACGATGTGAGCGCCGTGGTCAAGAAGTATGGAAAGTTACATATCACCAACAACTGGTGTGAAGATGTGCCACTCTTCGAGTTGAAGTTCTCCACGCCAGCTCAAATGAAGAGATTCGTTCGCTCTGCTGAAGAAGTACAGAACGAACTGGAATCCATGATCTCAGCAAAAGCTTACAGAGAAACAAGGGGCCTCAGATCCCAGTAGTGTCCACCCCCTGCCGCCAGTGGAGGTACCCTCTGAAGTCTTTCTACTGACCCCTGGCTATGCCAATAAGGATTCAGACCTGGTGCTGGTGACGTCTGATAATCTTTCAACCTGCTTGACGCTGTGGAAGGAGAGTGAGGTGTTAAGATCATCAACTTCAGAGCATGTTTTAGGGCATACAGGACAAGACAAGCTGACGAACATGGTACTTTCACAGACAGCCACCCACCCATACATACACAAACTTACAATTTTTATTATTGCAGTAGCTATCCTTTTGTCTGTCACTACAGGTGTCCAGACACAAAGTTCAATGGAAAGAGATCCAATTCCCTCACCAGAAAAGGTATTCTTATCTGAAATATTTACATGTACATGTACTGTTCATGCGGTAGTCAGTGTGTATAATTGTTCCATTAGCTTCAATTTAAAGGCCTAAAGTATGACCATCCTTGCTCCCACACAGAAGCATGATCCCATTCAACAACACCTGTACAGTCGACTAAAACAAATACAACATGATATGCAAGCGAAAGATACGGAGGTAGCTGCCAACAAATATGCTCTAAGTGAAGCACAGAATGCCCGAGATATTGCAAGAGATAGGCTTAGTGACGTCGAGAAGCAAACGTTGGAAGTCCAAACAAATGTTGGAGTGCTGACTAAGAAAGTGAGTGATATTCAGAGGCAGTTAAAGTCGAAAGAAAGTGACCTAAAGGCGACACAGAAACTACAGGAAAAGGAAAACGAAGAGTTTCAAGTCAAAGCTTCAACAAAAGCTAGAAGACATCCAGACCGAGCTAGCATCTGAAAGAGATAAAGCCCTTTCTCTTCAGGAGCAGTTCCAGCAGGCAAGCAAAGAGCTTGCTGACAAGTCAGCCAGGGTACGGAGTCTAGAGAAGGCACAGCAGAAAGTGGAAACCCAATTAGATATTGAGAGAATGAGAGTAGACCAGCTGCAAAAGCTAGCTGCTTCTGCTTCAGAATCACAGCACAACCAAGAAATGGAGGTACAGTATGAAGTATATGATTCTTTTGTGATTCTTAATATCTATAGCTATAGCTATATGGCTATGTAGCTAGCTATTGTGATACACTGCTGTCTCTGTACTTCTTTGTCACAATCCTTTGTCTGTGCATTAGAATCAGCTGAAGGCTGTCAAACAGAAGGAAGAGGATAAGATCAGGGAGATGACCATCCTAACAGAAACCATAGCTCACAGAGATATGGAAGTGAAGCGCCTTTCAGCTCTGCTCCAGACCCAGGAAGCCCTTCAGCAAACACTGCTCAACCAGACGACAGCAGACCTCGTCCAAGGGCTAAAAGTAGAAGAATTGCAGAAGTTGACCGCAGAGGTCTCAGAGCTGAGGACCAGGCTATATAAGGCAGAGGATGACCAGCAGAAGGCACAGCTACAGATGGACACAGCTCAGCTAAAACATGAGCTACTACAAGAGCACCTGATGACATGGCCAGATGAGGTAACCCCTGGCTATCATTTCACTTCCCTCATTGTCAGACCATTTCCTCTACAATAGCATTGCTGTGTGGAAGGAATAGGCTATTAATTTGCTGTATCTCTGCATATTATTTACTGCTCTTCTAGTAAACTTGCAGTATCCAAAGCAAAAAAGCTTTCTGAATATAATACCCAAGTGCTGATTAATGATTCTCCGTAGCTAATCCAAGCAGATATATAGCTATTCTTGTGGATTTTCTTGTTTAGGTTATAATCATATTTCTTATGTTACTATTGCCCTCTGCATTGCAGTTACCTAGTCCTGGAAAGGATACATGGGAATACAAAACATTCAAGAAGCACTCCGCTGACATTATTGAGAAGCTGGCTACCGTGAAGCTAGCTGGTACGCTGGCAGATAAATTGAGTGCTGCTGGCATACTCGGCCAATCTGTCACTGAGCAGGCGGGCATTTATGGTCCTGATGTTACGGAGACATGCCGGGTTAGACCCATTATCGCCGCTCTAAAAGGCAAAATAGAGCAGAATGCACAGATCTATCACGACTTTCGTGGCATTCTTCAATCACTTGGTGCCGATGCAGATACAGCTCTTCACTGTATGCCAGGAAAAGGTAAAATGATTTTGGCACATTGGCATTCAGTCATATGTGAACTCTTGTTGTACTCTTGTCCCAGATTCACCACTCGATACCATGGAAACTGTGACACCCTCACCAAACCAAGGTAAGATAACACAGAGGAAAGTAGGACAACTATGTACCTTGAAAGATGATGTCATATACAACTGAGATCTTGTTTGATCCTGAGTGTCAGGCTTAACCATCTTCCATTCAGAATCACCAGTCAATCATCAACTAAAACATGCAAAAATACTATGGCTTGGACTTTTTGTTTTTATCTTGGATTTTTTTTTTCTTCCAAGTTTAATTTTAATCATTTAGTATATTATAAATATGGAGGCATACAACTAATGAATGGTATAAACAGATCTGTAAACATACACATTTACAGATAAAAATAAAAGAACTCAAAAAATCAGAGGTGGCCAACTGGCCAGTGGTGCCCATCACTGATTGTTATGTTTATTTAAATTGCTTAATGAGTTAGTAAGCAGAAACAAACCAAGTGTCGTGCATTGTTATACACTGCATCCTAAAAGTATACATATAATGGTCCATGATGTGATAATTATACTATCCTTATTGACAGTACTAGTGTACTCTTATCACAGGTCCGACAATCAATGAAGCTACAACCATGGAAGCTGTGACAGTGACCCCCTCTCCAGACCAAGGTTAGGCATGACTTTTGTTGGGCAGCCATGTTGGGAATTAGGATTAGCTATATATCTAGAATTAGCTATATAATTATATACCCAAGACTCTAATTTGAAAAAATAAAACACCAATAACAAAAGTTATATCTTTGTAAATAACATAACCATAGATACTATCTATGACATAACAGTGCAGCTGTATTCTTATCACAGACCCTACCGTCAGTGAGGCTGGAACAATGGAAGCTGTGACTCCCTCTCTTGATCAGTACCAAGGTTAGCCATGCTTTCACTGTAAACGCTTTGTCCAACCAGGGTTGGGATTCCATTGCAATGAAAGTAAGGGGTGATGGAGGGAATGAAGGAAGAGATGATGCGATTTTCCAGTTGGTAATATAAGGGAGAAATAGTGGCTAATAATAGAGGAGGTTGCTGTAAAGAAAAGTGGGATTACCAGATATAGCGATTGGTATGGATAAAGTCAGTGCATTGCTAGGATGTTCTGTGTGTGCTTTTCTGTCGATTTTGTGTAAGAATGCTAATGCCCCAGAGGAACTGCAGATCAACATGTCATAAGTAATGGAATAGAATATCTTGGTGGACTTCGAGTACTTGTGTTGGGCTGCATCTGTGTTCTTTTGTGCTTGGTGTGTTTATGTGTACTATAGCTTATGGTACTACTGAGTTTGTAAGCAGAAATAATAAAATTTAGATAATGCATTGCTACAAGTGGGTGGCTAGGCTGTGTCAATGTAGTCACTACAGTTTGTACAATAGTTATGCATTAATTAACATCCTTCCAGGATTCAAGTCCTCCCAGCCTGTCCAGCTGGATAGTGTGGATCCAGGGCCTCCTCCAGCATTCCCATACCCCCAACCCACCAGGCCTGACAGTGGGATCGATCAAAGATACCCTCTAAGTGAGTCCCACCCAAATTCCATAAATCACTTATACACCTCCTTGAGAGGTGTATAAGTACTTATACACCCCGCCTCCAGGCTACTATTATACTTATGTTAGTTCTTTCTGTATAAGCCTTATCCTGTGGTGTAATGCGGCCTCTGATGGTTACAAATCTCATTCAGCATTGATACATACATCCACAGGTAGTACATTCACGTGCACATTTCTTGACAGCTCTTGGCCTACCCCTCACGGCATCCACTGATCTGTTTAGAGTGCATTAATAGTGCTTTGTATATTATAGGCAGTCAGTGTAAGGGTATATTAAATTATACTGAATGCATAATGATTATTATTATCGTTACGATCATAATAGTTATTAAAGCCATGCTTACCTCTTAATTGTTTCAGTTGGTGTCACTCCTCCTCCATCTGGTTTGGACCAGCAGCCTTCCAAGTGTGTCCACAGGGTGGATCAAAGCAGTCATCCAGGTGGGTGGCTGGGCTGTGCCAGTGTAGTCAATACGGTTCGTACAATAGTTATGCATTAATCAACATCCTTCCAGGATCCAAGCCCACCCAGCCCCTCCAGCTTGAGACTGTGGATCCAGGGCCTCCTCCAGCAGTCCTGTACCCACAACCCACCAAGCCTGACAGCAGGATGGATCCAGGACACCCTCCAAGTGAGTACCACCCAAATTGCTTTAGTCAGGCAAAATGCAGTACCAAAGGTATACTGCCTGGAGGTGCTAAATGCCTCCACAGAGGCTGTAAAGCATGAAAAAAAAATTGGCCATGGTTTTTCGCTATGAGGAAGCTTTCTAATAGCATCTCAGCATCCAGATGGCCAGCAAGGGGGCATGAACAACGAAACGCAATATTAGCTAACCAGTTCGTACTTCACTTCAAGAGTAGATTGTCAGCCACGCCTACAGCAGCAACTGCATGACAGTAAATTGGCAAATAAGCCTAGCTTCGGTGAATCTCCAGTGTGGTATAGTTAGCTTGTTATAAGATTTGCACAGTTAGTAAAAAAAAACTTTTCAAAAAGGGCAGTTGAGTAGGTAAGAACATAATATACGCAATATGCCATAGCAAAAAGGAAGTTACATGTACTATTATGCATTCCAGAACAAACTAGTCAATTACACAATCATGTGTAAATACAGTAAAAGGCTTGAAATATGAGAAGATATAAAATTATGTCTAAAACCTGCTACCCAAGATATGAAGACAATGCTCATATCCTGGAATAGATTCATTCCCAATGACATCCAGTTGAGATCATCCAGTTTCTCCTTGTTCAAATGCCGTATATGGCATGGCATGACGTGGCTCTGATGCATTGTGCTCCTCAGTTACGTCTTGAGGCATCTCATGGTGGAAGAGATTCTTTTGCTCACAGCATTTGTGGCTGGCATAGCAAGAATTAGGCGAGCCAAACAGAACACTTCACTGTAAACATACTGCCTTCCGCTTTTCCTTGGAAAACCATGTACCAAGATTTTGCAGCTATGCTGAAAGCTCTATGGTGACCACCATGGAGTGGTGTGAGGGGATTACCAGAGCAATCAGCTTTATTAGCTACTATCTATAGTTATTAAACAGTGCATAATCATGATACTTTTATCGACTTGTATGAGGTTGTAGTTGTAGTTCATGGGTAAATCCCTTGAGTGGGGGCATCAGAGCCTCGTTATGTAATAGGATAAAGCTTACACAGAAGTAGCCAACATAAACCTTCTGCGGTTGGTGCCACGCCCGTTTCCTCTGGATTGGGTCTCCAAATTCCCAGACTTGACCACAGGGTGGACCAGAGACCCCTGCCAAGTCAGTTGCATACTTTGTAGTGTACACTATAGTACTGACACTCTCAAGTCAACAAGACACTCCATAAAGTGCACAAAATTTATATTATACGGAGTACTTTGGAATTTACAGTAATGTGTTGAAAAACTAAAACTAGCAGCAGTACAGCCTTGATTATAATTGAAACCAGGCAGGCATTCTAGTACACGTATTATGGAAGAGACTGGAACAAGGCACTGAGTGCTGTCGATGTCCCTGGAGCACCTCATGATGTTCAGCACACTCCACATCAATAGTGTGTATCTGTTGGGTGCGTGTGTGCATATTTTTGGCATAATAATTAGTAAATCTGATATTTTGTTCAAATTTAAAGTCTAATTAGCTATTCTTAAGGAAGCAATGGAGCTGTATCCATGACATTGTAGGTATGTGGGGAGGAACACTGCAGAGTCATTGCACATTTACAAATATCACGTGACAGATGGCCTCATTCAGAAAGGGTGTATACATTGCACTTTGTACTGAACAGGGTTTCATACAAGATTCTTTGGTGGGGGGTGGACCACGCTTCCCCAGGAAACTTTTGAAATTTACATGCTCTGAGGCTGCTTCTGGGCCCCCCAAAATGCTGGAAACAACTTATTAATTATTAAATCAACTTCTGGGGGGGTTGAGGAATCCCACCTTGCATACGAAACCCTGCAGAATACTAGCAAGGAATATCGAGTGGCAAGAGAACATGCAACTCTGTAAATGGAAAATTCAATCTATAGAAGCTCACATGGTATATTTATTTACTCTGGAAGAACACTTATATCATATAGCCGGTTATTTTTTGCGTGGTTGTAAAGGATACCAAAGCTAGTTACTATCTATAGCTGCACGGGTACAAGGCTGCCAGCTAGGGGCGGGGTCGGAATGCAGAGTTGCTGCTAACATAGGATCATGTTTTGGGCCGAGACTTGGCCTACATGAGGACATTTTGCTGAAACTGTAATATCCCTGGCTAAATACCATCCTAATGATTTGAACTCTGACCTCTTAAAATTCTTTCTTGACCCATTTTTCCTTGTTGTGGGAGGAGAAAGGTGTGGCTATGATCTGTGTGGACATCAATTGAAAACTCACTCTTAAAGTGTGAATTTCATTACCAGGATAGCTGCTTCCTATTAAGCTCTTTGTTGCCGAGCGGGAAGCAAGGCAACTACTCGTGATGCATGGAGACTCTGCGTATGTATGTAATATGTATGTATGTATATTATGTAAGTAACACTACAGGAATGCAAATATTTCGTGTGGGCGTGGCACTGCTTTCACTGTTTGCAGTAGAGCCAAGAGCATGCACTACATCGAGTGTACGATGGAGTCGCCCTGCAGAGAGGCGGGAAGGCTACATGCGCAGCAACCCAGAGGAGCAGTAGCTAGGGGAGGGGACATCGGCGGGAGGTTTATCGACAGCGGGTAAGGCTGATTCAGTAGCAGTAGGAAAGTGATGACCGCTGTAACGGCGCTGTTCTCAAAGCCTCGGACAGGCCGAATGGTCAGCGGAGCAGCGTAATGCAACTCGATTGCATGGAATACCATGTATGCAATAGTAAACCTTTACATGTCAATACTAGGAGCATTGTGGATGAGCATGAGGGAGGTAGCCAGAGGTATGTTGTGGCACGCCCACTCTTGGGGATCTTGTGGGTGTTAGTGATCAACCTTTGAATATTAGCGCTGGCATCATTGAAATACAGAGTACATGAGAAGCCACATTAGCATGTACCCTATTAGCATGTACATGTATGTATGTATGAGTGTAGGTGCCAATAGAATGTAGGCAGCATGACAATGTACACACCTGTAGCTGTTGGGGTACGTATAGCACCTGGGTGCAAACAACATATGGTTTGCAACGGATGGATGGACAGACAGACGGACATACAGACAGACGGACGGACAGATGGACAAACAGACTGACAGACAAAACTCGACGATGACACACTAGTGTGGGGTTTCCTCCTGCTTGCCCAATCCACTTATGGGCGGGCCATTTAAATGCTAGGTGAAAGGGGGGGAGTGGGGGGGGATAATACAGCTAAATGGCTGACTTACAGTCGGTATTTCAATTAAAGCACACCAAAAACAGAATTTTGCCGCTTGATTCTGCTCACTCTCCAGTTTTTAAAGATAGGTTTACATGGTATAAGGGGTGGGTGGATATAATACCCCCCCACATAACTTTTGTTCAAAGAAGGAGATGGGTGGATAATAGCTACATCACGGGCTGATTACATAGAATACAGTACATTTACATGATTTCAAGCTATCACGAAGCTTAGGACACACTGGTATAGACTTTTAGTACAATGCGCAGTGGCAGCACACGCATGACGTAATCATGGCGCGACTACTGCCTGTTAAGCACATATTCATTGTTAAGCGCATATTCACAGTTAAGCACACTTCCTTGCTGTCAGCTGTTATAAGCACATGCGCTTAACAACCAGCACCTACGCTTAACAACCAGCACCTACACATAAGCCATACAAGTGTGACCCTTGTACTATTACACTAGTGGGATATGCACTGCTGTTCAAACTGAGGTCTCAACTAGCCTAGTTCCCAGTCTCCACTTCCAGATTGTTTTCATGGGGGGGGGGGGAAGCGTGGTCAAATTCATCACTTGAAGTGTGTCATATCCTGTGGTTTTGTGGAATGCTCTGATCTGGCCGCTCCACACGAGGTGTGATGAGGCTGGTAAGCCAGCAAACAAGAGCGAAAAGCGTAAAGCAGTTTTGAACTAGCTTCTCTAGGAATCCAAAGACTGCCCTGACTGAAAGAATAAACTAGCGGGTGAATGTTAAACAGCATGGCCTTAGTCGAAAGCTAGTTAGCTAGCGGGCTAGGCCTTTCAGTTTAGTTAGCGGTATAGGTAACCTACTTCTTTAGAGCTTGTAGTGCTTGAAAAAAAGCTGTTGGTACATAGCTAGCTTTAGTGGCCAGGCTATGGCGGCGACATTTAAAACTAGCAAGCCTCCAAAGGGAGTCCCCACATTTTTACTCACCCTCTGGCTTTGTCTTTCATCTGAACGGTTCTTTCACTAAGCTTGAACGAAAACTTTCAGCTACTCTTCTGGCTCTCCATGTGTACGTGTAGCACGGCAAGATTAGATTCAGGGCATTCCACAAAACCACGCACCCTTCCTGCGGATATGACACACTCCACGTGACGAATTTGACCAGGCTCCCTACCGTTTTTTTTTTTACAATATGTGAAAAAAAGCTGGGAGTGGAGACTGGGAATGAGGCTAGGTCTCAACAGGCTTCTTTTTGGTAGTGCAAACCTACGTCTGAGTGTGGATGGGTGGAGGGAGAATTGGTTGTGCTTGTGCTGATGTTACACTTTGTACATGTATGTGTGTGGATAAGCATGGCTTTTAGATGTGTGTACAAACTACACAAGGTTCAAAGCCAGTATAGCTCACATGACATGTTTGTAGCCGTCAGAGTATGGTACATAATATTATGCATTTTAAATATGTTCTCATATTACCACCCGGGGTTCTGACGGCACAATCATAATGAATTGATCATGGGTAATAAGTTGTAGCAGCGCACTGCCAGTGTTTGAGACCATACCGAGTCAGGGCTTCACGGGGGAGGGGGGCATTCGTCCCCTCTTGGAAACTTTCTGCCCCCTTTCGGAATTTCAAGCCTTTAAATGTGAATACTGCTCACTATATGCATGCCTCCCCCCAAATGTCTTCCGGCGTGCTTTTGCCCTCCCTTGGGAACTTTGCCTAAATGAACCCCTGCAAGTAGCACAGACTACTATGTACCACCTAACAGGGCCTACAATGGTAGCCTGTTAGCTAATTGTTCCATCTCATTAGCAGTGCCCTAGCCACAACCTTATTGTGGAAATACAAAAATGATAAATTGATGGTCTCAATCAACTATAAGGAATTCAATAATTAGGTTCTCATATTACCACCTACGGTCCAGACAAACCAAGAGGTACCGTTCGTTCCTTATTTCTAATGCCGCAACTCGGCCAGGTAACAGGCTACCATAGTACAATAAGGGATGAAAGGTACCTCTTGGTTTGTCTGGTCGGTGGGTGGTAATATGACAACCTAAGTAGCTGAAAGAGAGCATCAATTTATCATTTTGTATTTCCACAATAAGGTTGTGGCTAGGGCACAGCACAACCCCAAGTGTGTGTGGGTGGGGCTGAATGTCTAGGCAGTGATATATGCACTCGCGAAGGTAGTAACTGGAAGCATTGTGAGCCTGCAAAGTATAAAAAACATTCGGCAGAATTATCAAGCTTTTAGGAAATGCTGTTGTACCATGTCATTAGCTGTATTTTTGTCATAGGACACAACTGTTGGCATAACTGTTGGCTCTAAATAGAATGCAAGTCCAATAGAACATGAGCTTTAAGCTGTTAATGGCAGTGGCCGTGGCCGCTGTTACAGCTACGTCACTCTTGGCATCCAATATTAATTAAGCCACGGCCACTGGGAGCAACAGTACCACATGAAGTTAGTAGTGCATGGTCTTCAATACAGGTAGATGCTAAGAGAGCCGCTTCTTCACAGTTGAAAAATAGGGCAAACAAATTTTTTCCACGCTTCGCGCAGAAACTCTATCACCCGCTACACGGCCTCTATGCCAGCCCCCTATCCAAAAACATCTTCCTACGCCACTGCATTAGCATGGTTATCGTATGTGATATCACAGAGTTGCCAAAATGGTGGTGTGGGGAGGGGGGGCATACCTAATTTCCTGGATGGGACGGGACGTAGCCGGAAAATATGTGTACCTAATTTCCGGGACGGCGGAACGGTCACGGAAATTCTAACTTGCCTAAAGTCCGGGATCACAAAGATAAAGTGCTTACTCTGTATATTGCGGCATAACATGGCAGTGCTTGACCTGCATGCACTTTTCATACCTCCATTACGTGAGGGACGGGGCTATAGAAATAGGGGGTGGAGCTGCTCTGAGCAAAGGAAGATGAGTATTCATCTATTCATCCAAGTAGGAAAGCTGGTTTTAAAGGTGAAAGACTGCTTTAAGAATTATTAATATTATGCACATCCAGGACTGCACGTAAAAGCTAGTCACCATTCCAAGCCCAGAATCAAGGTCCTCGTACACAGGCCCTTTACATGTATCTCGGAGGCAAGAAGAGTGCACAAGACTTGCTATGATTGTACCCCCTATGCTCGTATCAATTCATAAACTTCCAGCTTGTACATAAAATATGCAGCTGTTTCTACCTCTTGTAATAGTATAATACACAGGATGATCAGTATCGGCACGCGTGAAAAGCGAATGGATGCTGCGGAACGGAAGGGGGCTGGCTTGCGACTAGCATGGACGGTCATACTTTCCTTCTAGATTCATCCTGTGTAGCTAAAGACTGACTAATCTTTGTTATCCCGGACATTAGGCAAGTTTGATTTTCCGTTATACTGGGCTTTAGGCAAGTTAGAATTTCCGTGACCGTCCAGCCGTCCCAGAAATTAGGTACGCGTATTTTCCGGATACGTCCCGGAAATTAGGTATGCCCGGGGGGGGGGTAGGCAAGAGTGTTCCCTGCCCTCCCTATGTTGTAGGCATTGTTAGCGCGAGAGCGTACATGAATTTACGTGAGAAAACAGATGCGTAATATCACCATAATAATAAGTGCTAGTTTGTTCACAGAGCTAGCTTGTGGCCTCCAATTGAAAAAAACAGCCTCATGCCTTGCTTGCTCTTGCTCATTTCCTTGGACCAGGAACCAGTCATTAAGTTTGCATGGCCTAAAGACTGAAGCATAATTTATTGTGAATATCGGCTAACTTCTGTTAGCTACTGGATTGAAACTCCCACAATATACATGTACGTGTACTGTTCCAGGTGAGGGTCCCAATAGTCACCAAGAATAGCCTCAGAGTATTGAAATTTTCCAAAATATTCTGGGGATATCCCCCAGACTTCCCTAGTAAGCATTTACCTGATGCCCCCATTCAAATCAGGTTCCTATACCCGTTAAAGGGAGTGATACTCACCTTTGCGCAGGTCTTCAGAGTCAGCAAAGAGACTTCTTTCATTTCAACCATGAGGTGCACTTAACCTGTAGGGGGAAGTCATTGTGGTAGTTCAATATTGGAAGTATTATACTGCTGATTGGGAAGGGTGTGTATGTTCAGCACTCAGTGGTAGGCAAACTGGGTCTAGTACAGCTCCGACATTGTAAACTATAGTCTCGCGTGCCATCCCCTTTCCGTAAAAATGGGAAGTGTGTGTAAACCAGGGGTACGCACAATATTAGCTAGCTAACCGTACACCAGCAAGCACACATAATGTAGCCTCGTACCCAGGGCTTCATGAGATAAAATGTTGGCGAGGAAGACTTGAATATGAGGCCACACATAATGTACTGCCATGTACAGGCTGCAAAGGTCAAAGGTCAACATATAAGGACCTTGAGCGGGCAACCATCTCCCCCGCAGTAGACTAGAGCCCTCATTTCTGGGCTGTAATGGTTACTTACAGATAAGGACCAAGATCTATATGCCCTGCAGGGCTACATACACATGGCGAGGTAGAGCCTGCAGAGGTCAAAGGTCAATTCTCATGCAACTCGAACAGAACCCAGTTAATCTCAGTTCTGTATCCCCAACATGGCCTCCCATAGCTGTACTGTTACTAATGATCACCCTGCACACGCGATCGCGACAGCCTAACCAGCAGCTATCACAGACACTCACTAGCGGTAAGGTACAGCTCTTCGCTACCCTAGCGGTAGCGGTACTTATATAAACACACAGCGATCGCTCACTGACTGGCTTCCTGTAGCTTAAGTGGCTGCTATTGTTCAGCTAATGGCGTAGACTAAACAAGCCATGATAATTACTGTCATCTCCGGAAGCTACTAGCTTCATCAGTTCCACCATTACACACACACTACACTCACAGGACAAGCTACTGAGCAACAGAAGATGAGCCTACAATGGCAGACCTGCAGTGATGCACCAGAGGACATGTGGAGAGGATCTGCTGTCAGCCATGACAAGATGGCATACTTCAACCCCAGTCTCTCTACTGCTGTCTACCAGTTTGAGGAGGACCAGTGGACGGCTCTACCCGAATGTCCTCACTACCACTCAGCGTTGACAGTAGTCAACGAACAGCTGACTACTGTAGGAGGGAGCCATGGCTGGGGTGGTGGTGACCCCACCAACTCCCTAGCCAGCCTCACTGGGGAGGGCAAGGACAGGAAGTGGGTGGAACACTTCCCACGGATGCCCACTAGTCGCTCCCACCTCGCAGCAGTGTGCAGGGGGACGTCCCTCATAGCCGCCGGGGGACGTGGTGGTGGGAGGCCACTGAGGACTGTTGAAGTCATGGACACCGAGTCCCTACAGTGGACCCTCGTCAATCCCTTGCCACACCCGATGTACTGGGCGTCCATCGCAGTGAGCCAAGAGAAGGTTTATCTACTTGGAGGCAACGATCAGAATGGCCGGACTCTCTCCGTCTTCACCTGCTCCACACTACAGACACAGCCATTGGACGCACAACTAGAAAAAACAGCCAATCAGATGACGGGATGGCATCAAGTCGCTGATGCCCCCCACTACAGGTCTACAGCTGTTTGTGTCGGAGAAGTCCTTCTAGCTATCGGTGGACGGTCTGCAGCTGGTGAGGAGACTTCAGCCATCGCCGCCTACAACCCAACATCCGACTCCTGGGAAGACATCGGACACATGACTACACCTCGATACCTACCACTGGTAGCTCTGTTGCCTAGTAACGAACTGATCGTGGCTGGAGGCGCCGGTGGAGCTACTAAAGTTGAAATAGGCAAAATTGTTGCCTAGTAACGAACTTATTATAGCTGGAGGCTACAGTGGACAAACTAAAGTGGAAATAGGCAAAATTGTTAACTTGTTTACTTGTACTTTTCATGTCAAACACGTGTTTTCTTGTTTGTTGTTGTTTTTGTTTGTTGTTTTGCTATTTTTGCTTGTAACGATGTTTTTAAAGGATTTTTTCGAACAAAAACCATTTTTTCCACCACCATGTCCCCCGCGCTGCTATCTTACGGTACAATAGAAGTTGGCACGGTCACTTACCCCGCTGCGGCGACTGACCCTGGCCTACGCAAGGCTTTAAATAGGCAATGGTGACAAACAAAACTGGTTTGAAGGGTCAAGCGGCCATTAGCAGGGTAGTTGACAACAAAAAAGCTTTTTTATTACGCTTGTTAACAAGCGCAAATAAAAAAGCTTTGAGCACAACATGCCAGCTCTATATTAGCACTAACCAGTTATTTTGCCTTCTGCTGTGTTGGCTTTACCGCTTCAAATAGCTAATAGCTAGCTAGTAGACTAAAATTTCCTTCTACACAAGCTTACATAGCTACTCAGCTTCTAGTTTGAAGCTGCACGGCAAGCACGCTAGCTAAGCTAGCAGATGAGAGACCAGGTAAAAAAACACTGAAGCCGTAACCAAGGTAAAGCAGCTGGCCTATAGAGGCGCCCGCACCGTGTAGCGCGCACATACGTATGCCGCACGTGCCTAGCTAGCTGGCCATGCACGTTGCCATCCGTGAGCCTCACCCTTTAGCGTTGCTCACGCAGCTGGGCGTGTCTGGATTGCATCGTCTTATATAGCCTCGCCTCAAGCATGAAAGACGAGGCTACATCGCCTTAGGCACGTTTTTAGAAGTTGGCCACGGGTGGTCACTCAACGGTGATTGTCCCTGCAGCACAAGTGGCCAGGGTCCTATATAGCCTGCCCCTGTCATCTGCATTAATTGTGAACACCAAACTGGAATCACTCGCATGCAGTAGCTACCAGCTAATACCATAATTTGCAAACTATTATCAAGTATGAATGAAATTTTCAGCACAGCTTCGCCAAATTATGTTAACTTCCACTCTTCATTAGACAGTATTATTGTGAGATAGATATTTTTTACGTCCCACCACAAAAACTGGCCTATGAGACAGTACAACACAGCAATACAAGACCAAAACAATGTGGGAAAGAGAAACAATTTATGGGGAGGAGTGGGTGTATATGGGGAGGAGTGGGTGTAGTGGAGTGCAAGTATTCTATGGAAACACCAAACATAGCTACAGACCGCACATCAAACAAATAATGAAAAGACAGCAACTTTTAATCAGGAATAACTCAAAACTGAAGTTGATATTCGAAAATAACAATTTGTAGTTTCTAACACGAGTTTTAGAGATTACTGAGCTGTGGCTGAAAATGTTTAAAAGAAAGGGAGCGAATAGTTTCTTGGTTTTGTGTAGCAGGCTCCCTTGTTGCAACTGCCAGCTGCAGGACTTTTGCAATCTGCTGTATTATTATAGTCTCGTACCCAGACGTTCACACCCCTTCGGCAAAAGAACGTCTGGTGTTCTAATCAAACTTTCTCGTCACAGACACCTTTCCCCTTTGGAATTCCAAAGAGTCCAATCAGATTGCAGCTTTTAGTCCTTCCGTAAAATTTCCATGACATTAGTTCAATAAATCTTCATACTATTGGTCAGTTTAATGAATTAAAACGAAATTTGAAATACACAGTACATACAGTGACCAATCACATACAAGATTTATTATCAGCAAACATGGGGTCTGTGACGAGAAAGTTTGTTTAGAACACCAGACGTTCTTTCGCTGGGGGGGCATGAACGTCTGGGCATGAGACTAAAAACAGCCCACCATGCTGGATCAAGGAGGCAAAACTTCATGAACACAAGTACAACAAGAAGCAATAGCAACGCCAAAGTCAGAACATTTTGGGAAAGTTGAAGACACTCACCAAAACTAGAACTGTACAGACAATCAAACAAGATAGTTAACAAGCTGAATTTAGTTCAAGATTAGTTTATTGGGCCAGGGAGCTGATTATTAGATCTCAAAGAACTCCATGGTGAAGTGCCTGGGGGCCTCAGCAGTCGGGCGGTTGAGGTCCTCCCCGGATGGGTTGACACACTTGAAGTCCAACAGGAAGTTCTTCTGGTCTATCTGGTAGAGCTGGAGGTCCAGCTTCACCACAATACCTGAGGATGACTGGGTATGTCTGTATGTGTGCATGCGTATAATGTGTATAATATTATGTGAGGGTAGTCTGAGGCTCTGAGCATACCAAGTGCACCTTTCTGCATACTTGAAGCCCCACCCCTCTCCACCCATTTGAAGCTCCATCCCTCTCCACCCATCACCAGTTTGAAGCCCGACCCCACTTGGAGCGCTTGAAGGTACGTGGAGCTCTTGGCACGGCGGAGCTGCCTCGAGCTAGAGCCATTGGCTGGTGTGTGTGTGTGTGTGTGTGTGTGTGTGTGTGTGTGTGTGTGTTACGTGAGTAAAAATTCCATTTCAAATGTCGTATTCTTGCATACTAATGAATTCCTCCAGAAGTGATCTCTTAAACCCCTCCCACTGACCCCTCCCATTTACAGTAGTGGTCAATATAAAGCTTACATTCCGCTTACAAAAAACTGTGAAAGTGGTCGCGTAATACAATCATACTACAAATACGGAACGTAAACTTTATATTGACCCCTACTGTAAGTCAGGTGCATCCTTAGATTGAAGATCAAGAGATTATCAATAATGATGTCATAATGATGTCATTGTAGACTATTAGTTTTCTCAAGAGTGCATAATGACGTGAGAAGTGGAAACAAAGAACAGGAGCATGTAACAATAATGATGTCATAATGATGTCATTGTAGACTATCAAAGAACAGGAGCATGTAACAATAATGATGTCATAATGATGTCATTGTAGACTATCAAAGAACAGGAGCATGTAACAATTTTAAGATATAACAAATTGCGATAGCTGTATTACTATTTTGGCCTTGGGTGCATCACAGAAGAAAATTTGACAGCTATTGCGAAACCAAACAGCTCCTACAGCAGTAAACAGCTATCACTGGAGAAGTGAGTGAAAAGGTTTGTGTAGCCATTTGTGATCGGTTGACAGTCGAGTGCCACAAGCGACCTTATCAGGATTGTTGATTGCCGCAGGGCATAGTGTCACTTGCCAGACAGCCGTGACCTCCTGTTTCCAGCCATCTTCAGTCTAGCTCTTCTCTTGCTGACTGTGGCACGTGTGTGCCCAAAATACCGTATAGCGGGAAATTTTCGCAGGTGCAAATTTTCGTGGAAATGCCAAAGTGGCTTCAGTTTTTAAATTCGCAGTTTTTATTTTCGCGTCAGCCCGTATAATAATTGACCACGCCCTTTCGTCCTGTCACGCCTAGCGCCGCTCAACCATGCGGCCGCGGAAGTTCGTAACCGGGTCGATACTTTCGCTGTGGCCGTAATCGATCAGCATCCTTTATAGCCGCGGGGCTAACAGAAGCAGACAGAGATCCACTGGAAGCTGTAATGACGTCTACCGTCTTAAAATAGCAATAGAGGGCCATCTTTTTGGTGTCGCAAAACAGACCGCAGCTCCACATGTTGGCAGTTCCAAAATTCACTGGTTCAAAATTTCGCAGTTCTTATTTTCGCGAAATCGGCCTGGGCGCGAAAAGCGCGAAATTTTGCACCATGCGAAAATTTCCCAGTAGTACCATAATATGGGAAATTTCCCAACATTTAATCTTTAAGTGCTCCTATACTCTTTTTTTCGCTTCTCACGTCATATGTGCTTCTGGTTTTCTAGGCAGCAGAGTGGGAAGCAGCTGTCTCTGAGGCATCGGTGACATAATAATGATGTAATGACCTGCCAATAAAGATGATGTCATAATGACATAATTACCTGTACTGTCTTCCTGGTGGGAGAGAGGGGTTGTAGCTCTTTCAGAGGCTCAACTGCCAGGAAACCCTCCTTCATGGAGAAGCCAGACTTGGGAGGACTGGTTGCCAAGGTGATGCTCTCGGCCGGAAGCATCAGCAGTTCAGTCCCAGCAGTGGCCTGCGATGGATGTAGGGAGGGCTTTAATAAGACCAGAAATAGGAGTGAGCAAAAATAATTCTCAGGGTACCAAAACTATATGCATGTACAGTGTCACATGCGCCTGAGACAGTACTCTACTGTCCATGACCTCTGGGGAGGGACATGTACACAGTGCCTCAGGGCACTACCTTCAGCGTACTGCTCGTGCCCTACATACACTCTAGCTATGCCACTGTGTACACACACAAACAGTTTACCTTAGACAGTACTCTGTTGTCCATGACCAGCTGGTAGGCGATGGCTAACTGGTCATGGGGGTCCCCGCTGCGAATAGCTCCTATCACCTGCATGGAGAGAGGGAGGGAGGGAGGGAGGGCGGGAGGGATGGATGGATGGATGGATGGATGGATGGATGGATGGAGGGAGGGAGGGATGGATGGATGGATGGATGGATGGATGAATGGAGGGAGGGAGGGAGGGAGGGAGGGAGGGATGGATGGAAGGAGGGAGGGAGGGAGGGAGGGGAGAGATGGATGGAGGGAGGGAGGGAGGGAGAGAGGGAGATATTAGATGGTGGAGAAAAATTTTACTGAACTGCCTAGCTGCATACATACACATGTATGTAGACCACATTTAGCGAGCAACTGACGTAGAACTTCTCATTGCTATACAAATGCATTAGTCATGCGGTGATGTTTGGTGAAATGATTTGCCTCAACCAGCGACAGCTACCAACCTCTGCTGCCTTCACACTCAGCTTCTGGCACACCTCAGCGAGAGCGGCAGAGTCAATCTGGGTGGAGTCAATGTCCCCTGGGAGGGGGAAGAGGTCCTCCTGGAACCACGAGTGCTCCCGGATGCCCTGGATGGTTATACGCTTCACTGGGTTCACCTGCAGGGGAAGGGCATCAAGGTTGGACTGGGGTATGGCACTGGAATGGACTGGGGGTTGGAATGTGGTATGGTCTTGTGTTTATGCACGATACATGTAGCAGGATATGGGCCAACCAAATTAATCAATAGACTCAATGAACACTGTGTCTAGTCTCGTTCCAAAATGGCTTGGGAATGAGGCTAGGGACTGCCTACCTGCAGCATCTGTGATATGAGATCCACGACATCAGTGCTGAGATGGCTGGGAATGTAGAATTGCCCACTCTTAATCTTCTTGAACAACATGGTGACATTGCGGTCGTCAAACGGCAGTGTCCCACACAAAAGGGCATACAGGATGATACCACATGACCACACGTCCACTTCTGGGCCTGAGGAGGGTGATATAATGATGATGTAATAATGATGTAATGATTAGGTAATAAATCAGTTGACAGTGCATTATAGGGTTTTACATACAGTTAGTGCTCGAGGGTAGGATAATTAATACACAAACTGAACCAGCCAACTGGCATTAGTGCTCTCAGACTGCCATAGCTCTAGCGGGCATCATTTAGAAAGTGTGCCTTATATATTAATTTTAACACACACCAATGTGTGCATTGCATAATATATGTATTAGGTGGATTTAAAGCGCTAGCTGTCATGTGATCGATCTGGAGACTTCTAATCCATCAAAGGTTACGTGAGTATTACATTATGTATTACCCTGAGTAGCACTAATTTGATATAAGACTTTTTACACACTTGCCTGCATATAGCTTCCCTGAGACCACCTCAGGAGCAGCATAGTTGGGGCTACCACAGCTGGTCTTCAGGAGCTCTCCGTCCTTCATGAGGTTGCTAAGGCCAAAGTCGGCAATCTTGACATGGTTTTGGTACTCCAGGAGAAGGTTTTCTGGTTTCAGATCACGGTCAACCACCTTATGACTGTGTGTGTGTGTGTGCGTGTGCGTGCATGTGTGTGTATTATATGTACATGCTGTACAGGTACATGTATGGAGATGCAGCTCTGAGTAAAAAGGACAGGAATTCGAAACTGAAAATAACTTTTCTGATTTGACAGGTCAAACCGCTGATCACAGTGTGGAGGTCATGTCATTTCAAAATTGGCTTTACTACTGGCTAAAGTGAGCCCCACATTAGCAGGAGTCGACAGCATTCCGTGTGCGTATGACACATTCGTGGCTCATATACTACAAGTATTTCATACGCCTACTTGCGTGTGCCGTGCACATGGACCAACAAAAGTAATATTTTCAACCAGCCAACCATGAGGAGAACAGTGTAACAATAAAGGCTTCACGATATCACTAACGCATGCAAGGCAGCCAAGCAAGGTCGACAGCATTAGCAGGAGCTAAACACAGGTGAGGGTAAGTGGTGAAGGCACAGAAAGTTTTACGCTTACATATACCAGAGCAAAAGGCATGAGCTAATATGTGACAGTCCAAAGGGGAGCGGCAACTGACCCCATAACACCCCTGGATCCGTCCCTGGACATGAGCTAGAGGCAGAGTGCGTGTGCATGGCATAACAGCTTCATGCTTACATGTGATGAAAGGGCAGGAGGGACAGTTTATCGCTTGCTGAAGCAGAGGGCAGTGGGGGACCGGGTTGACACCTAATGACGCTCCTCTCGGTCTCACGCTGAGCTTACTCTAGAGCACAGAGATACCTGGCTACAGGAGACAATGAGGTACACACTACAGTTCTCTAATAAAGCAAGAGCAAATGTGTGAGCTTTAATACTGCACCAACATGATTGCTAAACCGCTCTCCCCTAGTTAAACGGTACTGTAGGCCGTATCGTCATACCATATATTACCGATCCGGTTATGTAACTGTGTATCCGTTGTGCAACTGGCTACCTAGTTACGCAACATCATGGCGGGTGGAACAGATATACATGGTCTCCAGCCAGTCCACTCGCTGAACCATAGCCACCTGTAGAGCTGTGCTCAGGCAAGAGAGGCTGTGAAGCAGCCGAGTTTCCTCGTGAATCACGGAAAAAATAATTTTCTGCAAGTCAGGAAGTGCTCTCGTAGCATCGCGTTTGCATTCTCACTCAACTTTCAATTAACTCTGAGTCTCACGGAACTGCACTTTGACCTCAACCACATTTGCCGACCATGTGATCTTCGCGTCCACGTACATGCCATGATTACCACACATCGTATAAAATAACCCGGGCAATACCCGGGTAAGTCAGGGCCTGCAGCCACCTATATATGTGCTGGACTCTCCGTAAGTCTTCTTACTTTCTGGTAGGGAGGGCTAGGTGGTGTGGGAACGAGACTAGCGAGGGTCCAGGTCACATGACACTAAATTTCCGCCTCCTTTCACTTATGTTGAAGGGGGAAGGGTTAGTGATCCAGGAGGTCTGGAAATATTAAGGCTAGTATGTAGCTTCATGGATAGTACAAGTAACCGTAGGTAATAGAACGTACACACATATAAACGACTCACTGTGGTGGAACGTCAGTGTGATGCAGGAGGGGAGGATGCAGGCACCCGACAACTCCCAACTTTTCGTTCTTTGTTGATATTTAGAGTAATTAGCAACCTTTCTGGCTACTTCATGACCTTACGGTTCTTGGGAAAAGATTTAAACTTTTCACATTAGGTAATTTGTTTACTTACTGTTAATTAGAGCGCATTATCAAGTTGCCTGAACAATCGGAACATGCTGAACTGCTGAACAAGAACGCTGCACAGGTATACTAAAAGCAGGAGCCCGTGGACGTTATGGGCTCCTGCTAAAAGTAAGCAGTAAATTTCTGACAGTGTAAGTCAGAGATCGCTATGTAGTGTGGCTTGGCAACAGGACCTGTCTCGCGTAGCCTGGGCCTGGAACCGAGGCTAGGTCTGGGACCGGGGATGGGCCTGAGACCGAGTTGGGGCCTGGTGTAGAGGGGGAGACACTAGTCTCATCCCCAGTCCACAATCCAGGCTAAGGATCGCTTACAGTATCCCGCCAGGGAAAGTGACGGGATACTGTAAGCGATTGTGGGCTGAAGACGGGACTAGGGAGACACAGAGGAGTGGTATGTGAAGCAACTGAGCAGACTACTACAGTTGTACAGCATTAATAAAGGATGATTCCAACGGAACTAAACTCGCTGTAGCCGTCTACGGCTTTATTACTGTTGATTTAAAGCTTACCTAAAAACTGTAAAACAGATAAGAAATCTTTGCGTTGCTATCTGGTAAGACCTTTTTCTCTGTTTGAAAGTCGTTTGTACAGAATCCACAGAAATATTCCATTTAGACACCCGGCACCATTTTGTATGGATCGCTATAATAGCGCGTCGATTGCTGAGTTGGTAATGGGGAGTTATATGTACGTGGGACATTATTAATCAGCACCTATGGTACATCTCCAGTCTGCCTTCCTCTCTCTCTCCAGCCTACATCAGATTGTTCTACACGAACAGCTTAGGACAAATGCCACAGTGTAGCCGAGGACAGATTGGGACAAATGGCACAGTGTAGCCGAGGACAGATTGGGACAAGTACCACAGTGTAGCCGAGGACAGATTGGGACAAATGCCACAGTGTAGCCGAGGACAGATTGGGACAAATGCCACAGTGTAGCCGAGGACAGATTGGGACAAATGCCACAGCCGAGGACAGATTGGGACAAATGCCACAGTGTAGCCGAGGACAGATTGGGACAAATGCCACAGTGTAGCCGAGGACAGATTGGGACAAGTACCACAGTGTAGCCGAGGACAGATTGGGACAAATGCCACAGTGTAGCCGAGGACAGATTGGGACAAATGCCACAGTGTAGCCAGAGGACAGATTGGGACAAGTACCACAGTGTAGCCGAGGACAGATTGGGACAAGTACCACAGTGTAGCCGAGGACAGATTGGGACAAGTACCACAGTGTAGCCGAGGACAGATTGGGACAAGTACCACAGTGTGATCTTTAGTTAATTTTTTGGAATTTTGTTGTAGTCACATTTCAATGTAAAATGTTCATATGCTAGAAAGTGGGTATTATAATTGCATACATCTCCACCAAATGTAAAGTACAACTCCTACAATCGAAAGTAGAGCAAAATTGACGTTCTAAAAAGTGATGCCAGCAGAGCCCAAGTGGGCATTTCATCTGAGCCACAGTTCTCACCCGCAACCGCAAGCGAGGGGAGGCCTGGGTACGAGGCTAGATGCTCTCTCCTGTAGAGGTCCTGAAACTGTCAAAATCTCACTAGCAGTCGTATGTGTTCCTGGTCGTGTTTCACTGTGTGTGTGTGTGTGTGTGTGTGTGTGTGTGTGTGTATGAGAGAGAGACCAAAGTGTAGATTAAGCACTCGTGTGTCTTCAATCATGATGTTCCGTATTAACTTCATAAAGAGGAACACTGGCCACAGTGTGCCACCGACACTACTACAGTGCATGGAATGGGAACTGGACTGCTTGTTACTACCATAAAGAGGAACACTGGCCACAGTGTGCCACCAACACTACTACAGTGCATGGAATGGGAACTGGACTGCTTGTTACTACCATAAAGAGGAACACTGGCCACAGTGTGCCACCGACACCACTACAGTGCATGGAATGGGAACTGGACTGCTTGTTACTACCATAAAGAGGAACACTGGCCACAGTGTGCCACCGACACCACTACAGTGCATGGAATGGGAACTGGACTGCTTGTTACTACCATAAAGAGGAACACTGGCCACAGTGTGCCACCAACACTACTACAGTGCATGGAATGGGAACTGGACTGCTTGTTACTACCATAAAGAGGAACACTGGCCACAGTGTGCCACCAACACTACTACAGTGCATGGAATGAGAACTGGACTGCTTGTTACTACCATAAAGAAGTGCATGGAATGGGAACTGGACTGGTTGTCGCTACTGTGGTACAAAAAGTACTGAAATGTAAAACTTAGAGTGGTCATACATACGCCCACCTCTCCATTAATGGTGGGGTTCAGTTGAGGCGGTCCGCAGGAGTACGAGCGATGTCTTTTGTGTTAGCTGGGCACCTTGGCTGCCAGGGCCGGGGCGGCGCGGAGCCGCAGAGGGGCGAGGGCTAGGCGAGTTAGTGTCGTTGACATGGCTGAGGGAGATTCAAAGAACTGAAAATAGCGCCCAACGCGTGCGCATTTTGAGTTACGACCACATAGCCAGTGCACATGTTGAACACATGTCAGCTGCTGGAATGGGTATGGAACTGACCTGCACTGACTGTTACGAGCCCCACCCACTGAATGGCACGTGACACATCACCATCGGGAGGCAGATCGTGCTCATCTCATGACACCCATGACTCTCATAGTTTATGAACATTCTCTCTGACTGACAAGGCACTTACAGCATAGTATCTCAGTATGATTACAGCTATAGTATTTTCTACAAAGCATGATATTTATCGAGCTTTACAACTTGCTGAACAGGCTACTTAGAGTGCCATTGGAAAGGTAGCTCATAGACCCATCTTGCTCGTATTTGACTCATCCTTTGGACTTGTCCACATACAGTACACTATCCAGTAAACGGTAATATCTGTGGATTGATGATGTCCATATATGGTGGGCTCTTATAATCATAACAGTTCCTCTGATCATGAGCTACTTCAAACCTCTCTCACTCAGACAAACGGTGGTATTTATCGAGCTTTACAACTTGCTGAACAGGCTACTTAGGATGTCATTGGAAAGGTCGCTCACAGACCCATCTTGCTAGTATTTGACTCATCCTTTGGACCTCTCCATAGCTATAGCTATACTGTAGAGTATCCACTGAACAATAATATCTGTGGGCTGATGCTGTGCAAATGTGGTGGGCCCTTATATAACACTTTCTCTCAGCCTATGTGTGGGTGTCAAAATGAGTAGTGAACTATTTGGTGAAAGTTTCGAATGGTTATCTGCAGTATATGATCAGCTGTGCCGGAGGATCTCACACCAACAGTGAGAACTAGCAAGTACATGTAGCAACGTAGCAAATGGCATCCCAAAGTTAATTAACCTATTTGTAGAAATCCCCCTTCAATATCTGAGGCTGATATACCACAAACTTTGCTGCTCGATCGTTTTCTCTCCAGCCGTGGTCTGACCAGTGAATATGCTCCTGCTACCAAAACTGACTGACCCCACAGAACAAGAATCTGCAGGATTGTAAATAGCTACTAGCTAATATACAAAGCTAGTGGAAATTTGTTTTTTGAAAACAGGCAAAAGACAAACATAGCTACTTCACAATGAAATACCTCATTGGTGTCAGGTAAGAAAGTCACCAGAGAGCTGGCAAACATAGCTACTTCACAATGAAATACCTCATTGGTGTCAGGTAAGAAAGTCACCAGAGAGCTGGCAAACATAGCTACTTCACAATGAAATACCTCATTGGTGTCAGGTAAGAAAGTCACCAGAGAGCTGGCAAACATAGCTACTTCACAATGAAATACCTCATTGGTGTCAGGTAAGAAAGTCACCAGAGAGCTGGCAAGCAATCTTTAATTTAGGAAAATATTTTGAGATTTTAGTTGCTCAGAGATACCACTATTAGTTACATAGTTACTCAGTACAAAGAGAATGCATGTTAGCTGACATTCTATACATTGTGTTGTGCACAAATAGTTCACTCAATTACTGCAGTAGTGTTTTACAAGCTAAATGTAAGACAGCCAAGTTTTTTTTGACTAAAGAAGCAATTGGTTGTAGAGGAAGCTGGAGTGTTTGGGGGACCCCTCCCGTAGATAGAACCCTGATAAAAGATGACTCATGACTGTAGAGATCATCCATACAATGCCTGAACACTGTAAGATCTATGTACCTTTTTAAGAGAAGGCAATTATTTAGCTTCATGGTTGCAATATATAGGAGCCGTACTTTGTGTGTGAGATATTCTTTGTACTTATTGCACACATAGCTAACTAGGTAGTTACAAGCATATTTTGGCCAATCAGATCGCAATATTCAAGTCGGTGGTGGGAAACCCGCGGGAACTGAGACTGAAGTAAGAGTGGTAGGCGGAGTTAGTATCATTACAGTCAGCCCAGGGGCGGATCCCGGATTGCAGAAGCGGGGGAGCACAAGGCCTAGAGGCTGCGAAGCTGCCGAGAATATTTCCGTGTGGTAAATGGCCTTTTCAGATCCTTGGCCATCAAAGGCCCTAAAAAATGGAGTGTACTGCCCCCCATCACCACGGAAACCAGCCCGCATCCCACCCACACCCTGCCACGCCCCTCTCAGGGGCCAAAGAGAAGTGTACACAAGACAGTTCTAGAGAGTTTAGTGTGATTATCACATGACTACTTCCTGTCACATGACAGATTGTTTGTTTCACATGACCACATATATCAGTCATTATTTCTTGCTATTATTTTTATTGTCCCATACTGATTGAAGTATCACTACCTGTCACATGACCGTTGCCATGACCACTGCTTTTCTGCTCTTTGTATATGTCGTGTAGCTCAACCTTGTCTGTTATAGAGTTTGTATAATGTCTTTTAATCTTCAAATGGTCCTCGAGTGAAATGCACTTCCATTCCACCGTATAGATGCAGATTATTTGATGTGACATTTATTTTTTGCTCTAGCCATGAAGGGTGATCCATTGTGGGAGGAGTTTACTGGTACACGTGAAAATTCCACTACCGCTAAATTACTAGTGTTAAAATTCATGAAATTCACATGCAACCATCCACAAACACTGTAAACATTTCTCCACCATGAATTTATCTGCATCCACATAACAGTAGCTAGTCAAGCCCTACTGTACTGGTAGGGGGAAGTATATGGAACAATACACTGCTTCACTTACACTACTTTTTGCGTCATATCAAGAAATATGTTAACATACGCTACGAGTAGTTGTACAACTTTGTGGAGGTGTGGCTTATTAGAAGTGTTCCAAAAACACGTACCCCATGCTCCAGATGGATGGTATAGCTACCCCACTTTTAATCTTCGTATGCACAGCTCTGATCCTGGCTA
Organism: Phakellia ventilabrum; assembly: GCA_963921505.1. Classification (NCBI taxonomy): domain Eukaryota; kingdom Metazoa; phylum Porifera; class Demospongiae; order Axinellida; family Axinellidae; genus Phakellia; species Phakellia ventilabrum. The sequence continues at coordinate 8,061,780 of OY997380.1, forward strand.
GCCAGCTAGTTGTCTGGCCATCTGAGGCCGCTATCCCTGGTGTGGGCAGTGGGCTACTACATGTAAAAAGCCCAATCTGAGCACTACTCTTAAAGAAGCCCACCTGAGTATGTAGCCCAGTGGGAGGAGCCAAGATCTGGGCATGGGAATACTGAGCCTATGCGCAGTGTTGCATTGTTGTGTACCCATTCCAGGCCACTATTTTCCCATTCCAGGCCACTAATGTCCTATTCCAGGCCATGTGTGAGCATGGGAGTGTGTAGAAACCCTAACCAGCTCACCCCGGCCATCATGGTGGGTAAGCACTACTTTATATATATTACATGTACATGTTAGCCACCACTACAGTACTCATGGAATGGGAACACCTACTGTAGCTAGTACATGGAATGGAACACTGCACTATTGTAGTAGGTATGCATTTGCTCATGAATTAAGTATTGTGGGCAGCCTTATGACTGCCATGAATATTCTTTGTACTTGTGACGCACGTAACTCCATGGCAACAGCCTATCATCCAATCAAAGCCCACAGTAGTGAGCCCTAGCAGCTAGCTTGCCTCGATCTACACACAGCAGAACACACCACCTGGCAAGTGACAGTTCTCAAGACCACTCTCTGGAAATTGTGGGGTAAGATTTAACCCAGTGGTGGTGCAAGTGTAGCTAGCTACAAAAGGCATACCCTAAGGGGGCGGAGTTCTACAGCAGGGCTGTAGCAACAAATAGCTATATGTACAGGTGTGTGGGTGTGTGTTCAGGTGTCTACCTGTAGTGTGTGGGCGTGTGTACAGGTGTCTACCGGTAGTGTGTGGGCGTGTGTACAGGTGTCTACCTGTAGTGTGTGGGTGTGTGTACAGGTGTCTACCTGTAGTGTGTGGGTGTGTGTACAGGTGTCTACCTGTAGTGTGTGGGCGTGTGTACAGGTGTCCACCTAGTAGTGTGTGGCTGTGTGTTCAGCAGTGTAGCAACACAACTGATGTTAGCTGAGCCCCGCCCCACACCAAGGGCAGAAACCTACTGCATTGTTTATTAAAGACAAAGGATTGCTCAAATGGCATTTCTACCACTGGTTCTCAGGTATTCAATCAGTCGCCATCATACGGTTTCAGGGCTTCCAGAGTCTCCCTGGTTCATACACTGTGGCAGCTAAAGGGGCGGGGCATTGTGCAGATCTGTAAATCAATTGCATGTGAACAGCTCAAACTTGCTAACGTACCAGCAGTGTATCGATCCACAGCAAACAACAGAGCCACAGTACCTGCGGAGCTTGGTGTCCCATGTTAATTCTTCGGGGGGGGAGAGAGAGAGAGAGGGGCCCCCAGCCTATAGCTGTGTGTGTGTGTGTGTGTGCATGTTTGAAACAGACTGCAATTAGGTAACCTGAAGTATACACCACTTCAGTGGTGAGAGGGCCTGCAACTGTAGCTAGCTATAGACCCTTTACCGTTATGATGTAATGGGGAAAGTGAGCACTAATTGGAGAAAATACATGAGAACATGTGCTTTGATGTAGTTTTCTAATATCAGTTTCACTAAAATGTCTTCACGTGACCCGAGAGTCTCGGGTAAAACGTGATCCTCACATGACTACGTTAGCAATTACTAATTAATAATTACATAGCGACTCCGCCCCTACACGATTAAACGAGGCTTATCCGTGTAGCTACTGTAGTAGCATTCTTAGGCATCCATCTTCCCGACCTAAGCCTTGAATGTCATCGCTTTTGAGTATCGAATTTGAAGGCAGGCTGCATACAGCGAAAGTGATGAAGTTAAGTTAATAATTGCATATTTCTAAAATTTCTCCACAGACTTTACTATATGTTCTCAATTTTCTGCCCAGCCATGGACCGTCCACCTCAACAGTTCCACTACCGCAGCGTGCGAATTTTGAAAGATAAACCATTGGGTAATGGATCCTACGGAGCTGTTTACCAAGCCATGTGGGGCCTACTCCCGTGTGCTGCCAAACTCCTGCACCCCCTTCTCGTCGAGCTCAGTGAGCCGGGGGATGACCCCAGGAGACAGTTCGAGCAAGAGTGCCACTTCCTTAGCACAATGAAACACCCACACATAGTTCAGTACCTCGGGACCACCCGCGACCGTGACTCCGGCCTCCCAGTGTTACTGATGGAACTCATGGACGAAAGCCTCACCCACTTCCTCGAGCGATCCCAACAGCCACTCTATCCTACCACGTCGAGGTCAACCTCTGCCACGACATAGCCCTGGCCCTCGATTACCTCCACTCCAACAGTATCATCCATCGTGACCTCTCCAGCAACAATGTTCTGCTGATTGCCGGCAGCAGAGCCAAGGTCACCGACTTCGGCATGTCCAAACTTCTACGCATTAGTTTCAACCCGCGTACGGCAACAAAGTGTCCAGGAGCCACAGTCTACATGCCTCCCGAGGCTCTAAGTGATCGCCCTGTCTACTCTGCAAAAATCGATTGCTTTTCATTTGGAGTACTTGAAATTCAGATCATGACCCGGCAGTTTCCCGACCCAGGCCCACCTACACGAGCAGTTGCAGACCCTCGATCTCCAGTTGGTGTCCTTATACCCATTGTTGATAGCGAGCGTCGTAAATCCCACATTGACCGCATTGACCCCACCCACCCCCTCCTCCAGACAGCCCTCCGTTGCCTCAGCTACTCCGAGGGGGATCGCCCCACGGCCCAGGACCTCTGCCAACAGATAGCTACACTCAAGGAGGCTCCCCATTACACTCAAAGTGTGGAGCATGCCCAGGAGGGGGGCAGGCGAGGACAAAGGGACGACACTGAGAGACAACTCAGAGAAGTACGGGAACAAACTGAACAGCTAACTCAGCAAAATCACGTGCTACGGTCCCAGGTAGAGGCCACAACCCGAGAGCTACAACAGAACACCGCCACCCTAGCTGACAGCCAAAGGGAAAACCTGCAACTCAGACAAGAGCTACAACAGAACAACGCCATGCTAGCCAACAGCCAAAGGGAAAACCTGCAACTCAGACGGGAGGTACGAACCAAAGATGACACACTAGCAGCCAGACAGAGGGCAATCCAGCAACTCACACACGAGGTACGTAGCAAGGAGGACACACTACAGCAGACAAAAGAACTACTGCAAGCGAATGAGCAGATCACGGCAGAGTTTCAGCAGAACCTCCTACAGAAGGAGAAGGCTATCCACGATCTGCAACAAACCATCCCTCAACTCCGCCAGGGTCCGAAAGAAGCCAGCAAACAAGTGGAAGACCAACAGCGTGTGCCTAAGCCCAAACCGAGGCAGGTACAACCGCCAAAACAATCGCCACAAGCAATCGTACAAATCACAGCGAAAAGTCCCCACCCACAGCAGAGTCTGTCGACACCACCCAAGGGAATGCAGCGTGTGCCTGAGGCCAAACCGAGGCAGGTACAACCGCCAAAACAACCGCTACGAGCAATCGCTCGACACACAGCAAAGTCCACGAAAACCCCCCCACCACAGCAGAGCTTGTCGACACCACCCCAGGGAACACAGAGAGGAGCTGCTGCTTCAGACGGTAAGCTAACTTAACGCATGGTGAATACCCTATTAAGTGTTAGTGTACAATCCAGGCTTATAGCACATTATGCAGTGTATGGCTGGATAGCTTGGTGGGGTTTAACTTGGCAGGTTGGTCTTTGCAGTGTTACAAACTCAAGTTGGCGCAGTTTCATGAGCAATTACGTCACACAGGAGTTAAATGTATCGAGTGTCACCAGTACGCTGCACAGTTTGTATTATCTATGCTGTAATGGAGCTGTCGGTAGAAAAGCTGACAACACATCTAGGGATCAGCCATGGCTGCCGGGCTATGCTACTTGAGACTCACATTTGCATCGCTTGATCGTGCAGTCAAGCTCCAGCACTCATATCTCTACTTACACACAAAGGCTATACTAACCTGGGAGCTGTAGTAAGCTTTCCTTGGTAAAACCATGTGACAAACTCGTCCAGATCTCTGACTCTCTGTGTGGCTTTCCCAGCACCAGGGTTTTATGCGTATAGAGTAGGGGGCGTAGTGGGGCCCCAGATGCCACCAGCAGCATCGTCAGAACACGTATTCCCCACACACCCCCTAGGGGGCATCGCTTCGCGCACATCATTTTCCCCCCACCAAGTAATCCTGTGAGCACTGTTTCCAAACCCCACCCACCAAAAGTGACAATGACATCATGCTAAAATATAGGCAGAATTTAATTGGGAGGTGGCTCACCAATCCAGTATATTAAATTCCACTATTTTCCAAAATTTCCAGCCATACCGTTAGCTGGAAACTTGGTAGAACAGAATGGCTTCAAAATAGCCATTACCCAAATCATTGAAAGTGACACACTCATAGACTGTGAACTCAGTACAGTCTAGCCAGCACTGCAGCAGAGTAGGCCATATAAAACAGCATAACAAGATCGGCTGAGAGATTGATAAAGTGAGCTTTATCTAAGAATCACAGGCATGACATTGCTAGACCTACTTCACAAACACCTCACTACAGAGATGTGTGAGGTACAGCAGTCAGTACAGTCTAGCCAGCACTGCAGCAGAGTAGGCTAAAACTCCGCCCCCTTTCACCACACGATAGTGATCACAGGTATCTTCCGCTATTGGCTGTGTTATTCACAACCATTACTCTGACTAACTCATTCAAGTTTTCTGTAAAGATGGTGTGCAAAGTGTGCCAATTTCTTTCAAACTTGCCCCCTCCCCCAATTTTGTACTGGCTCCGCTGCCCCTGTCTAAGAAAGCGTCTAGTTTTGGATAGTGCTGTGTAACTTGAAAGGCTGACGTGGTCTAGTAACCGTAAAAAGTGCAATGACTATTGCAGTTCAAGGAGCAGGCAAGGCATACCTGTACAGTAGTAATGAGCGTCCACTGTAAATGTTCAGTACCTGGTGTCCTATTGTTTACGTAATGTCCTAGAGTAAACAAAGTGCTGGACCAGGTATGAATATTTTACTGATGCAATGATATGAGATGATGCCACATGATGAAATGTGGACTGGTGGGATGGGATATGGAACAAAACAGTGTAGAGCATGAGACATGGGATATGGGATGTGGGGCATGAGACATGGAACATGGGAAGTGGGACGTGGGATGGATGACCATCTCTACAAGGACATGATCAGAGGTAGCCATGCCTCATGATCAGACAGTATTAATATTACAGCTATACGTTGGATAAACTACCCATAGTACTGTGAATATCACAGATCTATGGAGTCACCCTGCAGGTATTGCTTATCAAATGCATTAGAAGTGAAGAGCTGTACTCTCCAAACTGGTGCAAATCTTGAGAAGTGAGGATTTGATGGGAGGATGCATGCGTGCCCGAGTGAAAATCGTTCATACTATTTGCGCGAGATGGCGCGAGAGCGTGCGTGTCTTGCGTGAACTAGCGTCTTCGTATGCGGTCGCACCTCTGCACAGCGACACGGCAAATCATGTGCTTTTGTGTACGATCCAATCAAATGATTTAGTGAAATAGTACTTGAAACGTGCAAGATACTTAGCGGTAAGCACCTGTACACTTAGCACTTGCGGCTGGCGTATGGTTGGAGTGTGCACCTTGTTTTGTTCTCGTCGAATTCCGTCCGCAGTTCAGCACAATTGTATGCAATTTCGCGAGAATGCGACAAAAACGTCATAATCACTGCGAGAGATTGCACGCAATGTGCATTATTTCGCGAGAAATTCACGGGATAATTTCACTCAGGATATGTACATATTCACTGTGCCTCATTATGTAAACTATCGCAGCAAAATTAATACCTGCCGATGTTCAAGCAGTGGGCATGCTCAGCTGCAGTACAATCATGATTTCATCCCTAGGGGATGGGACACCGACTGAAGACTGTCAGGTAACGCCTGGCTACGTCAATCGTGGGTAGTGAATGAGCCAACGTGTATCACATACAGAGATGAGAAAGTGAATAACAGTTTGCTACAATGCTAGACAGTTTCACTACATATACTTAATGAATTATGTACTTCTGTGTGAGTGTTGTGCATCGGTGGTTGCAGGTTTTAGAAGGTACCCAGGCATGCCAGAGAGGCTGTGCAGCAGCTGATTATCCGTGCGAAGCGCATAATATATTCTGGAATGCAGGAGGCGCTCTCGTAGCATGCATACTGCTAGGCATAAAGGCAAGTAGTTGCCTGGACTTCGTTTGACCCCCTTCTCCACTTCAGTAGCCACGTGACACTAGCACTGTGCGTGTATACACAGAGTTCCCGTAAAATAACCCGGGCAATGCTCGGGTATGCCCGGGCCTGCAACTGCCGATGGTGTTGTGTATTTCTGCACAATCACACATACATATTGTAAGTAGCTAGCAGAATTTGAATTTTACACTTACCACTGCTCTGACTAATTAGCCCATTCGAGCTTTCTGTAAAGATGGTGTGCAAAGTGTGCCAATTTCTTTCAAACTTGCCCCCTCCCCCCAAGTTCGTGCCCGGCTCCGACGCCCCTGTTTAAGAAAGCGTCTAGTTTTGGCTAGTGCTGTGTAATCTAAAAGGCTGACGTGGTCTAGTAACCATAAAAAGTGCAATGACTACTGCAGTTCAAGGAGCAGGTAAGGCATACATTTGTGTACCTGTACTGTAGTAATGAGTGCCCTAAATGTTCAGTACCTGCTGTCCTATTGTTTACCTAATGTCCTAGAGTAAACAAAGTGCTGGACCAGGTATGAATATTTTACTGATGCAGTGATATGAGATGGATGCCACAGGATTGAAATGTGAACTGGTGGGATGTGATATGGAAAAATTGAAGGAAAACAGTGTAGGGCATGAGACATGGAATATGGGATGTGGGGCATGAGACACGGGATATGGGGCATGAGACATGGGACATGGGAAGTGGGGTGACCATCTCTACACCAAGTAATGATCAGAGGTAGCTATGCCTCAAGATCAGGCAGTATTAATATTACAGCTATATGTTGGATAAACTACCCATAGTACTGTGAATATCACAGATCTGTGGCACTCTCAGGGGTAACCCTGCAGGTATTGCTTATCAAATGCATTAGAAGTGAAGAGCTGTACTCTCTGAACTAGCCTTGTACCCAGGCCACGCGGAAAATCTGGGTACGTGGCTATCTCTGAACTGGCGCAAATTTTGAGAATTGAGGATTTGAAGGGAGGATGCATGCATGCCCGAGTGAAAATGGTTCATACCATTTGCGCGAGATGGCGTGAGAGCGTGCGTGTCTTGCGGGGTCACACCTGCGCAGCAACACGGCAAATCACGTGCTTTTGTGTACGATCCAATCAAATGATTTAGTGAAATAGTACTTGAAACGTGCGAGATTCCTAGCAGTAAGCACTTGTGTACTTAGCACTTGCGGTTGGAGTGTGCACCTCGTTTTGTTCTCGTGGAATTCCGTCTGCTGTTCAGCATAATTCTATGAAATTTCGCGAGAATGCACAAAAACATCATAATTATTGCGAGAGATTGCACGCAATGTGCATTATTTCGCCAAATTCACGAAACAATTTCACTCGGGATATGTACATATTCACTGTGTCTCATTATGTAAACTATTGCAGCAAAATTAATACCTGTCGATGTCCAAGCAGTGGGCATGCTCAGCTGCAGTACAGAGATAATTATGACGTAAGTTAGTTAGCACAAAACCACACCCTCTAGAACGTTTGGGAGCTGCATCACCCACACAATTGCTGGAGAAGCAACGACTACGAACGGGCCTCAGTATACAACACACTTGCAAGGAGCAGTTATGGCTTGAAACTTACGTTCATATCGCCCCCGGGGCCGAAAGCGTTACAGACATAGATATACATACATACACTAGCTCAGATTCGATCGCCACACTGCAAGATTACTTGCCTCGTGCTAAGGTGCTCGGCAATGAATTATGTACGTCTGTGTGAGTGTTGTGTATTTCTGCACTATCACGCATACGTATCTAAAAACCAGCTGGGTAAGTGTATTTTCACTCATGTACTCAGCAACAGGTCAGTCCAAGTAAATGCAGCCGTAAACAGATCAGCTTGTCAGCTTCCAGTGAAAGTGCTGACTTAGCAATTTCATAGTGCAATTCCAGAGCTAGCCAAAAGTATCATCGCTACCTACCACTTTTTAGCCATCTAGGCAACACAAAACTTGGTGTACCTTGGCTTATTGGGCCTGCAAACTCTGTGCTTATGACTATACGGTGGTATAGCAACGTAATGATGTCATTTGGTGCATGTGATAAGTGCAAAAGCGGAAAAAAGTAAACTTAAGAACCAGCTGGGGGAGCACTTCGCACGTGCCCGGCTGGTAAAAGTGTGAGCCCCACACTAGTCATGTAAATGCAGTATTATTACCATCATCATTGCACATACACGTACATCATTCCATATATTCTATGCCTATCTAATTTAACGTATTGCAATGCAATTTCTCTCATTGTCGTTCTGTATATTGCATGCTCACCTAAATTAAAGCACTGTAATCCACTTACAAAAACGACGTTGGTATCTTTGCCGTCTTCAACCCTGTGGCATGAAGGAGGCTTCAGTGACGCCGACAGAGGAGAGCTGCCATGTCTCCAGGTCACCAACAAGCCATACTGCAGCAGGAGAGGGAAGAAGGCTAGAGCTACGAGAACGGCCACATACCACCAGTTACCTTTAAGAATGTTACTTTGATGAGATAATACGTAATAGGTGTACAATAGTGGCAGCTGTTTCGGCCTAATTGGGCCTCATCAGTGCAGTGTAGCACTAGTACTAGGCTAACCACCTTCAGGACCTAATGCTTACAACTGAAGCTCAAACAATGACATATGGTTGCTAAAATGCTTCTCCCACCTAAAGATCTAAACAGACTGCCAGCCTCATCTCCAGGCTCCACTTTCTTGCATAGCCCAAAAAGCCGGGGGCGTGGGGACGAGGCTAGTAGCCAGCTACATAAAGAACAGAGTGGTGAAGCTTAGCTATATAGTGCAAACTGCAGACAGCTGGTGGATCTAATCTCGTACCCAGGCTCCCCATGCCCAGATGTTATCTCACAGTTACTCCCAAGGTAAATGCCATATACACAACAATGGCGGTGTTTCCAATTAAAGCCCACTCATAGATCTTAAGTAAAGAGCTAACTAAAACTCAATAATGTGCTAATGATTTGACCTCTGACCTTTCCTATCCTTGATGGGTGAGGAGGAAGTGGTGGGGACAATCTGTGGCACCCACAGCTCCCAGCAAAACCTATTGTATCCACAGGGGAGCCACCATAAGTACAGCATGATAGAAAAGCTGTTAAGTGGATATAGTAAATAGACCAGACCTTGGGGAGGGGGAGGGATTCACACGAACCCCCCTTGGAAGGCACAAAGACTACAGGCTTAGCATTGCTTACCGCTTGCAAATGGTCGGCTGTGGCAGGTCCAGGAGCCGATGGCAGTGCTGTGGTGAATTTAGGGGAGGTTGGTTTGGTTCGTACAACCCCCCCTCGGCCTTACTCACGCATGTTCCAATCAAAGGGGGAGTGGCTAACACATTACGGAAGTGATGCAATCCTGTGCACGAACATAGACAATGGCTTCTCGAGTTGAAGTGTGGTCGTCGTGCAGGTCTTGACCGACTGTGGAAGAGAGCAAAGGAACCTTTGGGTTAGAGATGCAATGAATTGGAGGCGGCTTAACACGTCTTAGCCTCGTTCTTGAGCAAGGCTCTTATAAAGAAAAGAGCAATGCATTCTTCACAAGGTGAAATTATACATGTACATAGCGGTGTTGCCGTGCTCAGCAGTTGAAGCAAGGATAGTCTAGCACTCTGTGTGGACACTTGGCTGCTACACTGTCGTATATACGAACCCCAGTTCTCTATTGTCTAGATCCACCCCCGCAGTGAGCCACACATTTCATAACCTATCATCTAGCACATCATTAAGAGACCTACATGACGTATCGGGAACACACATTTCTGGGTATGAGTCTAGACCAGCTGTTCTGATGATAATCAATCGGAAACCATAGCTGTCCAGAGTCTCTCGATATACATGTACATGTGATGTCACCTGGCCTAGCTCTTCTAATTAAAGAGCATGCCTCTTTCAATTAGTGGGATATGCTTTCAGAACAGCAAGTATAAACACAGGCCAGCACAGTTGTTTGGTTCCAGTTTACAAATTAGCCTCCTATCCAGGCCACACCCCCCAAAAGAGTGGTCTGGTATCCACTGTTTGCACACGTACGAACAAACTGGTAAGTGGGGTTAGGGTTAATTGCTCAATAGAGCGTTTTCGTTGACATCACCTTATGTCATTTGCATCTAACAACTGTTGCTAGGGCCATCTTGGTGGGCAGCAAATAGCGGCATGATGTGCATAAGGACAGGAAGTAGCTCTCGTACTGACAGTATAGACGGCAGATTCACACAGTCTGAAAACGGATTCACAGCAATAGTTGAGGCGCCGAACGCGTAAGTCCCAAGCAGCTGTTGATTCTGAGATCGCTGTATAACGTACTATTCTAGCTTCCATTTATCGCCCACGCATGGTGGGCAAAAACGGACATAAACGGAAAATGACACAGTCGTCATGCAGGATGTGACGTCACGTGAAAATGCTCTATAAGCAGGGGGTGGAGTTAGCACGACTAGTCTGTTACAATGGAGATGCAAGTGTAGCCTACCGGCATATCACTAGCAAAATATATACCACTTGTAGGTGATGTGCAAGGACAGCTGTCTTTGCACTTCGCATGTATGATCGGCTGCTGCACAGCCTCTATCTTTGTGCACTCTCCCTCTAAATTCCTGGATCCGGCCCTGCGTATCCATGGCTTTCTTGCCCAGATTTTATCTTGCAGCTCTGATTTTCTCTACAGCTGTGAGATAAAATCTGGCAAGGAAGAGCTGGGTACAAAGCTACACATAATGTACTGCCATAGATAGTAGAGTAGAAGTCCTTCTACTCCACTATCTATGGTACCGTCGTGCTAGCCACATTCCCAGGCCATGTGGTAAAATTCGAAAAGAGCGGCCTGGTATCCACTGTTTGCGCATGCGCGGCTCCCCAGGTTTTTCTGGGGAGATTGGATACTAGCGGATACTACGCCGCAATATCACTCCGTCTATCATCGTATTATCGTTCGTTACACGCATACAATTGAAGATGGTGGCGCTTTCAGAAGAGTCTAGGAACACGGCTAAGCCGGTGCTGATGGTCTTTCGCCGCGTAGATGCCTAGAAAGGTGTTGTTAGTGTGATTGTTCGATCCCGTTTACCTCTGAAAGGCCTTGAAGGCCAGATCTGAGATTGAAAATCGAGCAGCTACTAGGAGAGGCGCTTTCGAATTTCTATGGTAAACCAGCTACCATAATCCTAGCGGACAGGTAGTTTTGCTACTCTTGACTGGTTAGAAGGCCTTTTTAGTGGTAGAAAATAAAAGCTCAGACAATTTCTGGTTCTTTCGCTTACTATACCTGTATACTACCTCCGTACTACTCCTTGTCATCTGACTGAGTTCGTTCGTGGACACGTTTACTGGCCCTGTTCCGTAAATTGTCGCGCATGTGCAAACAGTGTGTACCAGGCTCTACTCTCCCCTCCACTAGAGCCTGGGAACGAGGCTACGGTCGTGCGAGCCTGCAGAGGTCAAAGGTCAATTCTCATGGCACTCGAACAGAACTCAATGTGCGAGACTGCAGAGGTCAAAGGTCAATTCTCATGCCACTCGAACAAAACTCGACAAAACAGAGCGAAAAGCATAAAGCTGCGACATTCTAAACTAGCACCCTCTGGCTTTGTCTTTCATCTGAACGGTTCTTTCACTAAGCTTGAACGAAAACTTTCAGCTACTATTCTGGCTCTCCATGTGTACGTGTAGCACGGCAAGATTAGATTCAGGGCATTCCACAAAACCACGCACCCTTCCTGCGGATATGACACACTCCACATGACGAATTTGACCAGGCTCCCTAACGTTTTATAACATGTTTAAAAAAAAGCTGGGAGTGGAGACTGGGAATGAGGCTAGGGCTCAACAGGCTTCTTTTTGGTAGTGCAAACCTGCGTCTGAGTGTGGATGGGTGGAGGGAGAATTGGTTGTGGTTGTGCTAATGTTACACTTTGTACATGTATGCGTGTAGATAAGCATGGCTTTTAGATGTGTGTACAAACTACACAAGGTTCAAAGCCAGTATAGCTCACATGACATGTTTGTAGCCGTCAGAGTATGGTACATAATATTATGCATTTTAAATATGTTTTCATATTACCACCCGGGGTTCTGACGGCACAATCATAATGAATTGATCATGGGTAATAAGTTGTAGCAGCGCACTGCCAGTGTTTGAGACCATACCGAGTCAGGGCTTCACGGGGGAGGGGGGGGGGCATTTGCTCCTCCCCCTTGGAAATTTTCTGCCCCCTTTAGGAATTTCAAGCCTTTAAATTTGAATACTGGTCATTATATGTATGCCTCCCCCCAAATGTCTTCCGGCGTGCTTTTGCCCTCCCTTGGGAACTTTCCTAAATGAACCCCTGCAAGTAGCACAGACTACTATGTACCACCTAACAGGGCCTACAATGGTAGCTTGTTAGCTATTGTTCCATCTCATTAGCAGTGCCCTAGCCACAACCTGAAATACAAAATGATAAATTGATGGTCTCAATCAACTATAAGGAATTCAATAATTAGGTTCTCATATTACCACCTACTCTCCAGACAAACCAAGAGGTACCGTTCGTTCCTTATTTCTAATGCCGCAACTCGGCCAGGTAACAGGCTACCATAGTACAATAAGGGATGAAAGGTACCTCTTGGCTTGTCTGGTCGGTGGGTGGTAATATGAGAACCTAAGTAGTTGAAAGAGAGCATCAATTTATCATTTTGTATTTCCACAATAAGGTTGTGGCTAGGGCACAGCACAACCCCAAGTGTGTGTGTGTGGGGCTGAATGTCTGGGCAGTGATATATGCACTCGCGAAGGTAGTAACTGGAAGCATTGTGAGCCTGCAAAGTATAAAAACGTTTGGCAGAATTATCAGCTTTTAGGAAGTGCTGTTGTACCATGTCATTAGCTGTAGTTTTGTCATAGGACACAACTATCCGGCTTAACTGTTGGCTCTAAATAGAATGCAAGTCCAATAGAACATGAGCTTTAAGCTATTAATGGCAGTGGCCGTGGCCGCTGTTACAGCTACGTCACTCTTGGCATCCAAGAAAGACAATAATAATTAAGCCACGGCCACTGGGAGCAACAGTACACATGAATTTAGTAGTGCATGGTCTTCAATACAGGTAGATGCTAAGAGAGCCGCTTCTTCACAGTTGAAAAATAGGGCAAACAAATTTTTTCCACGCTTCGCGCAGAAACTCTATCACCCGCTACACGGCCTCTATGCCAGCCCCCTATCCCAAAACATCTTCCTACGCCACTGCATTAGCATGGTTATCGTACGTGATATCACAGAGCTGCCAAAATGGTGGGGGGGTGGCATACCTAATTTCCGGGATGGGACGGGACGTAGCCGGAAAATATGCGTACCTAATTTCCGGGACGGCGGGACGGTCACGGAAATTCTAACTTGACTAAAGTCCGGGATCACAAAGATAAAGTGCTTACTCTGTATATTCCGGCATAACATGGCAGTTCTTGACCTGCATGCACTTTTCATACCTGCATTGCGTGAGGGACGGGGCTATAGAAATAGGGGGTGGAGCTGCTCTGAGCAAAGGAAGACGAGTATTCATCTAGTTGGAAAGCTGGTTTTAAAGGTAAAAGACAGCTTTAAGTATAATTATTAATATCATGCACATCCAGGACTGCACGTAAAAGCTAGTCACCATTCCTAGCCCAGAATCAAGGCCTCGTACACAGGCCCTTTACATGTATCTCGGAGGCAAGAAGAGTGCACAAGGCTTGCTATGATTATACTCCCTATGCTCGTATCAATTCATAAACTTCCAGCCTGTACACAAAATATGCAACTGTTTCTACCTCTTGTAATAGTATAATACACAGGATGATCAGTATCGGCACGCGTGAAAAGCGAACGGATGCTGTGGAACGGAAGGGGGCTAGCTTGCGACTAGCATGGATGGTCATACTTTCCCTCTAGATTCATCCTGCGTAGCTAAAGACTGACTAATCTTTGTTATCCCGGACATTAGGCAAGTTTGATTTTCCATTATACTGGGCTTTAGGCAAGTTAGAATTTCCGTGATCGTCCAGCCGTCCCAGAAATTAGGTACGCGTATTTTCCGGATACGTCCCGGAAATTAGGTATGCCCGGGGGGGGTTAGGCAAGAGTGCTCCCTGCCCTCCCTATGTTGTAGGCATTGCTAGCGCGAGAGCGTACATGAATTTACGTGAGAAAACAGATGCGTAATATCACCGTAATAATAAGTGCTAGTTTGTTCACAGAGCTAGCTTGAGGCCTCCAATTGAAAAAACAAAAACAGCCTCATTCCTTGCTTGCTCTTGCTCATTTCCTTGGACCAGGAACTAGTCATTAAGTTTGCATGGCCTAAAGACTGAAGCATAATTTATTGTGAATATCGGCTAACTTCTGTTAGCTACTGGATTGAAACTCCCGCAATATACATGTACGTGTACTGTTCCAGGTGAGGGTCCCAATAGTCACCAAGAATAGCCTCAGAGTATTGAAATTTTCCAAAATATTCTGGGGGATATCCCCCAGACTTCCCTAGTAAGCATTTATCTGATACCCCCATTCAAATCAGGTTCCTATACCCGTTAAAGGGAGTGATACTCACCTTTGCGCAGGTCTTCAGAGTCAGCAAAGAGACTTCTTTCATTTCAACCATGAGGTGCACTTAACCTGTAGGGGGAAGTCATTGTGGTAGTTCAATATTGGAAGTATTAGTTTATTTATACTATAGCTAAGTCATTCTAACCAATCAGATTTCAGCATTACAGGTAAATACTGCTTCGTATTCTACCGCGCGAAAAAATATACCCCGATTGCTTACGTAAAGCGGGTACTGTCACGCTAAATTTGGTCCGGGGCCAAATTCGGTCCGGCGGACCAAATTTGGCAGCAAAATTTCCCGCCAAAAGTGGTCCCCACGTGCCAAAATCGGTCCGGTTAATTCGCACGAAGATTCTTCGCACATTTCAAGTTGTTTCTCCGCCATCATGGACAAAGAAGATTCCAGAGAGCAAGAACAGACCGAAGTAGACTTAGTTGAGCAGGCTTATGTGTATGTAACCGACAAGAGCTATCCAGAAGGCTGCTCCGAGAACCTCAAGCGGATCATCAGAAGAAAAGCCAAGAAGTTTGCTGTACGGGATGGAGAACTGTACTATTACAAGAAGAAGGGCAAGGTTAGCCTTGCGTGTACCTAAATAATATTCAAGTTACACTACCAGTGTATTGTATACACAGACTATATAGTCAGTACATGGACCGTAGTGACAGACTCTGTGTGATAGTTCCTTTAATATTTTCTTGTGCAGACTACAGTGGAACTCCGGTTTGTCAGGAGCCATGAAGAGCAGCAGAAGATTTTGCATGCCTGTCATCGTGACCCAACTTCTGGACACATGGCCCAGAAACGCACTCTGGCTCGCATTAGTGAGCGGTTCATTTGGAATGGGATGGTGAAAGATGTGCATCACATGGTGAGTGCATACCACTATATCAATAATAGTTCATTAATACAAGAAATGACAATCAGTCAAAATTCTTTCCGTAACTCCAACGCTGCCTTAAGGATGAAAAGTCTTTAATTCATATTATTATTTCACCCCTACCGCAGATTTCGCATTGTGACATTTGCCAAAAGACGAACCGCAAGATAACAATAACTCGACCAGAGCCGAAGTAACACAGAGTGCAATCGATGTGGATGCATTGAAAACTCCACCACCACAACCAAAGCCAGCTATGTGGATTGACAGTGGCATCATAAAGCTGACGGATGATGATCGTGAAATTCTGGAAAGTCCAACAGAATGGCTGAATTCAAACATCATCAACGCAGCTCAGACAATTCTGCACGAGCAGTTTGGTCTTCCCGGCTTGCAGGACAGTGAGCTAGGTAGTGTCTTTGCTTTCAGCGTGGAGACAGATGAAATTGTCCAGATACTATACGGCGCTGGTCACTGGCTCACAGTTAGTACCATTGGGACCGAGCATCCCAATGTATTTGTGTACGACAGCTTATACAGCTCTCCTCCTGTAGTTGTGAAGCAACAGATCGCAGTATTATTGGCTACTCGAAAGCCAGCAATCCCACTCAAGTATGTGGATGTACAGATGCAGTCAGGGGCTAATGACTGTGGACTATTTGCCATCGCATTTGCGACAGCCCTTTGCAGTGGTGAACTTCCAGGCAAATATGTGTTTGAACAGAGTGCTATGAGAGGACACCTCATGAAGTGCTTAGCAGCTGGGGAGTTTCGATGTTCCCAGTTCGCAAGCTAAGACGCGGAGTTCCAAGCGTATCAAGTTTACCTCGGCAATTAAGGTCTACTGTGATTGTCGAATGCCAGAGTTGCCGTCTTCGAGTATGGTACAGTGCATTAAGTGTCGTGAGTGGTTTCACTTTCTGTGCGTGGACGTGCGTGGACTGAACCAGAAAGCTGCATGGTTCTGTACGTTTTGCCTTTAATTCACCTGCATTCTTGGCTTCTGTCTTCTTCATTTTGTGCACCTACTGAGCTACTCTTACTGGTTATAAAAATTTATCATACTACATGTAATTATGTCACTCATACATTTTTCACTAGTCTAGAGAATCACTTTGAAAGCCAAGGTCAATTCAAAGGACCACTTTTGGAAGCCAAAACTGGTCTGGGGGACCATTTTTGGCAGCCAAAACTGGTCTGGGGGGACCATTTTTGGCAGCCAAAACTGGTCTGGGGGGGGACTAGTTTTAGGGGGGACCAGTTTTGGCAGCCAAAACTGGTCCCCCGGACCACTTTTGGCAGCCAAAACTGGTCCGGGGGACTAGTTTTGGGGGGGACCAATTTTGGCGTGACAGTACCCGATTCCGTTCCAGTCGTTCAAATGTTCAGAAAGCTGTGGTAGGGCTGGTGGCTAGGGTAGCCTAGGCAAGACGTATGGCGTTTTTTGCCCGTAAATCGATGTGGGATAGCACGGTAAGCTATTGGTCTCCGTCTGTAGCTAGTTTTGTTGCGTTTCTGTGTGTTTGTACGTGTGGCCACGCTGCCAGCCTACCGTTTTTTTTGCCAAAATGGCGCTAGGGCGGGCTAGACGGGTAGCTACCGTGGCTATTAGCTGTTGTTCATGTCTGTTACAATTGCTGGGAGTGTTTCGCCACTTGTAGCTACTATTTTTGCGTTGTGAAAGCTTGCTAGCTACCTAGTTTATCGCGTCGTGCTGAACGGCACCTTTCGAACCTTCTGGCGAGCAGTAGCTTGCCTTGCAGTTCTTGATGCTTTGGCAACTCTTGTCAGAATGACTTAGGCATAGTATAAGATAGATAGACCACTGCGTAGCGGGGTGTATGACCCGTTATCTACCTTGGGAAAAATTATCTCCCTTGGAAGCCTCGGAAGTATCTCGGGCTTCGCCCTCGTACTTCCTCGGATTCCACGTGAGATAATTTTTCCCGCGGTAGATAACGGGTCATACACCCCGCTACGCAGTGATCTATCCTATACGTATACTGCTGATTGGGAAGGGTGTGTATGTTCAGCACTCAGTGGTAGGCAAACTGGGTCTAGTACAGCTCCGACATTGTAAACTATAGTCTCGCGTGCCATCCCCTTTCCGTAAAAATGGGAAGTGTGTGTAAACCAGGGGTACGCACAATATTAGCTAGCTAACCGTACACCAGCAAGCACACATAATGTAGCCTCGTACCCAGGGCTTCATGAGATAAAATGTTGGCGAGGAAGACTTGAATATGAGGCCACACATAATGTACTGCCATGTACAGGCTGCAAAGGTCAAAGGTCAACATATAAGGACCTTGAGAGGGCAACCATCTACCCCGCAGTAGACTAGAGCCCTCATTTCTGGGCTGTAATGGTTACTTACAGATAAGGACCAAGATCTATATGCCCTGCAGGGCTACATACACATGGCGAGGTAGAGCCTGCAGAGGTCAAAGGTCAATTCTCATGCAACTCGAACAGAACCCAGTTAATCTCAGTTCTGTATCCCCAACATGGCCTCCCATAGCTGTACTGTTACTAATGATCACCCTGCACACGCGATCGCGACAGCCTAACCAGCAGCTATCACAGACACTCACTAGCGGCAAGGTACAGCTCTTCGCTACCCTAGCGGTAGCGGTACTTATATAAACACACAGCGATCGCTCACTGACTGGCTTCCTGTAGCTTAAGTGGCTGCTATTGTTCAGCTAATGGCGTAGACTAAACAAGCCATGATAATTACTGTCATCTCCGGAAGCTACTAGCTTCATCAGTTCCACCATTACACACACACTACACTCACAGGACAAGCTACTGAGCAACAGAAGATGAGCCTACAATGGCAGACCTGCAGTGATGCACCAGAGGCCATGGAGAGAGGATCTGCTGTCAGCCATGACAAGATGGCATACTTCAACCCCAGTGCCTCTACTGCTGTCTACCAGTTTGAGGAGGACCAGTGGACGGCTCTACCCAAATGTCCTCACTACGACTCAGCGTTGACAGTCATCAACGAACAGCTGACTACTGTAGGAGGGAGCCATGGCCTCTGGGGTGACCCCACCAACTCCCTAGCCAGCCTCACTGGGGAGGGCAAGGACAGGAAGTGGGTGGAACACTTCCCACGGATGCCCACTAGTCGCTCCCGCCTCGCAGCAGTGTGCAGGGGGACGTCCCTCATAGCCGCCGGGGGACGTGGTGGTGGGAGGGTACTGAGGACTGTTGAAGTCATGGACACCGAGTCCCTACAGTGGACCCTCGTCAATCCCTTGCCACACCCGATGTGGTTGGCGTCCATCGCAGTGAGCCAAGAGAAGGTTTATCTACTTGGAGGCTACGATCAGAATGGCCGGACTCTCTCCGTCTTCACCTGCTCCACACTACAGACACAGCCATTGGACGCACAACTAGAAAAACCAGCCAATCAGCTGACGGGGTGGCATCAAGTCGCTGATGCCCCCCACTACTGGTCTACAGCTGTTTGTGTCGGAGAAGTCCTTCTAGCTATCGGTGGACGGTCTGCAGCTGGTGAGAAGACTTCAGCCATCGCCGCCTACAACCCAACATCCGACTCCTGGGAAGACATGGGGCACATGACTACACCTCGATCCCGACCACTGGTAGCTCTGTTGCCTAGTAACGAACTGATCGTGGCTGGAGGCTTCGGTGGAGCTACTAAAGTTGAAATTGGCAAAATTGTTGCCTAGTAACGAACTTATTATAGCTGGAGGCTACAGTGGACAAACTAAAGTGAAAATAGGCAAAATTGTTAACTTGTTTGCTTGTACTTTTCATGTCAAACACGTGTTTTCTTGTTTGTTGTTGTTTTTGTTTGTTGTTTTGCTATTTTTGCTTTAAAAACGCTTTTGTAACGATGTTTTTAAAGGATTTTTTCGAACAAAAACCATTTTTCCACCACCACGTCCCCCGCGCTGCTATCTTACGTTACAATAGAAGTTGGCACGGTCACTTACCCCGCTGCGGCGACTGACCCTGGCCTACGCAAGGCTTTAAATAGGCAATGGTGACAAACAAAACTGGTTTGAAGGGTCAAGCGGCCATTAGCAGGGTAGTTGACAACAAAAAAGCTTTTTTATTACGCTTGTTAACAAGCGCAAATAAAAAAGCTTTAAGCACAACATGCCAGCTCTATATTAGCACTAACCAGTTATTTTGCCTTTTGCTGTCAGTGTCAGCTTCACCGCTTAGCTAGTTTAATAGTAGACTAAAAACTCCTAAGACTCTTCTAAACAACCTTGCATAACTATTCAGCTTCTAGTTTGAAGCTGCACAGCATTAAGCACGCTAGCTAAGCTAAGCTAGCTAAACTTGAACCAGGTGAAACTGTATCCAAGGAACCCAGTAAAGCAGCTGGGGTTTAGAGGCGCCCGCATCGCGTATAGCGCGCACATACGTATGCCCGCACGTGCCCGGATGCCTGAGCTAGCGGCTTGAGCCCCACCTAATATCCGCTCACTGAAGGAGTTGGGCGTGTTTGGATTGCATCGCCTCAGCCTCGCCTCAAGCCTCGTCCCCAGGCTCCCCTCTATGCCTCAAGCGTGAAAGGCGAGGCTACATCGCCTTAGGCACGCCTTTCGGTCATTCAACGGTGATTATCCCTGCAACTCACCCATTCACAAGTGGCCAGGGTCCTGTATAGCCTACCCAGGTCATCTCCTGAGTGTCAATACGTTAGTTAGTTGTCTAGACTCACGGGCCAGACACTGGGGAGTGTGGGTACATATTCAACAGCTCATAAATTATTGTGTACATCTCAGGGTTCTATTTAGGATTTTGAGTAGGGAAGATGTGTTTTTCTGAGCCCCTGCCCATCCAGTTAATTATTAATAGTTATGCCTCTTCCTTTATATAATGTGGCATACCTCTAACTCCTGGCAAGACACGTGTTAGCCTCGTTCCCAGTCTCTTCGCTCCAGTGTTTACATCGCAACTGGGAACAAGGCTAGGCCTGACTGCACCTTGATCAGATCTTCCATACCACTGGTAGTTCTGTTGCCCAGTAATGAACTAGCTAGGTTAGCCTCGTCCCAGTCTCTTCGCTCCAGTGATTACAATCCACACAATATTTATGTGCACACACACACACACACACACACACACACACACACACACACACACGTGTGCATGAGCCCTAGCCCCGCCCCTTGAGCTCCCCCCATTAATTAGCTGTGTACTGAAAACAAGCAACATGAGCAACCACCTTCAATGTGCAAGTGGTTGCTGTAATAATATTATGAAAGCTCAGGGCCAGTGGAGCAAAGTGGACAATATATTATAACCATAAGTATACATGCAATTCATTTCTCATCAAAACTTCAGAAGAACAATCGTTACTGGCCACGCTGCTGGTCCAAGTGGCCAAACCTCATGAACACATGTACAGCAACAGAAACATGCACACTAATAATGTCAAAGTCAGAGCGTGTGGGAGCTCTGCAGACAGTTAAGACATTCACCAAAACTAGAACTGCACAGACAACCAAACATGACAGTTAACTAGCTGAATTCTTTGTAAGTAAGTTCAAGATTAGTTTATTGGGCTAGCGAATTAGAACATATCTCAAACAATTCAATGGTGAAGTGCCTGGGGGCCTCAGCAGTTGGTCGGTGGAGGTCCTCCCCGGATGGGTTGACACACTTGAAGTCCAGCAGGAAGTTCTTCTGGTCTATCTGGTAGAGCTGGAGGTCCAGCTTCACCACAATACCTGAGGATGACTGGGTATGTCTGTATGTGTGTATGGGCGTATATGTGTGCGTAGTATCAGCATACCAAGGTGCACTTTTCCGCATACTTGAAGCCCCACCCCTTTCCACCCATCACCCCACCCCTCTCCACTCATCACCAATTTGAAGCCCCACCCCTCTCTACATCACCAATTTGAACCTCCACCCCTCACCCATTTGAAGCTCCACTCATCACCCATCATGTGACCCATTTGAAGCCCCACCCACTCTGCCCTCTGCCCCACCCACCTGCATCTGATAAAGTAGGGAGTGATAATCTTCCACTGAAACTCCAGAGCTTTCAATTTCAGAAGATCTCGGCCATGATGTCCTGCGGTCTGCTCTGGGAGCGGATACCGAGGTGCCACTTGGAGTGCTTGAAGGTACGTGGAGCTCTTGGTACAGCGGAGCTGCCTCAAGCTAGAGCCATTGGCTGGTATTAGTGTGTGTGTGTGTGCATATGGGGGGGGGGGGCATATTTGAATAAAAATTCTATTTCAAGTATGTCGTATTCTTGCATACTAATGAATTCCTCAGGGTGATCTCTTAAACCCCTCCCACTGATCCCCTCCCATTTAAGTTGGGCGCATCCTTAGATTGAAGATCAAGAGATGTATCATATATGGTCACAAACGGTGTCATAATGATGTCACTTGTAGAGTATTAGTTTTCTGAGGAGTGCATAATGATGTGAGAAGTGGAAGAAAAGAGTCGGAGTCCCATCTCAGGGACAATTCGGCAGCCACAGCGCCTACCACTATGCAGTACTCTCTGTGCTGCCATGTTTTTAACCTCATTGTAAATTACCCCATAATTATAATTACCCCACGTAATCACTACTGCAGAAATGCGCAATCTTCGAATAGAATAACTGGTCACTTTACCCCATAATTATAATTAATCTATTCGAAGATTGCGCATTTCTGCAGTAGTGATTACGTGGGGTAATTATAATTATGGGAACTACTGTAATTTTCCAAGGTCTGCTGTCTGGTTCAGTAGTGACTGCCTTTTATACTAAGCATATGACCACTACACTTGTGGGTTTGGCACTAGGAAAGATATTCATTTCTAGATTGGCTCATTACAATGCAATGAATACTTGACAGGAAGTTGAGCACAGCTGGCAAGAAGACCACTGCAGTGAAGGAGACACTACAGCAACTGCTGCACTGCTAGGGAAACAACTAGCGTAGGAATATTATTGACCTTGGCCAGACAGCAGACCTCAGATTTAGAAAAAAATTTGGTAGTTCTATTACTATTTTGGGTTTGTATGTGCCTCAGTAACCTCATTCCCAGGCCACGCAGCGGGGGCGAGACTGAGTGACCTGGGGACGAGGCTAGTGCCTCACTCAGTAACCTCATTCCCAGGCCACGCAGCGGGGGCGAGACTGAGTGACCTGGGGACGAGGCTGGTGCCTCACTCAGTAACCTCATTCCCAGGCCACGCAGCGGGGGCGAGACCGAGCGACCTGGGGATGAGGCTAATGCCTCACTCAGTAACCTCATTCCCAGGCCACACAGCGGGGGCGAGACTGAGCGACCTGGGGACGAGGCTAGTGCCTCACTCAGTAACCTCATTCCCAGGCCACACAGCGGGGGCGAGACTGAGTGACCTGGGGACGAGGCTAGTGCCTCACTCAGTAACCTCATTCCCAGGCCACACAGCGGGGGCGAGACCGAGTGACCTGGGGACGAGGCTAGTGCCTCACTCAGTAACCTCATTCCCAGGCCACACAGCGGGGGCGAGACTGAGTGACCTGGGGACGAGGCTAGTGCCTCACTCAGTAACCTCATTCCCAGGCCACACAGCGGGGGCGAGACTGAGTGACCTGGGGATGAGGAATTAGATGGTACAGAAAAACTTTACTAGTACCATTTCGCCAGTAGCTGATGTAGACCTTAGCTCTCATGACATTGTATGTATATGTGGCAGTCTCTGGCAGAAAGCAAAATGCTGTATCTCTGAACTTCCATTAAGGGTGGGCTCATACACGCTACATAGAAGTGTCGATATGTGAGGCTTCTACGCAGCACGTATGAACCCCGCCCTTAACGAAAGCTCAGAGATATAGCACTTTGAATGCACGGAGGCAATCGAAACATGTAAGGGAATGATGTTGTTTTCTACCCGGAACTGCCACATGTGTGTATGCATTAGTCATGCGGTGATGTTTGGTGAAATGATATGCCTCAACCAGCGACAGCCACCAACCTCTGCTGCCTTCACACTCAGCTTCTGGCACACCTCAGCGAGAGCGGCAGAGTCAATCTGGGTGGAGTCAACGTCCCCTGGGAGGGGGAAGAGGTAGGAGGGGAGGTCCTCCTGGAACCACGAGTGCTCCCGGATGCCCTGGATGGTTATACGCTATATGCACTGCCAACTGGTACTAGTGCTCTCACTGACCTGAGACAGCCATAGCTCTAGTGGGCTTCATTTAGAAAGTGTGTGCTATATATTTAACACACACCAAAGTGTGCATTGCATAATATTAGGTGGATTTGAAATGCTAGCTGTCATGTGATTGATCTGGAAACTTCTAATTCATCAAAGGTTACGTGAGTAGTACTAATTTGATATGATTTTTTGCACACTTGCCGGCATACAGTTTCCCTGAGACCACTTCGGGAGCAGCATAGTTGGGGCTACCACAGCTGGTCTTCAGGAGCTCTCCGTCTTTCATGAGGTTGCTCAGGCCAAAGTCAGCAATCTTGACATGGTTTTGGGACTCCAGGAGAAGGTTTTCGGGTTTCAGATCACGGTGAACCACCTTATGACTGTGTGTGTGTGTGTGCGTGTGTGTGTGTGCGTGCATATGTGTGTGTGTGTGTGCATGCATGCATGCGCGCATGTGTGTGTATCATTATATGTACATGCTGTACAGGTACATGTACATGTATGGAGATGCAGCTTTGAGTAAAAAAGACAGGAATTCAAAACTGAAAATACCTTTTCTGATTTGACAGGTCAAACCGCTGATCACAGTGTGGAGGTCATGTCATTTCAAAATTGGTATGAGTGCTTTACTACTAGCTAAAGTGAGCCCCACATTAGCAGGAGTCGACAGCATTCCGTGTGCGTATGACACATTCGTGGCTCATATACTACAAGTATTTCATACGCCTACTTGCGTGTGCCGTGCACATGGACCAACAAAAGTAATATTTTCAACCAGCCAACCATGAGGAGAACAGTGTAACAATAAAGGCTTCACGATATCACTAACGCATGCAAGGCAGCCAAGCAAGGTCGACAGCATTAGCAGGAGCTAAACACAGGTGAGGGTAAGTGGTGAAGGCACAGAAGGTTTTACGCTTACATATACCAGAGCAAAAGGCATGAGCTAATATGTGACAGTCCAAAGGGGAGCGGCAACTGACCCCATAACACCCCTGGATCCGTCCCTGGACATGAGCTAGAGGCAGAGTGCGTGGGCATGGCATAACAGCTTCATGCTTACATGTGATGAAACGGCAGGAGGGACAGTTTATCGCTTGCTGAAGCAGAGGGCAGTGGGGGACTGGGTTGACACCTAATGACGCTCCTCTCGGTCTCACACTGAGCTTACTCTAGAGCACAGAGATACCTGGCTACAGGAGACAATGAGGTACACACTACAGTTCTCTAATAAAGCAAGAGCAAATGTGTGAGCTTTAATACTGCACCAACATGATTGCTAAACCGCTCTCCCCTAGTTAAACGGTACTGTAGGCCGTATCGTCATACCATATATTACCGATCCGGTTATGCAACTGTGTATCCGTTGTGCAACTGGCTACCTAGTTACGCAACATCATGGCGGGTGGAACAGATATACATGGTCTCCAGCCAGTCCACTCGCTGAACCATAGCCACCTGTAGAGCTGTGCTCAGGCAAGAGAGGCTGTGAAGCAGCCGAGTTTCCTCGTGAATCACGGAAAAAATAATTTTCTGTAAGTCAGGAAGTGCTCTCGTAGTATCGCGTTTGCATTCTCACTCAACTTTCAATTAACTCTGAGTCTCACGGAACTGCACTTTGACCTCAACCACATTTGCCGACCATGTGATCTTCGCGTCCACGTACATGCCATGATTACCACACATCGTATAAAATAACCCGGGCAATACCCGGGTAAGTCAGGGCCTGCAGCCACCTATATATGTGCTGGACTCTCCGTAAGTCTTCTTACTTTCTGGTAGGGAGGGCTAGGTGGTGTGGGAACGAGACTAGCGAGGGTCCAGGTCACATGACACTAAATTTCCGCCTCCTTTCACTTATGTTGAAGGGGGAAGGGTTAGTGATCCAGGAGGTCTGGAAATATTAAGGCTAGTATGTAGCTTCATGGATAGTACAAGTAACCGTAGGTAATAGAACGTACA
The DNA here is from genome assembly GCA_963921505.1 of Phakellia ventilabrum. Taxonomy (NCBI): domain Eukaryota; kingdom Metazoa; phylum Porifera; class Demospongiae; order Axinellida; family Axinellidae; genus Phakellia; species Phakellia ventilabrum. The sequence continues at coordinate 8,087,518 of OY997380.1, forward strand.
CACATATAAACGACTCACTGTGGTGGAACGTCAGTGTGATGCAGGAGGGGAGGATGCAGGCACCCGACAACTCCCAACTTTTCGTTCTTTGTTGATATTTAGAGTAATTAGCAACCTTTCTGGCTACTTCATGACCTTACGGTTCTCGGAAAAGATTTAAACTTTTCACATTAGGTAATTTGTTTACTTACTGTTAATTAGAGCGCATTATCAAGTTGCCTGAACAATCGGAACATGCTGAACTGCTGAACAAGAACGCTGCACAGGTATACTAAAAGCAGGAGCCCGTGGGCGTTATGGGCTCCTGCTAAAAGTAAGCAGTAAATTTCTGACAGTGTAAGTCAGAGATCGCTATGTAGTGTGGCTTGCATTGGCTGTCTCGCGTAGCCTGGGCCTGGAACCGAGGCTAGGTTTGGGACCGGGGATGGGCCTGAGACCGAGTTGGGGCCTGGTGTAGAGGGGGAGACACTAGTCTCATCCCCAGTCCACAATCCAGGCTAAGGATCGCTTACAGTATCCCGCCAGGGAAAGTGACGGGATACTGTAAGCGATTGTGGGCTGAGGACGGGACTAGGGAGACACAGAGGAGTGGTATGTGAAGCAACTGAGCAGACTACTACAGTTGTACAGCATTAATAAAGGATGATTCCAACGGAACTAAACTCGCTGTAGCCGTCTACGGCTTTATTACTGTTGATTTAAAGCTTACCTAAAAACTGTAAAACAGATAAGAAATCTTTGCGTTGCTATCTGGTAAGACCTTTTTCTCTGTTTGAAAGTCGTTTGTACAGAATCCACAGAAATATTCCATTTAGACACCCGGCACTATTTTGTATGGATCGCTATAATAGCGCGTTGATTGCTGAGTTGGCAATGGGGAGTTATATGTACGTGGGACATTATTAATCAGCACCTATGGTACATCTCCTGTCTGCCTTCCTCTCTCTCTCCTCTCCACAGGATCTTCACACCCTCCTCGGACAACAACCACAAGAGACTTTCTCCCCTGTTGTTCCAGTGGACCAGCCTACATCAGATTGTTCTACACCAACAGCTTAGGACAAATGCCACAGTGTAGCCGAGGACAGATTGCAAGTACACAGTGTAGCCGAGGACAGATTGGGACAAGTACCACAGTGTAGCCGAGGACAGATTGGGACAAGTACCACAGTGTAGCCGAGGACAGATTGGGACAAGTAGCCGAGGACAGATTGGGACAAGTACCACAGTGTAGCCGAGGACAGATTGGGACAAGTACCACAGTGTAGCCGAGGACAGATTGGGACAAGTACCACAGTGTAGCCGAGGACAGATTGGGACAAGTACCACAGTGTAGCCGAGGACAGATTGGGACAAGTACCACAGTGTAGCCGAGGACAGATTGGGACAAGTACCACAGTGTAGCCGAGGACAGATTGGGACAAGTACCACAGTGTGATCTTTAGTTAATTTTTTGGAATTTTGTTGTAGTCACATTTCAACGTAAAATGTTCATATGCTAGAAAGTGGGTATTATAATTGCATACATCTCCACCAAATGTAAAGTACAACTCCTACAATCGAAAGTAGAGCAAAATTGACATTCTAAAAAGTGATGCCAGCAGAGCCCAAGTGGGCATTTCATCTGAGCCACAGTTCTCACCCGCAACCGCAAGCGAGGGGAGGCCTGGGTACGAGGCTAGATGCTCTCTCCTGTAGAGGTCCTGAAACTGTCAAAATCTCACTAGCAGTCGTATGTGTTCCTGGTCGTGTTTCACTGTGTGTGTGTGTGTGTGTGTGTGTGTGTGTATGAGAGACCAAAGTGTAGATTAAGCACTCGCGTGTCTTCAATCATGATGTTCCGTATTAACTTCATAAAGAGGAACACTGGCCACAGTGTGCCACCAACACTACTACAGTGCATGGAATGGGAACTGGACTGCTTGTTACTACCATAAAGAGGAACACTGGCCACAGTGTGCCACCAACACTACTACAGTGCATGGAATGAGAACTGGACTGCTTGTTACTACCATAAAGAGGAACACTGGCCACAGTGTGCCACCAACACTACTACAGTGCATGGAATGGGAACTGGACTGCTTGTTACTACCATAAAGAGGAACACTGGCCACAGTGTGCCACCAACACTACTACAGTGCATGGAATGAGAACTGGACTGCTTGTTACTACCATAAAGAGGAACACTGGCCACAGTGTGCCACCGACACTACTACAGTGCATGGAATGAGAACTGGACTGCTTGTTACTACCATAAAGAGGAACACTGGCCACAGTGTGCCACCAACACTACTACAGTGCATGGAATGAGAACTGGACTGCTTGTTACTACCATAAAGAGGAACACTGGCCACAGTGTGCCACCAACACTACTACAGTGCATGGAATGAGAACTGGACTGCTTGTTACTACCATAAAGAGGAACACTGGCCACAGTGTGCCACCAACACTACTACAGTGCATGGAATGAGAACTGGACTGCTTGTTACTACCATAAAGAGGAACACTGGCCACAGTGTGCCACCAACACTACTACAGTGCATGGAATGAGAACTGGACTGCTTGTTACTACCATAAAGAGGAACACTGGCCACAGTGTGCCACCGACACTACTACAGTGCATGGAATGAGAACTGGACTGCTTGTTACTACCATAAAGAGGAACACTGGCCACAGTGTGCCACCAACACTACTACAGTGCATGGAATGGAGAACTGGACTGCTTGTTACTACCATAAAGAGGAACACTGGCCACAGTGTGCCACCAACACTACTACAGTGCATGGAATGAGAACTGGACTGCTTGTTACTACCATAAAGAGGAACACTGGCCACAGTGTGCCACCAACACTACTACAGTGCATGGAATGGGAACTGGACTGCTTGTTACTACCGTAAAGAGGAACACTGGCCACAGTGTGCCACCAACACTACTACAGTGCATGGAATGGGAACTGGACTGCTTGTTACTACCATAAAGAGGAACACTGGCCACAGTGTGCCACCAACACTACTACAGTGCATGGAATGGGAACTGGACTGCTTGTTACTACCATAAAGAAGTGCATGGAATGGGAACTGGACTGGTTGTCGCTACTGTGGTACAAAAAGTACTGAAATGTAAAACTTAGAGTGGTCATACATACGCCCACCTCTCCATTAACGGTGGGGTTCAGTTGAGGCGGTGCGCAGGAGTACGAGCAATGTCTTTTCTGGTAGCTGGGCACCTTGGCTGCCAGGGCCGGGGCGGCGCGGAGCTACAGAGGGGCGAGGGCTAGGCGAGTTAGTGTCGTTGACATGGCTGAGGGAGATTCAAAGAACTGAAAATAGCGCCCAACGCGTGCGCATTTTGAGTTACGACCACATAGCCAGTGCCACATGTTGAACACATGTCAGCTGCTGGAATGGGTATGGAACTGACCTGCACTGACTGTTACGAGCCCCACCCACTGAATGGCACGGACACATCACCATCGGGAGGCAGATCGTGCTCATCTCATGACACCCATGACTACAGTGCATGGAATGAACATTCTGCTCTGTTACTGACCATAAAGAGGCACTGGCCACAGCATAGTATCTCAGTATGATTACAGCTATAGTGCAGAGGTTGCAACTGGCAACAGTAGGGCAGGTATATAAGGCGATGGAATAGGGAACTGGACTGGTTGTCGCTACTGTGGTACAAAAAGTACTGAAATGTAAAACAGTGGTCATACATACGCCCACCTCTCCATTAACGGTGGGGTTCAGTTGCGGGGATACTATTAAGCAATGTATCATGATATGTTTTCTTCCCTCCGACATGGATGTTCCGGGAGTACAGCGAGTTAGTGTCGTTGACATGGTTATTCCTGTAGTGGATTCAAAGAACTGAAAATAGCGCCAAACGCGTGCGCATTTTGAGTTACGACCACATAGCCAGTGCACATGTTGAACACATGTCAGCTGCTGGAATGGGTATGGAACTGACCTGCACTGACCAGTTACGAGCCCCACCCACTAAAAACTGTAAAACAGATAAGAAATCTTTGCGTTGCTATCTGGTAAGACCTTTCTTGTAGGTGCCATTGGACAACAGGTGGAATCACCAGTTCAACGCTCCTTCCCTTTGGGTTATGGGCTCCTGCCCCTGCCCAGCCGAGAGTTTTGTACTTGAAGTTTTTCCTTTCTGCATGGAAAAAATTAATTTCTCTGGTGGTGCTGGCAGCAGCCTGGGGCACAGCAAATATGGTTCCTGTGCATGTGGGGTGACCTTAATATTAGCCTCCGGCTAGTTCGTCTTTCCCTCGATGAACTTTATTTGTGCATTGGAATTTTAAATAAAGAAAAAAGTATTGCATGTATATGTTGGCCACCACTATTCATGGAATGGGAACACCTACTGTAGCTAGTACATGGAATGGGAACGCCTGCTGTAGCTAGTACATGGAATGGGAACACCTACTGTAGCTAGTACATGGAATGGGAACGCCTACTGTAGCTAGTACATGGAATGGGAACAAGGGAGTATGCCTGCTTGTTTGTGCTCCAAACAATTCCCCCACATTACATTACAATGGATATACGTCCGCTGCATTAAAGACCTTTGGACTTACATTACTGCCTTCACTGTCAGCAGGTAGCTTGAGTTTCACGTCGGCCATGTTGTAGTCCTGGCAGAATGTCTCCAGGGAGGGAGGGGAGGGAGGGAGGGAGGGGGGGGGGGAGGGAGGGAGGGAGGGAGGGAGGGGAGGGAGGGAGGGAGGGAGGGAGGGAGGGAGGGAGGGAGGGAGGGAGGGAGGGAGGGAGGGAGGGAGGGAGGGGAGGGAGGGAGGGAGGGAGGGAGGGAGGGAGGGAGGGAGGGAGGGAGGGAGGGAGGGAATTACATATATACACATCGTGGGACGCAGAGAATCGAGCGATATGAATGTGGGTTTCAGACAGCACAGGCCATCTCTCCACTCTCTGGTAACAGCCTAGCCTCGTTCCCAGGCTAGAGCCTGGTAACGAGGCTAGTAACAGCCATGGCTGATCCTTAACAATCTGTTGCAGACAGAGACATCAATCTTCCAAAGACCAGCCGCCATATTTAAAGGCCACAATTCTTAGTAACTGATGCTGCCAAATAAGGGATTTACAGTAAACAATCCTTGAATGATGGTATTGCTTAGCCTTATTCTCAGTCTCCACTCCCAGCTTTTTTTCGCAGGTTATAAAAAAGTGACATGCAAAAAAAAGCTGGGAGTGGAGACTGAGAATGGGGCTAGCTATTGTTTGCCAATACAATTTTTACCATTATGATGTAATGGGGGGATGAAAGTGAGCACTAAATGGAAAAATTTCTGCAAGCAAACATGTGCTTTGATGTAGTTTTCTTGTATCAGTTTCCCCAAAATATCCAAACGAGGCTACATGTACTTGATGGTCATGTGACTATTCAACTATTGCACATAACATGACAACACTCCCCCGGCTCCTGGACACGCCCACAATCATTCTGCAATGAATATGCCCTACCTGTGCTCGCTCCTGCCAGGTGGTGGGGGAGGGAGGCTCTGTAGTCACTGTTTCACGTGATTCGGTTACCATGGTAACGGTTGCCTTGGTCTCCACGGCAGCAGCCTCAGGCTCTGTGGAAGAGCGTTTTGGATACAATCATGTAAACATACTAGGACAGGGAGGATAGACTAGTGCACCCCATTCTGTGAGGAAACTCAGGAGTACATGGACATACCTGGCGTCTCTGGAGATGATTGACTTGCCTGCACACACTTAAGCAACCTCCTCTCTACCCAGAACATTACTCACGTGCCCTAATGTGGGGGGGAGGCATTTACCCCCCCTTGGAAACTTTGTGCCCACCATTGGGGATTTCAACCCTTCTAAATTGAATACCGCTCACTATATGCACGCCCCCCCCCCCCCCAAACCCCGGCCCCCCCTTTGGGGATTTTCCTATATGAACCATTGAGGATGGCAGAGATACTAGGGAAATCCCAGGATACTTGGACAGGGGGGGAGTCAATGGGGCTTCCTTCACAACATGATGTAATGCTATTGCACAAAGCCACCATTACAATTTTTGATTACCTGATTTTGACCAGGGGGGGGTGGGTCACCCGTGGCAGCACAGGTGATTTGGAGGGGCTGTCCCTCTGTTTCCAAGGCAACCTGAGGGAGGAGGGTGAGTTTGACTGGTGTGTGCATGTGTGTGTGTGTGTGTATGTGTGCATGTGTGGGAGGGACATGTACGTACATGTATTAATGTTATAGTAGACTTAATAATTAGGCCACACAAATTTGATTACTTGATGTATGGGCCACATTAGCCTCGTTCCCAGGCCACTCCCCTTAACTTCTCCTACTGCATGGCCTGGGAACGAGGTTAGGGTCGGATTGACCCATTAATCTGGAGAAAATTGGGGACTCCCCGATTTTTCTCCACGGCTGCGAGAAGGCCTGGGTACGAGGTTACCTACCAGCGAGGCTATCACAGATACAGGAAGTGACATCCAATAATCCCGAGGGCGGAGCTCAAGGGATTATTGGATATCGCTGCGTGTATTTGTAATAAAGCCCGCCAGTAGGCATGGTCTAACTGATTTGTCTCATGGCAGCTGATAGTTGCTAAGAGTCACTATGTGTAAGTTCCGCATGTGTCAGGCGCTCCAAATTGTAGTTCAGTTTTCGTGTATGCCTAGCCATGTGATATGCCTACATCACACAGGATTTCCAGTGTGATATTAGCTGAGCGTAGCTCTTACCCAAATATCACCTTTGATAGTATGGCTTCCCATGAGACAAGTATACATGTATGTTTTCTAACCATTGCCAGTAGCCTGCGGTTTGCCAACGGCTGTCTCCTTGCCCTCCTCCCGAGCCCCGCCGTTCCTCCTCCCCGCCCCTCCCACCTGCCCCCACCACTCCCCCTTCCTCTCGCCCAGACCAGGAAACGGGCTGGCGGGCATGTCCGAGTGGACCTGCTCGATAAAAGTCACTGTTCCAGAATTTTAGAAGATATTCCTGGAGAAAGTACATGTACATACATGTATATATGCATGTCTGAAACAATATAGTCATAAAAACTACATGTATGTTATAAAGGAATTATACATTTGGAATCAGAAGTATTCCAGACTGTATCCAAGGCACTCATCATTGGTGGTACGACCTGTACCGTCAATATCTTGGGAGGGGGGCGGGGCTAGCCTTGTTCCCAGGCCACACCCACCCCACAAAAATGTGGCCTGGTACACACTGCTTGCGCATGTACGTAATTACCATGTTTTATGGTACACGTCAGGTAATCGTAAAATATTGAATATTTACCCATACATTGTTACGTATACAAACTGTATACTAGTAAGATGCTGGTAATCATCGAGGGGCGAGCCTGATCGAGCGTGGTGCGTCCACTCTCAAATGAATGATACGTACTCAGGACTAAACTTTATCCATGCAAGTGATATTGGGGGGTGTTCATGGCTGTAGGCATGAGGAAATTATGCCAGCATAATTTTGAACATAATAGGTACAAGATTGCTTAAGGAACTGAAGGGGAAGTATCCCTATGAACTGTCACGTAATATTTGGACCCCTGAAATATTCGTTCCTCCCGGAACGAATATTTCAACTTCCGCGTAAAATAAACGATCCCCCTTGAAATATTGGTTCCCCCTTTCTATATGCACGCATCGTGGAATCCGAGAAGCTCTATCTCCTAGTTTTCAGTTTATTCTATCTTCTAGCTTCTATATAGCTCCTAGGTGAGTCCGAGCTAACCCTTCCTAGCTCCTATCGGCGAATGTCGGTAGATTGCAGTGCAAGTGAGTAATGATTACGCTCGAGTGGGCGGAGCTGCTAGTTACAAGCTTTATATTTACAGTATGCTTGCACATAGTTTTAGCGCAGTCACTGTAGACACACCTAGCTAACGTATAATGTATCAGTAGAACACAGGAATTACAGTCGAGTGGCACGAGTGGGTGGAGCTTGTACCGCCTCTCCATAATATAGCTCTATAGGGGAAGCTATATTATCTGACTACTCAAGCATTATAGTCCTTATATTTCGAAATATTTGGACCCCCCGGAACTTATATTTCAGCGCAAGTGTTGAAATATATGGACCCCCTCTGAAATTTTTGTTCCCCCAGGACAGTACGTTTCACGGCGCTTTTTCTTGTCCTTCGATAAAGCCGGTGGGTAGACAGATGTTTTAGCAGAGAGTTAGCTCTTTGGTTAGCGTTATTATTCGATTTTAAATCTTGCAATATGCTTTCACATGGTGACAGTACTGAAAGCTCGAGTTACAAGCTCCACCCACTCATGCCACTCACTGTAAATCCAGCGTTCTACCATAGATAATATTGCTTATCTATGGTTCTACTGATACATAGTTAGCTATGTATGTCTACAGTGACTGTACTAAAACTATGTGCAAGCACACTATAAATATAAAGAGCTAGAATCTTGTAACTAGCAGCTCCGTCCACTCGAGCGTAATCATTAATTACTGCGACAGTTATCATTCGCCGGTTGGTAGTCCAGAGTTAGGTGCTAGGAAGGGTTAGCTAGGACTCACCTAGGAGCTATATAGAAGCTAGAACTAGTAGAAGATAGGATAAGCTGAAAACTAGGAGATAGCGCTTCTCGGCTTCCACGATGGTGCATATAGGAAGGGGGAACCAATATTTCAAGGGGGGATCGTTTATTTCACGCGGAAGTTGAAATATCCGTTCCGGGGGGAACGAATATTTCGGGGGTCCAAATATTACGTGACAGGGGGGACCATTTTTGGAGGGTCCAAATTTTTCGTGACAGAACAAATGACCAAACCTTTGAATTGTTAGCAGCTCAGAAAGCACATTCTAAGAGTATCTCGAGTTAGGGGGGACAAGTTTGGTTAGACCGCTCTGGTTCTGACAGTGAGCCCTGATTCACACATGTACACAGTTATAGCTAGACCTAGATGCTATAAACCATACGATTTATAGTATCTATGGTATTTTACAGGCGTACAACTCACGCGCAAGCTCTGATGAAAAGGAGCAGAGTGCTGGATGATGAATCCACTTTCCACCACCGCCTGTACTGCTATTGTCAACAGTTCACAGAGATCTACATGCATACAACAACAAGGCCATGAGGCTGTTTAGGCTAGCCTCACCCCTCGCACGGGTGCGAGGGAAGGGGCTAGCCCGGTAGCTAGGTTCATAACGCTATCTAGCTACCTAACCTTTATCTCCAGTGCTTATATATAGCGGGACGCTCTAGCCATCCTGCTGCTGACATGCAGTTGTGCGCTCATGCTAGGAACAATTCCATTTAACGCACATCACCGTTATGGGTATATAAGGCTAAAATTTGCACACATCTGACGGGAAGTCAAGGTGGCGCGTTCGGTTAGACTGGGGTCGGAACGTGGCCTCCCCATTAATCGGGTCGCGTGTTCGAGGCGCACGCGTACAATCTGATTCTTGGCTTTCTAAGCCTATAGCCAATACGTCGGTAACTTTCCTTCGGGAACTCCGAAACTAAAAGGATGACTGGGTACGTTACAAGGCCTCCTGTGATTCCCAGCCATCGCCTATCCAGCGCTCCGGGTGTCTGACACTCCAGGAGGGATGGGAGGCTCCCTGGGCTTTTTTTTCTCAAGTGTCTTCTTTTTTTTTTCCTTCAAGTTTCTTTTTTTTCTCCTTTTTCCCTCCAAGTTAAGTTGTTTCTCTTTACAGAAATGCCACAAAAATATTTTTAAAAAATTATTTGTCAATTTTATAACATTAATTTTATAACTCTCTATAGATATGCTATACTATTCTATAGGCTGCTATATAGGCTTTTCCCCTCTAGCTTAATTTGTTTCTGTATATAGAAATACCACAAATAGTCATCTATCTATTACTACTAAGCCTGGGAAGAATTTTTCGAGTCTGACAGGCCGATGGCTACTGAATTATTCAGCAGCCAAGTCATTTACACTTGTAGTATAAGCCCTTGTAGTGGGTTCTATGAGCTCAAGATACGTTTATCCTTACATACACATGCAGTGACTGAATGGAAATGCAGTTTGTATGAATATTCCAACAGGACAAGTTGTATGTCCTGTATCCTAACTTCTCAGCCAAGAAATAAAACCTCAAACCCAGGCCATCCATTACAAAAGAGCTGGGCACGAGACAGGAATACGCACACAGGTGAATATCCCACAGCCGCTCCATCTGCCCTGCCGTCAAGAGCCAGCCCACCACACTTTCACCTTCTCCTCAGTCTCCTGCTAATGCAATTTTTTCCCCCTGGGACTTTTCAATAAGTAGCTGCATGCGCACGTGTGCCCGGCCGGATACAATAGGGGTGGACATGCATTATATCCGGCCGGGCACACGCCCACATGCGTGGGAAAATAATTTGCTGCATGTTCGTATAATAAGGAGAGTATAAATAGTCTTGGGTATACAGTATACCCAGCCCCTTGGAGTGGCTGGCTTGTGAGCTCAAGAATAGCATGGCCGGTCTAAAAGTTTCATTGACACAGACTCATATTACAGAGGTGATGATTGATATTTTTAAATGATGGAATACATGCATCTCAACTTAATAAATATTTAATGTGAATACTGTTTCTATAAAATATTTGGACCATGGATGATATTAGGCTCGTACCCAGGCCTCCCCTCACCCCCTCACAGCTTCTTTTCGCAGCCATGAAAAAAACGCGCGCTTTTCCACAGCTGTGAAAAAAGCTGCGAGAGAAGGCCTGGGTATGAGGCTACTTGCAGAAGGCCTGGGTATGAGGCTACTTGCAGAAGGCCTGGGTATGAGGCTACTTGCAGAAGGCCTGGGTATGAGGCTACTTGCAGAAGGCCTGGGTATGAGGCTACTTGCAGAAGGCCTGGGTATGAGGCTACCTGCAGAAGGCCTGGGTATGAGGCTACCTGCAGAAGGCCTGGGTATGAGGCTACCTGCAGAAGGCCTGGGTATGAGGCTATGTCAGATAACACCTGCAGAAGGCCTGGGTTTGGGGCAAAGACGAGGCTGCCATCAGATGTAGGACAGTAGTGTGGTGAACTAAAGCTGATGATGAATATGATGTCATAGCCAATGCTCTGCTATAGTGTTCTGTGCATGCCCTCCTCTTCCGGGTGTAGAGGGAATAATAGAACTGTAGCTCTTGAGAGAATATGGACTTCTTTTGTTGCCATGTGTGTGAGAGAGAGTACGTGAGGACTAAATGTGGGGGTGACGGTTAGGGTAGATTGCATGTGTGTGTGTGTGTGTGTGTGTGTGTGTGTGTGTGTGTGTGTTTGTGTGTTTGCGGGAGTAAATAAAAAGGGCTTAGGGTTGTGGCAGGGTACCTATCAATTGCTGTATGAGTCAAAACCAGTTTTCTACATTTAGTTTCAGGCCTAGATCGTCGATAATCTAAGAATAAAACAACCCCTTCTTTAGCTAGACTGCATAAACACACATGTATTTGATACTAAAAATGTTTTGAGGCTGGTCATCAGGAGAGTACCACAGACTGATCATGGAGCAGCCACAGGTTTCGGCCCGTTTAACCTCTCGACCTGTGACTGTCTACAGAAAGGGCGGGGCCATTCTCACAGGGTAGAGTCCAGCACGTGTTAAATTTGAGATCTCCAGGTTACACGCTTTATTAACGCGCTTGTTTACTTCTTACATAGTACCGTTCGTTAGTTAACTATCTATATCTTTAGTGGTTATGCTTGCAGGCAGTAGGCTAAAGTAAAGATATGAGGTCCATTTTGTCCCGGCATCAGATGGTCTGGTTCTTGCCATTTGGTTTCTGCTTTGTGGCTAGACAGATAAATAAGAGCGTGTATGCCAATGACTACATGCTGATTTACTTCATTTTTATGCCATATTACAGATGTAGTTGGATTTAATCCTCACCTTTCTTTCCCTTCCTTGCTTGAAACTAGAGAGCATGTGCTTTGTTGATGCTTATGTCATTGTTTATCTTTTGTGGTTACTACTTGTTGCAAGCAATTAGTAAGAATCCATTTTTAGCAGAGCTTTGCATACAGGTACCTGCACATGTAGCTACAGAGCAATACCCATTATTGACTACAGGAAGCCAAACTCAGTGATAAAATAGAAAACAGTGTGTGTGTGTGTGTGTGTGTGTGTGTGTGTGTGTGTGTGTGTGTATGTGTGTGTGTATGTGTGTGACAAGGCCCATGCAGACTGAAGTCACTGGACTGACCAGTGGCTCAAACTGGACTGACCGGTGACAGTAGTCCACCCCCGAGATGATCCGTTGGAAGACTCTCCTGGCCTCTGGTTCCGAACTCTTTCCTCGCTTCACTGGAGAATATGGGGAGGGGACACATTACATCATCATTACATCATACATGTACATGCAGACCTCAGTACATGCCATTACAACTCATTAGTGCCCACTACCCTCCTGCCCAGGCCTCTCACAACTGTTCTCATAGTTGTGTGCGCATCATTTTTCCCACCCCCACCGAAAAATTCTGTATGAAACCCTGCCCTGTTTTCCCATTCCCAGGCTGACCTGGTGTCATGCTCTCAGATCCTGTTTTTCCATTCAGCCTGGGAATGGGAAAACAGGACAGGGTTACATACAGAATTTTTCGGTGGGGGTGGGAAAAATTATGCACATAGAGCTATGCCCCCTAGGGGGGGTTGGGAGTATGCTCCCCCAGGGAAGTTTTGAAATTTACATGCCCTGAGGTTGCTTCTGGGGCTCCAAAAGGACTGGAAATTAAGCTACTAATGAACTACTGAGTAGGGGGAGGAGTGGGGAGCACTATGGTACCCCATTGTCGGAAACACTCCTTTAGGTACCACTGACCTTAATTGACACAAGAGTGCCTGTTGTTGGTAGGATCTGGTAGGGCTCAGACTTGACCAGTACATGATCGCCTGAGGGGAGACAATCATCACATATTTTGGTAACTGATTGAACTGCATAAAAGAGTATTTTTACTGAAAGGAGACATTGGTAAACTAACTAGGTGAACGCAGGATAATGTTGGGTGAGCGGGTACTGCAGGTAGTAGGGTACAGATGCTACAGAGAAGGAATATTCAGCTTCCCTTGGAGGGAGGGGGCATGCATTGTGCCAGACATGGGTGCCATCGTCGATATGCGGCGCAGGAATAGTCCCAAGTCTGAGTAGGCCTACTTGAGACCTTGGCTCAGTTGGCTCTCAGGCTTGTAACACTTGTGTGGCTTACGTAAACAGCTGTAGATGGCCTGTTCGGGTTGTGACTGCTAACCAGAGATGCCATTTTAAATAGCTACTAAACCGGCTAGTAGCATTTGCCAGTATGATCCACCCAATTCAAACTTCTCGGAGAAGTTATTCATAAACACAATTAAACGCAAGCTTAGTATTAACCAATCTGCTGTGGTAATAAACCAGCAAAGCACAGAACTGAAAACTAAAACTGTTCAGTTCCTTGATGTTCCAAACCACTCTAACTGGTTCTGGGAATTGTCGGTATGGAATCTGAACAGTAGACTCTGGAGTATATATGTGGGACTCGCTTAGGCTCACCATAACAAGGCCCATGCCAACTGGACTGACCAGTGGCTCAAACTGGACTGACCAGTGATAGTAATCCACCCCTGAGATGATCCGTTGGAACACTCTCCTGGGGGGGGAGCATGTCTACAGCTGCTCCTTCAATGACATTCCACGTAAAAGCCACAACTACTGTAGCGCAAGCAGACCAGACCCTACTCCAGGGGTGCGAGGGTCTGGCGCGCGAGACCAGACCCTGCTCCAGGGGTGCGAGGGTCTGGCGCGCGAGACCAGACCCTACTCCAGGGGTGCGAGGGTCTGGCGCGCGAGACCAGACCCTGCTCCAGGGGTGCGAGGGTCTGGCGCGCGAGACCAGACCCTGCTCCAGGGGTGCGAGGGTCTGGCGCGCGAGACCAGACCCTGCTCCAGGGGTGCGAGGGTCTGGCGCGCGAGACCAGACCCTGCTCCAGGGGTGCGAGGGTCTGGCGCGCGAGACCAGACCCTACTCCAGGGGTGCGAGGGTCTGGCGCGCGAGACCAGACCCTACTCCAGGGGTGCGAGGGTCTGGCGCGCGAGACCAGACCCTACTCCAGGGGTGCGAGGGTCTGGCGCGCGAGACCAGACCCTACTCCAGGGGTGCGAGGGTCTGGCGCGCGAGACCAGACCCTACTCCCGAGGGTCTGGCGCGCGAGACCAGACCCTACTCCAGGGGTGCGAGGGTCTGGCGCGCGAGACCAGACCCTACTCCAGGGGTGCGAGGGTCTGGCGTGCGAGACCAGACCCTACTCCAGGGGTGCGAGGGTCTGGCACGTGAGACTAGCACCTACATATGTGCTGGACTTGCCCTAAATCTTCTTACTTTTCGGAGGGAGGGCTAGGCGGTCTGGGAACGAGACTAGCAAGGGTCCGGGTCACATATGACACAAAATTTATGTTGGAGGGGGGAGGGGTTAGTGATCCAAGAGGTCTGGAAATATTAAGGCTAGTATGTAGCTTCATTAAGTAACTGTAGGTATAGTAAGTTATAGAACACACACACACATATAAGCGACTTACGATCTGATGAACACTGTGGTGAAACCATAGATACTATATTACCCACCCCGGGATTGGAAACGGGACTAATTAACACCTTTCGCGCGGGCAGACCGCGTTGCATACCACAGATGCTGCGCGTCTTTTAGAGTTACTTCCCCCTAGATACAGTGGTAAAACAAGGCTGTATAGCGATCTGTGTCTTCTGTCTGGATAAAGTGCCTGAGAATGAGCGGTAAGCCTCATCGTAGATAGTATAGATAAACGACTTACGATCTGATGAACACTGTGGTGAAACTGCAAGAAATACACGGGAGACAGCTGACCGCATAGCCAAGTGGATCCCCAGCCATCAGGAGGTTGCCACAGCTTTTGAGAAGAAGCTGGTTGACTCTCTTAGCAAGTTGTCTACAAGTTCAACGGTCATCGCGAAAAGTAAGCAGGGAGCGAATGTGGTCTTCTTATCATTCATTACGCACCTCGGATAGCTACCTAGCTGAATGGCGAGCCTTCCTGCAGAGGAGTGGTAGCTCCATGTCTCCGATCTTCTGCCAGTATGTTGGTCATCACGTATTCCAACAATTGATCAAGCTGCAGTATCCACTGACTGAACCATCAGAAGCTGCAAAGACAAGTCGGTCAGCCCTGACGTATGAAGAGATTAATGCTCTCCGCTATGAGGCAGGATATGTACCAAGAGCACTAAAGAAAAAACTGCTGAAGTTAGCACACCCACTAAAGGAGGACCTTCAACTCTGTCTTTTGGACTTACTTGACGATGGTGATGAAGACTCTAATGAGTCACAGGACTGGGTGGAGTTGATAAATTGTGGAGGCTCAGTCGTGTACATAACAATACCTTTGAGGTATTTGTGGCTGTGGAGTATGCACTACGTAGACACCTCAACGTGGACCTAACCTTACTGATCATGTAAACTCCGCTATCATTGAGAATGAAGATGTGCAGTTTTTATGGTCAATCCTCAGTTCTGATTGGGACGAAGAAACAGGATCCATACTCTTGGAGATGGTCGTAAGCCAATGGGTGAAGATTCGTGGCTTTTCTGTTGCAAGTGCTTGGGTTGAGAGATACAAATGTACCCAGAAGAAGACCACACAAAAGTCCAAGGGTGTCCGAAAACAGCTGCTTCCTAAACCTAAATCAAAGGCAAAAACTGATTCCACAGCCCCTCAGGAAAACTCAGACCCCGAATAACTCAGTTATAATATTATATACTTAACTTGAAATAATTAACTGTTATGTGACCATAATAATTATTATTATAATATCTTTAACTATGGGAGAATAAACAGCAGGGTATTAATAAAGTCCAAGCGGTTTACAAGTCTTCTTTCGAGGACGTTTTTGTAGTGGTTCACGTATGTTTTCCTTCCCAATGTCTTCATGACCACCACGGCAGTTACCCCTAGCTGGGCCTTTCCACGCTATCGATTTCACCACTCGCAGAGATTGTGTGTTTTTCATGAATTCTTGAACATTTGGATTGTCGTGAACACCCCCTCGCTGTCGTTGACATCCAAAGAAACGCTCTAAGGGATCTTGGCAAATTCTTTGGCTCAAAAATGATTTAACATCAGGCAATGTGAAAACATATCGGACCAGCTCCACAAAAGATTTACCTGCAATAAAAGAAAACACCATTAGGTGACATTCACTGGTTAAATATAGAGATCTTGAATGACTGCTAGGGTATCTATTCTTGCTTACAGGTCATCTCTAGTCCTAGTCTGGTCGCTGGACTGAGCAGCAGCTTGTTCTGCTGAGTCTTCGTCAAGTCAGACCGCTTCCGCACTGACTCTTCCCAGTCATGAAAGTAGGTCAGAAAATCATCCTCCAGCCACTGTATAGTGTATAAATATAGTCATGCGACATACACATAACAAGCAATCAATGGATGCATATACCTTCAGACGCATGTCTTTACCAGAAGTGTATGGCATTTGAAACCTCTTTCGGGAGTGAATCCCATGCGTGTAGTTGTGCACATTAAGTGCATCAAAAAACTTGTCTACCATGCCCACAAAATGGGCAGTTTCAGAGGCCTCTGCCCCCCCCGTAAGCTCAAGTGCTTTAGAGACGGATTCACTCAGAACCTATGAAATGAAACAAGTACAGTCTGTAAGTACATTCATAATCCAGCCACATGTAGCTGAATTAATTATACATACCTGTGCAGCCAAGTCTACACGCATTTTAGAAAAAGACGTCAGAGATATGTGCTCAAACTTGAGCTTTGGGAGTAGCCTAATTCCCTTCCCAGGTCTTGTGTCACGATTGTAGAGTGCAGTCAGGTGACACCAGGAGATATTTTTCCCGTTACACTGTTGAGGGATAGAGTAACAAGCATGTATAACATCTAGATTGTGTGGATCATATAAATAGACATACCCAGAGGCTACGGTGCTTTGACTGCCAGCAATTTCGAATGGTCTTCACCAGATGTGGTGGATCTGAAAAGAAGAACAGAAATCGCTCTTCCTGTGCATATGGGTTCCGCACTTTGTATACGAGGTCTGAGGATGGCTGGTGGAGCTTGATGAGACGTCTGTTAACAGCATTCCCATCAAGTGTTGCCCCAAGGACCTGTATACATTATGGGAGAAGTAATGATGTATACATTCGTTTATAAAACTAAAGCATGTAATACCTTGAGTCCGCAATTCTCCACTCTTCTTACGGCTTCCCAAAATGGATCATACAACAGCTCACCCGACAACTCAGCACATGGAAATTGTGCATAGGCAAACTGCAGGCTGCTGAAAAGCCCACGTACCATGAAAACCATCATAGTTTTGGCAAGCTGAGGAGAGGCTGGCTTGTCTTCCATCAGACTTTTTTCAAACTGCACCAGATGATCATTTATATCGCCTAGATTGGCAAAGCCGATCATAGCTCCGGTGTGTTTATCGAAGACCAGATCTTCCCGGATGTGCATTTCATCGAGGAGAAGGATGGTGCACTTGTCACGTTCTGGGCATGTACTGACCTTGGCTGCCTGCATGAGCAGTTTGTCGATATCAGTGGAGAACCCAGTTGAGGCTCGCACATAGTGCGTATAATCTCTGAGAGTCCGCTGGGATGGTAGCTGCAGACATCCAGAGCTCCTCAGTGCCTCATAAGCACCACTAGACCTGTGCGTCAGGTAAATAATGATGTTTATATGCTACAATTACAGGACCATAGACCCCACCTGTATACAACACTAACAGATACAGTAACTCAACCAGAAAAACTATGTTATCTCACCTAAATCTCAGATATAGGCACCAGCGTATCATTAGTGGATGCCAACGCATGCTACGTGCATTCCTCTGTGAGGCTGCCTCAACCTGCTGTTGCCAAAAGATCTGCTGAAATGAACCTGCAGGTAATCCTTCAAAGAACTCGGTGCTCTTGGATGTAACAATCTCCTTTAGGTCATCATGTACTTCTTCATCAAGTGATAGCCCAACAGCCTCTGATGCAGCAGCAATCTTCTTCTTCAGTCGATCGTTTTGTTTTGACACAATGCGGTATTGGTGATGCATCGTGTTCAGCCGGCTGACGAGATCTGGAAGTGACTCGTACCTTAAGATAGAATGTACATGTATATAGAATTAAATTTATATCCAAACAATTATTGACCACAACGTACCTGTGATTTACATGACTGGTATGAGTAGGGGTGTCTGTTTTCTTCAACACAGCCTTCTGCAATCGTTGGCTCTGAACACTCAGGGTTGAGCGGTACGTTGAGCAAATACCACAGCGAACAGCTCCACTCTCAAGCGAGAGTAACAAGTGGCAGTGCGCATGTCGTATGGTAGAAACACCAGGAAGGGAAGTGTCATCCACACACCCAGCACTGGGACCTGTGCACAAAGACACATTTTGTGAGATAATATTGCATGCAATATATAACCATTTATGTACTTACCAGAAGAACCATGCAGAGTGAGTGCTCGATGGCGCCACAGATCGAGAAACTTCCCATCTGGGTTCCCAATACAGAGGTTTGTGGAATCCAGAAGCATCATCAGGCAGCATACAGCAGCAACACTATCGAGGGTATGCGGCATTTCAGCCAGTAATGGGCACACAGTAGAATTCAGTTTCAGATTCACAAAGGACAGAGTCCATTCTAGTTCACTACTAATGCTGAGAGTGAAGGTGACGTCAGCTCTTGATGCCTCCCCTTCCTGGTGCACTCTCAGCTTGCACAGGGTAAGTGGCGTTCTAGAGGCTATAATCCATGACGTAGGCAGGGAGAGTGATGAAAGTCGAACCCAGAGAGACTCGGAAGAGTGGACGCGGCCATCAGCATAAGCCGCTAGTGGAAGGGAAATCATCAAGGCTGGGATGGTCACAAGCTGGAGGGAGATGGACACAACTAGAGGTGGTGGAGCTGGCTCCGCTCTTTGCTTCTTCCTCTCTTCGTTCTTTCGATGCGTACCCAGTCTGAACTTCCTTCCGCCCATGGCTAGAACAGCAGGAAAAATAAAATTCTTATTTAGGGTTCACTTTTAGTATAGGATATACAGCTTCTATACAATATCCTAGCAACTACAGGCCCATTATAATTTCTTAGTACAAGTACTCAGAACTCACAAAAAGGTACTACCCCAAAAATAATCAAAGAAAGCGGAAAAAGTGATGAACTTCTGCCCCTGTAACTCTGGCCCTTAAAGGATTTAGATAAAAACTTCAAATGGATGCAACAATATGACTGTTACACCACCAGAAAAAGCCCTCAACATAAAGCAAATGGGTTCAACCAGGCAGAAATCCCCCCACAAAAATACCCTCCCTAGTGGAGGTGAGAAATGGAGATACAGCTCTGAGTGACCAAAGAAAGATTTAATCTGCAAAAACTATACATCATGCAAAACTTCACGGTGTCAGCTTTAAACTAAAATGTTACAATCACCAGTAAAATAGCTGTATTGAGAGTAACCCCCCCACAAAACTCTTACCGAACTGAAGATGCTCCTCTTAGTTACAAGAAAGCTCGATCAAACTGTACTTTCTAATTGGAGCACAACTTTATCCGTACCAGTAGTGGCAGTACTATCCTCCTGAACATGGACAGTGCAACTTAAAACTCACCAGCTCTGGTTAGTTCTCGATTTTGCAGCCTCTTGCAGTATAATTCTTCCTCCTTTCTTCGCTTCTTCTCAAATAAATCACGGAAATCAACACCCTAAATGTGTCACATACCATAACGCGGACTGCCCGCGAGCTTAAGTACAGGAACTATACGCATCGCGTGAGGCGTTTCCAATCCCGGGGTGGGTAATATAGTATCTATGGTGAAACACCAGTGGCAGTGTCAGGGCATGCGTACACCCGGCAACTTCCAACTTTTCGTTCATCGTCGATATTTAGAGCAATTAGCAACCTTTCTGGCTAATTCATGACCTTACAATTCTTGGGCTAAGATTTAAACTTTTCACATTAGGTAATTTGTTTACTTACTGTTAATTAGAGCGTATTATCAAGTTGCCTGAATAGCACGTAATCTTGAACGCTGCACAGGTGGGAGGTATACTAAAGGTAAGCAGTAAATTTCTGACAGTACAAGTCAGAGGTTGCTATGTAGTGTGGCTTGGCAACAGGACCTGACCATTTTAATAGTCTCACGTAGCCTGGGCCTGGAAAGAGGACTGTTAAAGTGAGCAGCCATTGCAGGATTCATCCAGCTTTCTTTAATAATGCACTTTACGTAGGACTTTTCTTTTGTTCCAGTATATCAGATTGTTCCACATACATCTTCTGCAGTGTAGCCGGGGACAGATTGAGACAAGTACCACAGTGTGATCTTTTGGTTAATTTTTTTGATGTTTGTATTAGTCACATTCCAAAGTAAAATGTTCATTTGAAAGTGGGTATTATAATTGCATACATCTCCACCAAATGTAAAGTATAACTCCTACACAAGTAATCGAAAGTAGAGCAAAATTGACATTCTCAAACGGTCAAAATCTCACTAGCAGTTGTGTGTGTTCCTGGTCGTGTTTCAGTGTGTGTGAAATGTGTGTGTGTGTGAGAGAGAGACCGGAGTGTTAAGTACCTCTCCATGGCAACAGTAGACACTGCTCAATGGTCATGATGTAAACTCGGTATGTGACAAGTCCACCCCAGTGGTGGTACAAGTGGGGTCCCATACCATACCAGAGTTATACGTAGCACTGCTCATGAGTGGTGGTGGTACAGGGGGAGGTATAGCAGAGTTTCGTATGGGGAGGGGGAGGGAATTCCCCAACCCATGCTTCTCCCCCAAGGCTAGGTACATGTATACAGCACAGCCAGTAGTGCCTGGAAAGGGGGCGGGGCCAGGAGCACCGTGTACGCCTTTGGGGGAAACACTCCTCCAGTACCGCTGACCACAAGAGTGTCTGTAGTTGTTGGGATGATGTAGTGTGTCGTCTTCTGATAGGTACTTTCTGCGGGAGACCACTTCAATGCCCATTCAACCATCCCATCGCCTGATGTGAATCTCTCACTCATGACCAGCACGTAATCACCCGAGTAGCTAGAGACAATCATAACACTATTTTATTATTCATAATTAGTTACTTCCTGACGAATATACATATGTTCGTCAGGAACTATAAGGTCACAAGAATTGTAATTCATTCTTTCTGCATTGTGGTTGTCATCCGCACTGGGGGGGGGGGGGGGGGGGGGGACCAGGCTAGGCGCCGTGGAAGGGGGGGACCAGGCTAGGTTGTCATATGAGTATGGTAAAATTTTGTGGAATGTATGGTATGTAAACAGTAGTATCGGATTTGCCGTATATGGTAAAAAGGAAGCCAAAGTCCACTGCTGGGTAAATCCCGTGCACCCACAGCATCTGCGTTGGTAAAGACACAGGAAGTGCATGTGTAGGCAGTCAGGGCACAGTTGGTCAAAGAGTAGCCATTGAGTAGTAAGAGGGGACAGACAGTGAAGTGAAGCAGAGTGCTTGAGAGTGTTGGTTGGTTGCTAGATTTTGGCCTACTCACTAGTAGAGCTGTGCTGACATAACTGCAGCTACAGCCCAGCAGTGCATGGTACTTAGCTACCAATCAGCTGTGGCCAGTGCACCAGTTCCATTACTAGTTGTAGGCTAGGGCTGTGTGCTGGCTGGCAGTGTCTCCGTCAGCAAAAGACTAAAGTTGTAGTGGCTATATTCACACTGGTAAAGTATTGTATCTATATATTATTTCAGTACTTAGCTAGCTACATGTAACTCGTAGCTGGCTGAAAGTTGTGATCACTTGAGAGTCAAACTCATTTCTGAAGAGCAATCCAGTAGCTACGCAGTCCAGTGCTATTTTAATGGCCTCCTGGTAGCTAGCTATTCACAGAGATACTAAATATAACAGGTCAGCACATATTATTACTGTACTATCTGACAGTGTCTGTATCTATAAATAGCTAATGCCTTGTTAATAATGCATGACTTTATACAGTGGCAAAGAAATGTGAAGTGGAGGAGACAATATTAAAATATGCTGCTCATAAATATATGTGATTATGGCAGTGAAGAAAGAGTAAAAAAAATCCCTCCAAATTCTTGGTAGCTTTGTTACTTGCAACCATTCTTTAACTTTGACAGAGAGAGAATCAGCTGCAATTGGCTCTGTTTCAACACTGGGTAGGGGAGAGTTGTTTATCACTGGTGTTGATGCAGTGATAAAGCTCATACATTTGCTCTTGTTTAACAAAGAACTGTATAGTGCCTAGCTACCTCATTTATCTCCTGTTGCCTGATATGCCTATGCTCCAGAGTTCGTGCTTTAGGCTTATAGAAGCTATCACAGTAAGCTGGGCATGAGATTGAGAGGAGCATAATAAAGTTGTCAACCCAGTACCCCACTGCCCTCTGCTTCAGCAAGTCATAGGTCATAGGAGCCGCACCGGCTGGTCCAGCCATGGCCAGACCACTTTTATTCCACGAGACATGGCCACACAGCTTATAACGTATGCACATGCACATCAGCACACATCGACAGCGTGCTCACACGTACAGTTGCAGAGCGTGCACAGTTGCACATGCACATCAGCACGCATCGACAGCGTGCTCACATGTACAGTTGCAGAGTACGATGGCTTGTTTATCTTTCAGTTTTCTGAAAAAGTACACCAATCCGACTACTTTAACATATTATTTGAGTACGCAACTCTACACAAAAGCAGCACTTCCTGGATGCTGGGAAATCTGAGGCAAAAAGCTTTCCACACAACGTGCCGATAATTTAATTGGACCACTCTTTCAGAGCTTCCTGCGCCCCTAACAAGTGATACCCTCTTTGTGCTGCTGCTCTTGCCACTCACATATCTAAGCAGAAAATTGCCTATGCTGCCCTCTAGCTCGTGTCCAGGGGAGGGTCATGGAGATCATTGCCCTCCCCCCCACCGGGTCTGTCAACTATACTACCTCATGACCTCTGCTCTTGTATACATAAGCATACCACTTTCTATGTCTTCGTCATTCACTCTCACCTGCGTTTAGCGCCTGCTAATGCTGTTGACCTTGCTTTGCTGACTCACATACGTGAGCATTACCTTCATTGGTTAACTGTCCTTCCCGGTTGAAATTATTGCTTTTGTTCCATGAACGTGCCAAGTAAACAAGTAAACAAGTAAACAGGTAAACAGGCGTATAAATACTTAGGGACGGATGCGTGTGCACATGGAATGCCGTCGACTTCCTGCCAATGTGGGGCTCACTTAGGGGGCGTCTCCAAACTATTTTGTCCAAACATGACATCATGGTAACGTTAAGCTAGACCCCCCCCCCCCCCCCCATAGCGTCATGTTCCATGACACTTTGCATTGCACTACTCCTAGAGATAAGTACAAAAAAAACCTTCCAAGTATGCCTGCCAAGGAAGGCATACTTTGGGTATGATCAGGCACAGTAGTAGTGCATGTGGAGTAACTGACAATAACGTCACAGCCCTAACCCCCTCCCCCCCAACGTCACAATTTCACAATTTCAATTATGAAATTACATGGCAACAAGATTGCTTTCTGTATAAAAATTCCAAAGGGATGACATCATCATCTGAGGAATTTTCATACCACAAATACTGAACCCCAGTGCAAAGCTCTGCCAAGGTAACTCTCATCCAGATGAAAAAAAACATTGGGGAATAAAGAAACTCAGAAGCAAAACAATTGGAGCCCAGTTGTGAATTGAACCTATGGCATGGCCTTCAGATGCTTGTACCCACTGAGTAGTCTTGAACCCAGACCCTCCCCGCGAAAAGGGAATGTTGACAATTTCATTTTGTACTTCAATATTGTGACGTGTACTTCCGTAAGAAAAAATTTCGCCAGCACACGAGTGCGCGCATACGTGTACCATCTTAGTCGCGATCGAGTGCATCTCGTACCTTACACACTATGGTACTGCACCACTGCTTCCTCTGTCGCTAACCACCGCTAGTAGCCATGTCGGATAGCTCTTCTCTAAATCCACTGAGCTACTGAAGCACCGGTACAGCAAGCTTTACCACAGAAGCTACCTCCCTCAGGTAGATGGGAGCAGCTTGTGCTCCACCCTTACTGCCAGTTCTAGCTCAATGCAGGTATACCTTTCTACCTATCATTGTGCCGACTTCAGCTTTTGCCGCTCATGTGGGCCCAAGCTGGACTGATGCCCTGTAGATTGTACATGGTTGTGGGGAGTTTCGTATGCAGGGAATTCCCTGGCCATGGCCCTGCAAAACTAAGTCATGGGTACCTTCAACTCAGTAATCAAACTCGAACTACTCTACAACATTTGGCACCAAGATCTGCAGTTACACACTGCTAAAAGCAGCGGCAAAATAAATCTGTCCAATGACAGCTGAGAAGTGTCTAAGCATGAGACTAACAGGCGAAGAGCGTGGGTGTGGCTGGATTCATGCAAAGGGCTGGCGTGCAAAACTAGGGGTTATCCTGATACGCAACAAACTTGCCTCATTCTCAGGACCTTCTTGCCTATGCTTGTACATATCGTATTAAAGGGTGATACATACATAGTAACATAGGCATACAGAAAGTGCCTGAGAATGGGGCTTTTCCAATGCCCGGACCACACCCACCGTCTGGACCACCCCACTTCCCTCACTGGAAGTCCTTTAACATAAAGCCACACCCACCATATAAGACCAGCTTGTATGCATGTCTCCTCACTTCCGCAGTGCTCTCCCAATGGCTGAGGCTCAAGGAGACCACACAACCAGCGACAGTCAACAGCCGGCAACAGGTAAGTACACAATTCAGTTGAAGGTATCGAACCCCAAACAGCTATACGTCACCGCCGTAGAAGTGGGTGGGGCTCTATAATATTAGGCGGGGCTCGTCGCGTAAGTATTAGATACAGTATCTGTGGTACAAGTGCTAGACATAACATTGAATGCGTGGTACTCTTGCTCCACTGTGGTCTCCAGATCGTGCAGCCTCACAGTACCGCGGCCACCCCACAGCCAGTATCCACCTCCCTCAGCAGGCTGGCGCGACCACGTCATCCTCACAGTACCGCGGCCACCCCTCAGCCAGTACCCACCCCCCTCAGCAGGATGGTGCGACCACGTCATCCTCACAGTACCGCGGCCACCCCACAGCCAGTACCCACCCACCTGAGCAGGCTGGTGCGACCACATCACACTCACAGTACCGCGGCCACCCCACAGCCAGTACCCACCCCCCTCAGCAGGCTGGCGCGACCACGTCATCCTCACAGTACCGCGGCCACCCCACAGCCAGTATCCACGCCCCTCAGCAGGCTGGTGCGACCACGTCACCCTCACAGTACCACGGCCACCCCACAGCCAGTACCCACCCCCCTCAGCAGGCTGGTGCGACCATGTCATCCTCACAGTACCACGGCCACCCCACAGCCAGTACCCACCCCCCTCAGCAGGCTGGTGCGACCACGTCATCCTCACAGTACCACGGCCACCCCACAGCCAGTACCCACTTTCCTCAGCAGGCTGGTGCAACCACGTCACTCTCACAGTACCACAGCTGCCCTACAGCCAGTACCCACCCCCCTCAGCAGGATGGTGTGATCATATCATCCATGGGCAGAGACACAGAGGAGTACCAGAAGATTTTAACAAGATATGACACCATAATTGATCAACTAGCCAGTGCTAAGTGCTCTGGGCACCTTGCAGACAAATTTCGTAGTATGAAACTCATCACAAGGCAGATTTATGAGGAGGCACTCAATGTTGGTCCAGGTGTGGTTGAATCAACACGGATCAGACCAATGATCAATGCAGTCCTTGCTAAAGTGGAGCTAAATGCAGTGACTTATCAAGCGTTTCTTGGTGCTCTTCAAGAAATCGAAGGAGCTGACCATATTGTACAACTTATAGATGGTAATCAGTGCAGGGATTATTTATTTAATATACACATGCAGAAATAGTTATATGTGAGTAGGTATTTTATTACGAGTAAACTGCATTACTAAAACAAAACGTATATGTCATATTTCCTTACTAAAGTTTGTTCATCTCACTAGGAGCACAGCAATAACTATATAGTTCGTGCCTAGCTATACGGCACAAGGAATTAAAGATGAAGAATTACAGGGAAATTCTTACCCTTGGGAGAGTGTATCTAAATATTTTTCCTCTATATATACAGCACCACTACAGCAGGATTACCAGGATCAACCCAGTGGCTCACAGTTTGAGCATTTCAGCATGCCTCCACCCTTAAAAAAGGTCTGCACTGAAGTGCTTCACACTATGTCAGACGTTTCAATGGACCATGATGGTATGCCATCGCCTAAATATTGGCTGATAAGGCACTAATTGATTTTCATGAATTCTATAGAGCTGACTATATTCGTTTTCCAATGGCAGTCACTGTTATGTTGTTGTTTTTTACAGCCTTTCATGCAGATTCTCTCACACCATCCTCCATGCAATACACACCAGAGCCTCCCAAGTCTGAAGCAAAGTATGCAAGTACCTCAAAGATGTGTAAAAATAATACTCAATTGGCATTAATAGCTGATTTGTTCAACAATGTTGCCAACATGCAGAAAGGGGAGACAGCTACTAAATATAGCTATGCTGTGAACACTACATATTATTTTGAGGAACATGGTGTTTGCCATTTCTGCAATGCTATAGTATTATAATTTGGTAGCACTCCGCTAACATAAATATTCTTAGTTGTAGAATTGTTTAAGTCTCTATCACGTGCTCTATACTATACTGTAATAATGCTTTTATGAACTTATTCAATTGAACATTGATTTTCACGTCAGCATCAATCACCAGGAATGTATGACACAAACGCTTCCCATCTCTGCAGTGATTACCCAATGGCTGAGGCCCCAGAAGACTACACAACCAGTGATAGCCAACAGCTGGCTACAGGTAAGCACAATAATTTCTCAAACTGCAGCTTGTCAGTTAAATAATACCTTAACTGATCATCTATTTGAAGGTTGATAAGCTACAATCTGAGGTTAAATTTTCATGCACAGTAGCTAATTTGTAATTTTTTTTTTCTGGGCTGACTTTTCAAGTTGAATTTATGTGTAATTTATTGATCTATTGATGCACTGTATTATAGTAGCTATATATATATTGACAAAAATCTCATTGAGCGGTTTTATGTTGAGCCATGACGTACACGTTATCAGTCCATCACAACTCAATCACTACCAATATAGTTCTCTCTACATAACTGGATATTGAATGTGGCATAATTCTACCGAAATTTATAGTTGCAAACTCTATACAGGGAACAAATCTCCCTCCCTTCGAGAGCTGGACAGACTCCCTCTGACAGCAGAGTGGTATCGACTAGGTCTACAGCTGGGAGTCAGGGCAGATAATCTGGATGCGATTGAGTGCAACTACCCACGAGATGCTAACATGTGCAAAATTAAAATGTTCGCTCAATGGTTGAGAGGTGACACCAACCCAAGCTTTGAAGGGTTGGTTAGAGCAATAACTTCTGTAGGGAAGAGGGACCTTGCTGAGTCTCTTTGTAGAGCCAAAAGTAAGTTTTCTCATTTGTTTTTACTCCTCTCACTTGGCACTGTAACAAACAGCTAGCTACAGCAATCATAAGAAGCCTTAAGCATCAGATCTGCCTATCAAGCAGTTTATACTTTTACTAACAATTGTTATGGATACCAGTGAACTTCCAGTGAATTAGTTACATGTCCTGTACAAAACAGCATTTACCCTTGCAGTGCTTTCCTGTCTGGAGTATGCAACCATATGTCTACCCAGTCTGTTTATAATGGCATATTTATGATAGTGGCATTCATTTCCTCTCAGACATTCCATTATCAACTCTGGATACTACTGACACACTAGATCCTCTCTTCCCGCCATGCATATCACCCCGTCCTGATTGTGTAGCAAAATATGCAAACTACCTCAAAGATAAATACAAACAAATGTTAGTGCTACCTGATGGGGACTGGCCTCCTTCCATTGGGAGACAGTACACAGACCTGTCACTGATCAAGAAAAACGAGAGGCTACCCACAACAGATGAGGCCATGGAAATGGGGGAATATTCATTTCATGGAGAAATTAACGAGATTGTAGAAATGAGAAAGGAACAGTTAGTAAAAGTTGCTGACCTGTTTGCTCCAGAAGTAATGGATGGGCCAACTAAAATATTAATGGATGGTACACCGGGGATTGGAAAAACAACAATTACAAGAAAAATCTGTCACGATTGGGGCAATGATAAATTACTGCAACAGTATCATCTTGTAGTGTTGTTGGAACTCAGAAATCAAAAAATCAGTACAGCAGAATCAATTGATGATCTTCTCCCAACCACCAACCAAGAACTCAAACAGCAGGTCATTCAGCACATTCAAAAAACGTCTGGTGAATATCTTCTATTGATATTTGATGGATATGATGAACTGAATGATGAAGAGAGAATACCAAACTCCTTCCTTTTAAAACTTGTTCAGGGAAAAGAATTACGTAACTGTTCTGTTCTGGTGACTTCACGTCCATATGCATCAGACTACCTACAGTCACTAAACTGTATCAGCCGTCATGTGGAAGTGATTGGATTCACTCAAGAGCAAATACAAGGCTGCATCCTACAATCAATACCTAATGAGGCAGAAGCTGAAGGCTTAGTCAAAATATTAAAAGGACACATGGACATTATATCACTGTGCTACACTCCCCTGCACTGTGCTATTATGCTCTATGTGTACAAACAAGAAAAGTACACCCTACCCAATACACTAACTGAACTATTTGAAGTTTTCATTCTGAATGCACTGAAAAGGAATGCTAGAAAGCTGAATCAGTACAGGCTTCTTAAGAGGCTGCGTACATTAGACAATCTCCCTGATCAAGTGAAACCTCAGTTCGAGGCATTGTGTAAGATGGCATATGATTCATTCGTGGTAAACAAAGTAGTATTTTCCTATGATGACTTGGAGTCTGCATTTCCTCACTGTGATCCAGAGACTGAACTTGAGTCAAACCTACTCAGCTTAATGACTGCATCCAAGAGCTTCACCAGTAGAGGAGCGGAAGTGAACTATCAGTTTTTGCACTTGAATATCCAGGAATTTCTTGCAGCAAAATGGTCTGCTGTCACTCAATCAGCCAAAGATCAAGCGCAATTCATTAAAGATTATCTAAAACATAGCCGGTACAGAAACGTTCTGAAGTTCCTAGCTGGAATTTCAAAACTAGAAGGTACCATTTCTGACATGGTTTTTCCTAAATTTCAATCTTTAACTGTACTCCACAATCCTTACCATCTTCAATTTTACACTTACCCTCATCGGAAATCACAGGAAGTTGCTTCTCATTCTGCTATCAGTGAACACTGTACAGCTTCTCATTCTGCATACAGTGAATGCTATCCAGCTTCTCATTCTGCATACAGTGAATGCTATCCAGGTTCTCATTCTGCTATCAGTGAATGCTATCCAGGTTCTCATTCTATGAGAGACAGAAGGAAAACAGGAACAAAATATACAAGCAATAAAACCTTTCGTAAATTCCTTCTGCTGACACAGTTGATACATGAATCACAAAATGTAACTATGTATCCTAGACTATTATGCTTACTTGACAACCAAGAAGAGCTTTCTTTTTGCTTCTACAGACTGGTGCCTGCAGAGTGTATAACCTTGGCTCACTTCCTTACTAGAATTAAACATACATGGGAAGTACTAGGTTTTCATTTTTGTGGTCTCACGGATCATTCTCTTGAAATTTTTCAGAAAGTGTCTTCTGAGAATAGCAGTGGTTCACAATTTGAAGAAGTACAGCTAAGCTATAATGCTCCTAGTTTCATAAAAAAACTCTCACTACTTCCTAAAATAACCTGGTTCAGGAACACTAAAGTTGTGAGTATTGAGGGATTGCAGTACCCTGATGGAGTCTCAGCAAAAGAAATTGAGCTGCACAAAATATTCAGCATGAAATGCCTCACACATCTTACAATTTCTGTGCAAAGCATTCCTGCCCATCATCTATCTGACTACCTTAAAATTTTCTCAAAGTTTACAGATGCTCTGAAAATCAACAAAACTCTAAAAAGGTTATCATATGAGCATCCACAGACTTCTGACTGCTCTGTGTTTGAATGCACTGCTGCTGCTTTGAAACAGAATTCCTCTCTTCACCTTAGCAGTCAGTTCAAGATTCAAAAGGGTTGCCCATGTGAATTATCCATGGCAGTGCAGAGTTTTAAGATGTGTAAAACCGTTGCTTTTTGGCTGTTTCAACTGCCTTGCATCAGGCATGTGAAGCAAGTTAATGTCCAGCACCAAGCAATTTTTAAAACCTGTGACAATGAAACATGCTGCTCCATTTCCAGAGAAGGAATATTACAGGCTTTCGAGAACTTTCTTATTGCAACAGTTTCAGAGGTTGGCTTATTCCATAGGGATATCAGTAGTCATGCTGAGTACAGTGCTGAAGATACTAAGACCTACTCAATCAGAGAACTGTTTAGCGATGGAAGTGACAGTACCTTCAGCTGCACAGTAAATACTATGAAATTAAGTACTAATTTCCATGTCACTAGTCTCATTACAAAGCTCTCCCTGCTACCGAGAATTGCCTTATTCAACAACACTACAACTGTGAGCATTCACAACCTAAAGTACCCTGAGGGAGTACCAGCCAAACACATTCAGCTACACAGAATACTGGACATGAGATGTCTCGCTGATCTGAGGATTTCAGTACAAAGTGTTCCCGACCATCATCAAGATGATTACCTTTCCATGTTTACACGATTTACACGTGTTCTAAGGAGCAATAAAACCATACAAAAACTATTATATGAACATCCTCATAGTTCTGATTGCTCTGTGTTTGAATATACTGCTACAGCACTCAAACAGAACCCTTTACTTCATTTGAGTAGCAGATTCATGATTCAAATGGGATATCCATGCAGACTATCAGGGAATGAGGTACACCCAGATGTGCATTCCACCATTATAAATGATGTAGCACAGCAAGTTGACAGGAAGCATAGAAATGTGTGCTCCACCATCGCAGTCCATTTCATTCAAGTGCCCTGCTGTATTAATCATGTGAAAAAATTAGACTTCCAGAATACAATGTTCAAAAGCTGTCATTTATGTTCAACATCAAAGACAGTGTAATACAAGCTCTTAAAACCTTTCTTAAAACCAGCAATACCATTTCAGAGCTCAACCTCTCCCATTGCAGACTCACTGATGAGGATGCTGAGCTCATTGCAGCTGGACTTGCTGAAAACAAGTCTGTACAAAACATGAATATCAGTGGGAATGAACTCGGTGCTAAAGCGATACTGATGCTATTGAAATCCAGTAGCACTATATCCTACAATATATGTGATCAAGTAGGTAGTCCAGACAGTATCATGTGTGGAGTTCAGACACTGAGCCATATTCTAAGTGAATCAGTGACAATGATAGCTACCGATACTATAATGACACTCAGTATCCCTGGAGTTGGCAGAGTGAAGATCACCAGTACTGGACTACAAAACCTAAACATCCTGTTAGAGGATCCGTCTGCAAGTGAGCTCACAGCTGAAGGCTGGGCATGCCTCTTTAAAACACTCAACCAGCGAACAGCATTGAAGGTAAGACTATCACTGATGAACAACATACGGTCTGGATCAAGTGGCCTCACTAGCAGTGCTGCAGTAAGCATCTTCACATCACTAGAGCACAACACCACTTTGGAGGAACTTGACCTCTCAAGGAACAAACAGCTCATGGAGGGTGACAGTGAGGCAGTGGGCTGTTCACTTGAAAGGATGCTGATAAACAATGCAGGAATCTCGGTTTTGGTGCTAAAGTCATGTGGAATAGGTGACCACATGGGTGAAAAGATTGGGATGGGTTTGGCTGGGAATAAGACAGTGAAAGTGTTGAATGTTAGCAAGAATAATATCTACAGTGGTGGTGCTGTAAGCATCTTTACAGTACTAGAGCACAACTCCAGCTTGGAGGAACTTGATCTCTCAAGGAACCAACAGATCACAGAGGGCGATGCAGAGAGAGTGGGCTGTACTCTTAATAAAATTCTGAAAGTCAACAAAACAATCCAAACTTTGAAACTGCAGCAATGTGGAATATGTGACCAAATTGGTATACAAATTGGAGTCGGTTTAACTAGAAACAAGTCCCTAAGAGTGTTGAATATTAGTCATGGTAGTATCCACAATGGCGGTGCAGTAAGCATCTTCACATCACTACAGTGCAACAGTTCTTTAGAGGAACTTGACCTCTCATGGAATTGGTATCTTACAGAGGATGACAGTGAGGCAGTGGGTTGTGCAATTGAGAGGATGCTGACAGTCAACAAAACAATCCAAACTTTAAAACTACAGCAATGTGGAATATGTGACAAAATATGTAAGAAAATTGGAGTTGGATTAGCTGAAAACAAGCGTCTAAGAGTGCTGAATATTAGTTGTGGTAGCATCCACAGTGGTGGTGCAATAAGCATCTTCACATCACTAGAGTCCAATACCTCTTTGAAAGAACTTGACCTCTCATGGAATTGGTTTACAGAGGGTGACAGTGAGAAAGTAGGCTGTACACTTGAAAGGATGCTGACAGTTAATACAGGAATACAAATATTAAAACTGGCACATTGTAGAATAAGTGATTTCATTGCGAAGAAGATTGGGGCGGGATTAGGAGGGAATAAGTCACTGAAATTGT
The DNA here is from genome assembly GCA_963921505.1 of Phakellia ventilabrum. Lineage (NCBI taxonomy): Eukaryota > Metazoa > Porifera > Demospongiae > Axinellida > Axinellidae > Phakellia > Phakellia ventilabrum. Next base: position 8,120,229 of record OY997380.1, read on the forward strand.
TGGATATCAGCTGGAATAGTATCCACAGTGATGGTGCAGTGTGCATCTTCACATCACTAGAGCACAACACCAGTGTGGAGGAACTGGACCTCTCACAGAATGAACACCTCACAAATGAGAGCGAGGTAGTGGGCTGTGCCCTTGAAAGAATGCTAACAGTCAATAGAGGAATCCAAACTTTGAAATTGCATCAATGTGGAATTAGTGACGTAATAGTTAAGAAAATTGGAGTTGAATTAGTTGGAAACAAGCCACTGAGAGTCAGGCTTGATAGTGATTCGGAAACAGCTCTTCACTACATGCCAGGAAAAGGTACACTGATTTATGGCTTCACTATAACTACAATAATGTTTAGACTTTTAATCAGAGGTTAATGTACCATATGACGTGATGTAACAGTGTTTGGTGTACCCTTTTCACAGTGCCAAGAATGACGAATGCCATGGAACTTCTAACAGCCTCCCCAGACCAAGGTCAGCCAAATGCCTTCACTATAATTTCAATATAATATAGTCACAGGGTTGGGGTATCATGCATGCAAAAGAAATAATCACTGACATTGGTTCTGTACAATTAAGCACCACAAATTGATGTGCATGGTTGTTTTAGCATTTCTATAGTTAGACACCAACACTAAAGGACCTGCGCAATTTACAACCCCAAAGACCTGAGGCTGTAGTGTCCTGAGTGGAGGGTGCTACTAAGGGTTCTAAACTGCCGTTGGTCCTTGGTTCTGATGATGCATTGTCACAATTATCCATAAAACTATAATAATTATTATACTATAGATTAAAATGTATGGGTCACATTGATGTTTTAGAATTACAGTCATTTTCAGCTCACTTTGAACCTTCACGTTTAGAGGGCTTCAGAGGGCTTGGCTATTACATAATTAGTATAAGTGGGTACTAAACCATAATCAGTTCAAAGGACATTTCTTCTACGTAAACAGTTCCTTTAAGCGCGAATTTCAAAGCTATTAACAGCCAGCAGGGATGGCTTACAGCGCAGAACCTGGCAAAACAGTTGCTTACTCTGATGATCTGCGCTGGAGGGTAGTATGGCAAAGGTTAGCTAAAGAGAAACCCTTTAGAGACATTGCTGAAAGTCTAAACATAGGTCTGGGAACAGTACACAATATCTGGAGGCTATTTGAGCAATCTGGACAGGTGACCCCAAGGAAAAGCCAGCCAATGGAGAGAGTGCTGGATGAGCACAGTGAGCTGCTGATCCTTGGTATACTTGCTGCAGAGCCTGACATATACTTGTCAGAACTCAGGCAACACTTGTATGAAGTAACGGGCTTGGAGGTGTCCAACTCAAGCATGTGCAGGGCTCTCAAAAGGCTAGGATACACACGGAAAAAGGTTCGCCAGATTGCACTGCAAAGGAGTGCTGAGCTAAGAGCTCGCTTTCTTGCAGAAGTTTTGATGTTCCCACCAGAAATGTTTGTGTGGGTTGATGAGAGCGGATGCCAGAAGAAAGACAGTATTCGAAAGTTTGGATATGCTCTGAGAGGTCTTACTCCTGTACGCGAAAGGATCCTCATTCGTGGGGAGCGCATTTCCACTATTGCTGCCATGGACGTAAATGGAATTGTTGCTCTGGAACTAGCTTCAGGTGCAGTGGATTCAGACCAGTTTTTTGATTTTGCAAGAGGGGTTTTGCTTCCTAATTTACTTCCCTTTGATGGATGCAACCCAAGGTCCATAGTCATAATGGACAATTGTAGCATCCATCATGTTCGTATAATTACAGAACTTTTTAGAGAGACAGGTGTTCTACTGCTTTACCTGCCCCCGTACAGCCCAGACTTAAATCCCATCGAGGAGGCCTTCAGCAAGGTGAAGTACTATCTAAAAGAACATGATACAATCATGCAGTGTATCCCAAGTCCTATTCCTCTCATAAAGGCTGCATTTAACAGCATTACAGAGAATGACTGCAAAGGGTGGGTATCGCACAGTGGATATGGTTTCTGAGATATCATTTTAACAGTATAGTATAGTGCAAGCATACGTGTATAAGTATACAATGACTATCACAAACTTTTTCACAGTTCTTTTCAGTATTATCGATGCAACTTGTGTAAATTATATGCATAGCATAGTATAAAAGTTTACAGCTTATTCAAATCCTCCAGTATAGTCTGCTTCTGTTCTTCAAATTCATGCTGCGAGATTGCTCCAATCTCATAGAGGGAATGCCACTCTTTTAACTGTTGCATGTATTGGGACCTTAAATTAGACCTCCTCACGGGAGAACAGCCAGGTTTCTCAACTGTAGGTGAGCCTGAATTATCTGGGGTGGTGGGAGTGACTTTGCTTGGTTTTTCATTGGATTTAGCAAATGATTTTCTCCCCCTGAAGAAAGGTTTATCCGGTGGGATCTCTAGGGATTCATGTTTACCCATACTTACTAGATGAGCCCATACTTTCAGCTGTTCCGAAGACATTTTTCCATGGTGCTTTTCATCTAGTTTAGTATAAACAGTTTCAACTTCCTCCAATTTTCGGCTATTTTTCTCAGCAACAGTTGTACGACAGGCTTTCTTCTGTGGCCCTTCATCTGTGTCAGAAGCAGGGCGTTTTAGCGTGGAACGGCTAGTACCACTACCACCTAGTTTGCGTCCTTCACACCATATAATTACTTCAGTCTTTTTGGCTGTGTCGTAAGCTGCATACATATCATTAACCTCTTCATTTTCAAAGATCCATCGCATCTTTCCCCTCACTCCTTGCTTACTTGGCTCAATGTATCCCATATCAAAGTCAGTGCTTTCAGGGACATAGGCTTTCAGTGACTTCATCAACTGATCTCTGATCTCACTAGCAGAGCTGAACTTAGTGCTGATTCTGAGCTTATGCAGCTTATAATTGTCTGTTCCCCGCTTGCTTCGATCAATGACTTTAATTGAATAACTATACTCAGGTACATCATCTACCACAATAGGGGTACTAACAGAATCAGCTGAAATGCCATCTTGCAAGTCGGCCTGCAAGTGAGGAAAAAGCCGGGCTATGGCTAAAGGACCAGCATGAAGAGTATTTATGTAGCTTGATTCCCACTTCTAAAATGCATGCTTGTCCTTAAGCCATGAATCAACTGTAAATAATCTAACCCTAAACCTAAGGTTCCATTCCACGCAATTTCCAAAAACGTTATCTCTAGTTAATGCACATGCTAGTCTCGCGGGCCAGACGAAAAATGAAACGTCTGGCCCGCGAGACTATGTACGTGCAACCCTGCTTTATACACTTACTTGGTTATACACAGGGCCAGGAAGATAGTCGGGCTTCTGTTTGTAGGCCGAAGTCTGCCATGGTCCTGGATTCGACGGGGGGTAAGGCAGTGGAGACCCGTACCCGCCATACTCATGGTAACTAGTTCCGGTTCCAGAGTTGACGATAAAGCGCCAGTCTCGCGGCTGCCACTCCATAGCATGGGTCTTCCTGCTTCCTGCTTTCAGCTGTTTCGTTTACAACTTACGGGAGTTGCACAATCAAGAACAGGCTTCGAGCTCTTACGGTCTTAGTCTGGCGGTTGTGTAGTTCGCGGTCCAATTGCATACACGTGCTACTTAGTTAATTTAATCAGTAGTCGACCAAGAATGTAATAATGAAATCATTCCGACGAACAACGAAATAACATGTTCAAAGTGAGCTGAAAATGACTGTATTGTACATTGTACTCTTTAGAATTCACAGTTGAAAAACCGAAAAAAAAATTAGCAGTAGTGCAGCCATGATTACAATTGAAACCTGGTAGGCATTCTATTTCATCACACGGTAGAGATTGGAACAATACTTTGTCTCTGGAGCACTGCATGACGTCCAGCACACTTCACATCAACTAATTCTTTAAGGGTGTGTACGAGTGTCTGTATGATGTTTAAAATTACATCACAACAATAAACCTGGTATGTGGTGATCATACAAAATTCAATTTGCTATTCAGTCTACAATAAGACGTCAGATTTATCGACCAAATCGCCGGCAGTCGCGGAAGTGCAACCAGGAAGTACCCACGCTCATTATTGCGCGGTCGGCCGCATGAGCCGTATTGTTTACGTAATCGTTTATTGCGTGGCCGGCTATCTAGCCTCGAGGCGCAAGGCAGAACAGCTGCTGCAGATGAAGCTAACATGAAGACAAGCCCACAGTAATGCTGCCCCACAAATCTGAATGCTCTCATCACAATAAAGGAGGAGTTCTTGGCTGTGCAGCGATGACAGCGGTACGTGTGCAGTAGCCCCACCCCCACGTTCGTGCGCACGCCGCAGTTGCCTAGGTAATTGAGACGGCGTGCGCTAAATCCACGTGGAAATATGAACTTTGAACTCAAATTTTGGGGGTCGAGAAGTTCGATTTTCAACCTTTTCTTCCCCAGATCTACGAGATTTGTGATCGTTTGGATTCCAGACCACTTGCACGAAGTGGTATACGTAGTCTCGTGCCCAGACCTGGGCACGAGACTATAGTATACGTGGAAAGGAACATCTGGTATGAATTTCGAGGTTCTCAGAGATCTTGCAGCGGTTTGTTCAGAAAATGGAAGGCTAAAAATGGCTGAAAAGTTGACAAGTCGAAAACTGCCATTGAAGACCAAGTACAAGAGCTGTAGAAAAGATTTTTTGCAGAAAAGAGTCTAAGAACCAGTGCATTATTTTCACTGTGGAGTCATATCAGAAGCGATCCTATTTTCTGTGGTAGGCCTTACCCGTGTTTCTCAATTTTTAGGCTCTGAATTAAATTGCCTGTATCTCAGCCATTCCTGGGTCGATTGACTCCGGACTTGATTTTCCATTCGGTTCAACCTGTGCTTGTTGAGGCTGTGCTATAATCCCACTGCTGGCAAGGTTTGCACCACTTTGTTCAGAAAATGCAAAAAAAACACTTTTTTCTGATAGCCAACCGCTTTGCCATCCAAGGGCCCCGAAAAAGACTAATACTGGACATCATCGTAACCAGCGAAGACTGAGCTTTCAGGCAATGTGTGGATCATACATAGATACACTTTCTGACAAGAGATATGAACGCATACACGAAGCATCATTTTTGGTCATTTTCCGCCCCGCTGGCACCGCCATAAGCCACGTATAAAATACGCTTGGTCGATAAATTATACATAAACGTTACGTCATAGCGTAGACTGTTTAAGGACGCAATGGGTCACCGACAGAGCTACATCTGCGTAGAGAGTTTTAGCAAGTGAAAGTGTGTATCGATTAGAAAGTTCTGAGTACACACAAGCAGTGAGATGTAACAATTCATAACCATTCATGATAAATGTTGTGCTAGCATGGGAACCCGATTATCTGATTTGGAATTGGGACAGAGGCTCAATACGGGATTCTGTGGCATGCCTCCCACAGAAAGGTTGTAAAAGCTCAGTGTGCGACTTCAGAGTTCCCTACCTGGAAGAGTATTTAGTAACTGGAGCTGTATTCCAGTAGCAGACCTCCAGTCCGATGACTGCACAAATTTTGACCGTCTTCCATAAACCTTTATGAAAAGCACATCATTTGAGAAATAGATAACACAAAGTTCAATCTTACACACATTACCACGGTTCTTCTATATGTAGCTAAATTATACATGACATTGTACAGATATGGAGCAAGACATTACTTGCTAAACAATGTAGTACTGACCTGTTCATGTCTCCAGACCAATGGGTAGCTTCGAGATGTCTCACCTGCTATACTGCATGTACACAAGACAGAATTGTGCATATGTGTGCACGTGTACGTGTGTGTGTGCATGTGTGGGTGTGTTAGTATTATGTGCATTAAGAGCCATAAAGATGAAAGCCACGTGATATAACATGTAGCCAGGCAGCTATGCATATGAGTGTAAAGCTACGTTCACTAGTCTCATGCCCAGACCTCTACTGTCTACTCATCCACACCCAAGAAATGGTCTGGGAACAATAGAACACACAGCTTGACCTTTGAAGGGCATGACCAAAGTGGCTTATGTAGTAGATGTCTGGTATGTAGGATGATCATTCAGAGCAACGCTAGGAAAATAATTACCTCACAGTACCACATGTACATATGACTGAAATTGTCATTTTCATGAAGTTCCCTCAATGAATTGATTTAGAAGCCGTGCAAATCCTCTGCTACTGCAGAACAACAGAGAACCACCGTAGCTATCCATGTGATTGCAATTACACGTCATAGAGCTGAGCGGCATGTTCTATTGTCCCCGTACTGTTCTTCGGCAGTGGGTAAGTAGAGGTCTGGGCACGGGACCATACATTAACCACAACCTTGTAAGACTTAGATTATGAGTGTGTGGGGAGGAGGCTATGAAGCTGCATCATGCATCCTGCTATAGCTGTAAAATTCATAGTTTAATATTCTGAGCAATGAAGCCACTTTAAAGCACTCACAGCTGCACAGAGAAAAGGGCCTATGAATACGAGATAGGACGGACACCACTTGTCGTTGAAACTAACCGCATCCTTAAACAATGTAAATTAATATGTAAAATACTTAAATGGGCTTGTAATTTACAGTAATAGACCTAACATTTCAATCCCGTGGCATTCAGGTTTGCATATGGTGCAGATACGGTCAGTTTCAGCAAGGAGTGGTGTCCACTATATCCCATATTCATAGGCCCTTTTCCCTGCGCTTACTCTTGAGAGGTTCTATTTCTCACATTATGCGTGGGGGTATTGTGAACCACAAAAATGTCTTTCCACAAAAATGTTTGGGCTCCAGATTGTAATGGATCAGCAAGGAACCAGAGAAAAGAGCAGCTATAGTCTTGTTCAAGCTTTTCTAAGAGTGGAAGACACCGGATATATCAATAACGAGCGGGTTAGATTGGGCGAGAAGGATGCTAGCCTCTGGCTTAGTTAGCTAGCAAGCTTTGTAGGGAGCTATGAAGCCTGAAATAGCATGTTGTTACTCATGCACCCACTGGCTTTCTTTTACCCAGAACTGTCTTTACTTGATCAAGTCGGTGTGTGAAATAATCGATGTTCCATACTGTGGGAATAGCCTCGTATCCAGGCCACACCCCCCTCGAAAGAGTGGCCTGGTAGTGACTGTTTGTGCATGTGTGCAAATTACAAAGAACTAGGTTGTAGAAATCAGAACCTACTTCCTATACTGGTATACTGCCTCTGTACTGCTCATTGCCATGTGACGAAACTCGTTTACAAATACGTTTACTAGCCGTTTTCCATAAATTCTTGCGCATGCGCGAACAGTATGTACCAGGCCACTCTTTCGTGGACTGGGAACGAGGCTAGTGTGGGATTTCCTCCTGCTTGCCCAATAATACCATATTCTAGGTGCTAGGTGAAAGAGGGGGGTGGGCGGACAATACGTAGTTTTTGTAAATATGATGTAGTATCCACCCACTCGAACGTGTTGCAAGTGCGCAATATGCAAAGCGAGGCTATGAGGTAAATAGTTTGAGAATGTACGGATGAACAGCATGGAGACAGCTAAATAGCTAAATGGCTAGCTGACTTACGGTTGGTATTTCAATTAAAGCACACCAAAAACAGAATTTTGCCACTTGATTCTCCAGTTTTTGTCTTGGCACTGGAGTGCCGAGTCACAGTGTTAATGTCGTACGTTGGTACGGCATTTAGGCTTACATCATTGAAAATTATGTCATAAGCAACGTGGATATCACATGCACGTGCACGCGAGGGGGAGGAGCCAAGATCTGGGCACGACCGGCTATGACGGTACGTACATGCATGCTACTGTAGAGATGGACAGTGATTCGAGTCCTGTAAGCACAGATACAGAAGAGATCGAACAAAGCACGCAGTCAGCCAAGGCAGGAGGCAGAGCGAGAGATTGTTGAGGCAAAGAGAGCGGAAGCGACAACTGAGACAACCGACAACAACGACTCCAGGCTAGGCGAGGATTCATTGCAAAAAATGACTGTATGTCTCCAGACTATTGCCACTTCACCATTTTCCAAACTATTAACCAATTAAGTGGAAAAGCACATTCCTGTTCTGTCACACGAGTCTCTTAATGATTGCAGTACGTGCCCAACAACAAGTTGTAATGGTGTGTGGCTCCTGGACCTGCTAAACTTGCATTATGCGATTCTAGACCTCATAGTACTCCTTGGCCCTTTCGTGTGAAGCCTCCATGACTACAGGCCTACCTTACACACACACACAGTGACTGCTTGCTTGTAGCGAATCAAATTATCATTTTCAAGAAGTTCAATCAATGGATTGGCTATAGAAGCGGTGCAGAACCTCCGCTACATCAGCCATCCACATGGTCTACTGCACTACGTCACATTGGTCACACCCCTCAAAGGTCGGGCAGCGTGTTCTATTGTCCCCAGACCATTCTTTGGTGGTAGGCAAGTAGAGGTCTGGGCACGAGACTATACTAAGCCATGCAAGTGCTATAGGGCTCTACTGTAGCACTTGCATGGCTTACTAGGCCTTGAAAAATTCCACATAAGCCATACAAGTGTGACCCTCCTACTATTAGTCTACGAGTCACTGGTAGGTCTCAACTAGCCTCGTTCCCAGTCTCCACTCACAGCTTTCTCATTACCCCACACCAGGCTCCCTACCGTTTTTTTTAGAATATGCGAAAAAAAGCTGGGAGTGTAGACTGGGAATGAGGCTAGGTCTCAACCTATGTGGGGAGGTCTGGGTAAACACACTGACCTTTTCACATGTATCCAGACTCAAGTTATAAGGCTTCTTTTTGGTAGTGCAAACCCACGTCTGTTGTGGCTAGGGCAAGGCACAACCCCAAGTGTGTGTGGGTGGGGCTGAATGTCTGGGCAGTGATATATGTATTCGGGAAGGTAGTAACTGGAAGCATTATGAGCCTGCAAAGTATGAAAAACGTTCGGCAAAATTATCAGCTTTTAGGAAGTGCTGTTGTACCACGTCATTAGCTGTATTTTTATCATAGGACGTAACTATCCGGCATAACTGTTGGCTCTAAATAGAATGCAAGTGCAATAGTGCATGAGCTTTAAGCTGTTGTTGAATGTTAGCATAGTGTTCGAGTCCTCCCTGCCCTCCCTACTCAGCCGGCTATGTTGTAGGCATTGTTAGCGTGAGAGCGTACATATTTACACGAGAAAACATATGCATAATATTACCGTAGTAATAAAGTGTTAGTTTGTTCAAAAAAGCCCTAAGCCTGCTCTCTGGTTCACTGCTACTCTTTTCCTGCCTGCTGCTATGTGAAAATCTGACCGTCTGTTGCTATACCAGTGTTGCTATGCTGTTGTTGGGTGGAGCTGGACTGCGCATGCGCCTCCACCTCCCCTGTGTGTGCTGCCACGCCCCCGCTCATCCACCAAATGCACCTGCCTGCCCCGAACCGCATGCCTTGAATGTTAACCTTGTTAAATGCCATTTAACATTCTGTGGTTTTCCCATGATTTACTAACCACTCCTTATTACCAATACCTTGTCCATCTGAAGCTGTGGAGGATAAGTCGGGCAAATGCACTTATGCACCCTATCTGCTTGACAGGCTTAATGTTATGATACCCTAAGGCTGGCTCCAAGGGGGGGAACCCCCTAGTTCCCTCACTCTCCTCCTGACATCACGTGGAAGTGATGTCTCTTTGCCCCTGCCAACCTCATAATCAGGCTCTGCAAAAATCTTCTTTTGCTTGCTCTTGCTCATTTCCTTGGACCAGAAACCAGTCATTAAGTTTGTATGGCCTAAAGACTGAAGCATAAATTTTTGTGAATGTTGGTAAACTTCTGTTACTGGATCGTAACTCCCATAATATACATGTACTGTTCCAGGTGAGGGTCGCAAAAGTCACAAGAAACAGCCTAAGAAACAGCCTTAGAGCATTGACCCCCCCTCACCCCCCACCCCGTAAGCTTTTATCTGATGCCCCCATTCAAATCAGGTTCTGTACCAGTTAAAGGGGGTGATACTCACCTTTGCACAGGTCTCCAAAGTCAGCAAAGAAACTTCTTTCATTTCAACTATGAGGTGCAATTAACCTGTAGGGGGAATTCATTGTGGTATTTCAATATCGGAAGTATTAGTTACATGTATACTGCTGATTGGGAAGGGTGTGTATGTTCAGCACTCAGTGGTAGGCAAACTGGGTCTAGTACAGCTCCGACATTGTAAACTAGGGGTACGCACAATAGCTACTAGTCAACCACACACCAGAAGTACATGCAAGCACACATAATGTAGCCTCGTACCCAGGGCTTGATCACCCAGGTTTATCTTAGCCTCGTTCCCAGTCTCTCCGCTCCAGTTTTTATGTCATTTTCGTACTGCAAACGACGTAAAAACTGGAGCAGAGAGACTGGGAACGAGGCTAGATTTATCTTGTAGTATTTCTCTACGGCTAGGAGACAAAATCTGGGCAAGGAAGACTTGAGTATGAGGCCACACATAATGTACTGCCATGCAAGGCTGCAGAGTTCAAAGTTCAACACATCTCACGCAACATAATAAGGACCTTGATCGGGCAGCCGTCTTCCACAGCTAATACTGTAGCCTCGTTCCCAGTCCACGAAATTCGAAAGAGTGTGGCCTGGGAACGAGGCTACCAATACTGTAGAATAGAACCCTTATTTCTGGGCTGTAATGGTTACTTACAGATGCCCTGCAGGGCTACATACAAATGGCGAGGTAGAGCCTGCCATGACTGTACACCCTCCAAGTGAGTACCACCTAGTCTCGTTCCCAGACTTTTCCGACGGGGCGCGTGTGGAGGGTCTGGGAACGAGACTAAAATTGCTTTGGTCATGCAAAATGCAGTACCAAAGGTAGTGCCTGGAGGTGCTAAATGCCTCCGCAGAGGCTGTAAAACATGGAAAAAAATCTGGCCATGATTTTTAGCTATCAGGAAGCTTTCTAATAGCATAATATCTGCATCCAGATGGCCGGCAAGGGGGCATGAACAACGAAACGCAATATTAGCTAACCAGTTCGTACTTCACTACAAGAGTAGATTGTCAGCCACGCCTACAGCAGCAACTGCATGACAGTAAATTGGCAAATAAGCCTAGCTTCGGTGAATCTCCAGTGTGGTATAGTTAGCTCGTTATAAGATTTGCACAGTTAGTAAAAAAACTTTTCAAAAAAGGGCGGTTGAGTAAGTAAGAACATAATATACGCAATATGCCATAGCAAAAAGGAAGTTACATGTACTATTATGCATTCCAGAACAATTACAGCATGTGTAAATACAGTAAAAGGCATGAAATATGTCTAAAATCTGCTACACAAGATATGAAGACAATGCTCATATCCTGGAATAGATTCATTCCCAATGACGTCCAGTTGAGATCATCCAGTTTCTCCTTGTTCAAATGCCGTATATGGCATGGCATGACGTGGCTCTGATGCATTGTGCTCCTCAGTTATGTCTTGAGGCATCTCATGGTGGAAGAGATTCTGAACTTTGCTCACAGGATTTGTGGCTGGGATAACAAGAATTAGGCGAGCCAAACAGAATACTTCACTGTAAACATACTGCCTTTCGCTTTTCCTTGGAAAACCATGTACCAAGATTTTGCAACTATGCTGAAAGCTCTATGGTGAGCACCATGGAGTGGTGTGAGGGGACTACCAGAGCAATCAGCTTATGTGCACAGTGTTTATTAGCTACTATCTATACTAGTTATTAAACCGTGCATAATCATGATACTTTTATTGACTTGTATGAGGTTGTAGTTGTAGTTATAGTTCATGAGTAAATCCCTTGAGTGGGGCATCAGAGCCTCGTTATGTAATAGGATAAAGCTTACACAGAAGTAGCCAACATAAACCTTCTGCCGGTTGGTGCCACGCCCGTTTTCTCTGGATTGGGTCTCCAAATTCCCAGACTTGACCACAGGGTGGACCAGAGACCCCTGCCAAGTCAGTTGCATACTTTGTAGTGAACACTATAGTACTGACACTCTCAAGTCAACAAGACACTCTATAAAGTGCACAAAATTAATATTATACGGAGTACTTTGGAATTTACAGTAATGTGTTGAAAAACTAAAACTAGCAGCAGTACAGCCTTGATTACAATTGAAACCAGGCAGGCATTCTAGTACACGTATTATGGAAGAGACTGGAACAAGGCACTGAACTCTGTCGATGTCCCTGGAGCACCTCATGATGCTCAGCACACTTCACATCCATTGTGTATCTGTTGGGTGCGTGTGTGCATATTTTTGGCATAATAATTAGTAAATCTGATATTTTGTTCAAATTTAAAGTCTAATTAGCTATTCTTAAGGAAGCAATGGAGCTGTATCCATGACATTGTAGGTATGTGGGGAGGAACACTGCAGAGTCATTGCACATTAAAAAATATCACATGACAGATGGTTCAAACCTCATTCAGAAAGGGTGTATACATTGCACTTTGTACTGAACAGGGTTTCATACAAGATTCTTTGGTGGGGGTGGACCACGCTTCCCCAGGAAACTTTTGAAATTTACATGCTCTGAGGCTGCTTCTGGGCCCAAAATGCTGGGAACAACTTATTAATTATCAAATCAACTTCTGGGGGGGTTGAGGAATCCCACCTTGCGTACGAAACCCTGCAGAATACTAGCAAGGAATATCGAGTGGCAAGAGAACATGCAACTCTGTAAATGGAAAATTCAATCTATAGAAGCTCACATGGTATATTTATTAACTCTGGAAGAACACTTATATCATATAGCCGGTTATTTTTTGCGTGGTTGTAAAGGATACCAAAGCTAGTTACTATCTATAGCTGCACGGGTACAAGGCTACCAGCTAGGGGCGGGGTCGGAATGCAGAGTTGCTGCTAACATAGGATCATGTTTTGGGCCGAGACTCGGCCTACATGAGGACATTTTGCTGAAACTGTAATATCCCTGGCTCTTAGATTAAATACCATCCTAATGATTTGAACTCTGACCTCTTAAAATTCTTTCTTGACCCATTTTTCCTTGTTGTGGGAGGAGAAAGGTGTGGCTATGATCTGTGTGGACATCAATTGAGAAATAGAAAACTCACTCTTGAAGTGTGAATTTCATTACCAGGATAGCTGCTTCCTATTAAGCTCTTTGTTGCCGAGCGGGAAGCAAGGCAACTACTCGTGATGCATTATGTATGTATGTATATTATGTAAGTAACACTACAGGAATGCAAATATTTCGTGTGGGCGTGGCACTGCTTTCACTGTTTGCAGTAGAGCCAATAGCATGCACTACATCGAGTGTACGATGGAGTCGCCCTGCAGAGAGGCGGGAAGGCTACATACGCAGAAACCCAGAGGAGCAGTAGCTAGGGGAGGGGACATCGGCGGGAGGTTTATCGACAGCGGGCAAGGCTGATTCAGTAGCAGTAGGAAAGTGATGACCGCTGTAACGGCGCTATTCTCAAAGCCTCGGACAGGCCGAACGGTCAGCGGAGCAGCGTAATGCAACTCGATTGCATGGAATACCATGTATGCACTAGTAAACCTCTATATGTCAATACTAGGAGCATTGTGGATGAGCATGAGGGAGGTAGCCAGAGGTATGTTGTGGCATGCCCACTCTTGGGGGTCTTGTGGGTGTTAGTGATCAACCTTTGAATATTAGCGCTGGCATCATTGAAATACAGAGTACATGAGAAGCCACATTAGCATGTACCCTATTAGCATGTACATGTATGTATGTATGAGTGTAGGTGCCAATAGAATGTAGGCAGCATGACAATGTACACACCTGTAGCTGTTGGGGTACGTACAGCACCTGGGTACAAACAACATATGGTTTGCAACGGATGGATGGACAGACAGACGGACATACAGACGGACGGACAGATAGACAGATGGACAAACAGACTGACAGACAAAACTCGACGATGACACACTAGTGTGGGGTTTCCTCCTGCTTGCCCAATAATATTATACCATATATTATCCACTTATGGGCGGGCCATTTAAATGCTAGGTGAAAGGGGGGGGGGGGGGTGGGGTGGGCGGATAATACGTAGTTTTGTAAATGTGATGTAGTATCCACCCACTCAAATGTGTTGCAAGTGCACAATATGCAAAGGGAGGCTATGTGGCAAATAGTTTGATAAAATTAATGTATGGAAGAAAAGCATGGAAACCGCTAAACAGCTAAATGGCTGACTTACAGTAGGTATTTCAATTAAAGCACACCAAAACCAGAATTTTGCCGCTTGATTCTGCTCACTCTCCAGTTTTTAAAGATAGGTTTACATGGTATAAGGGGTGGGTGGATAAAATACCCCCCCACATAACTTTTGTTCAAAGAAGGAGATGGGTGGTACATCACGGGCTGATTACATAGAATACAGTACATTTACATGATTTCAAGCTATCACGAAGCTTAGGACACACTTGTGTATACTTTTAGTACGATGCGCAGTGGCAGCACGCGCATGACGTAATCATGGCGCGACTACTGCCTGTTAAGCACATATTCATTGTTAAGCACATATTCACTGTTAAGCACACATTTCCTTGCTGTCAGCTGTTATAAGCACATGCACTTAACAACCAGCACCTACACATAAGCCATACAAGTGTGACCCTTGTACTATTACACTAGTGGGATATGCACTGCTGTTCAAACTGAGGTCTCAACTAGCCTAGTTCCCAGTCTCCACTTCCAGATTGTTTTCACTGCGGGGGGGGGGGGGAAGCGTGGTCAAATTCATCACTTGAAGTGTGTCATATCCTGTGGTTTTGTGGAATGCTCTGATCTGGCCGCTCCACACGAGGTGTGATGAGGCTGGTAAGCCAGCAAACAAGAGCGAAAAGCGTAAAGCAGTTTTGAACTAGCTTCTCTAGGAATCCAAAGACTGCCCTGACTGAAAGAATATACTAGCGGGTGAATGTTAAACAGCATGGCCTTAGTCGAAAGCTAGTTAGCTAGCGGGCTAGGCCTTTCAGTTTAGTTAGCGGTATAGGTAACCTATTTCTTTAGAGCTTGTAGTGCTTGAAAAAAAGCTGTTGGTACATAGCTAGCTTTAGTGGCCAGGCTATGGCGGCGACATTTAAAACTAGCAAGCCTCCAAAGGGAGTCCCCACATTTTTACTCACCCTCTGGCTTTGTCTTTCATCTGAACGGTTCTTTCACTAAGCTTGAACGAAAACTTTCAGCTACTCTTCTGGCTCTCCATGCGTACGTGTAGCACGGCAAGATTAGATTCAGGGCATTCCACAAAACTACGCACCCTTCCTGCGGATATGACACACTCCACGTGATGAATTTGACCAGGCTCCCTACCGTTTTTTTTTTTTACAATATGTGAAAAAAAGCTGGGAGTGGAGACTGGGAATGAGGCTAGGTCTCAACAGGCTTCTTTTTGGTAGTGCAAACCTACGTCTGAGTGTGGATGGGTGGAGGGAGAATTGGTTGTGGTTGTGCTGATGTTACACTTTGTACATGTGTGTGTGTGTGTAAGCACGGATTTTAGATGTGTGTACAAACTACACAAGGTTCAAAGCCAGTATAGCTCACATGACATGTTTATAGCCGTCAGAGTATGGTACATAATATTATGCATTTTAAATATGTTCTCATATTACCACCCGGGGTTCTGACGGCACAATCATAATGAATTGATCATGGGTAATAAGTTGTAGCAGCGCACTGCCAGTGTTTGAGACCATACCGAGTCAGGGCTTCACGGGGGAGGGGGGCATTCGTCCCCTCTTGGAAACTTTCTGCCCCCTTTCGGAATTTCAAGCCTTTAAATGTGAATACTGCTCACTATATGCATGCCTCCCCTCCAAATGTCTTCCGGCGTGCTTTTGCCCTCCCTTGGGAACTTTGCTAAATGAACCCCTGTAAGTAGCACAGACTACTATGTACCACCTAACAGGGCCTACAATGGTAGCCTGTTAGCTAATTGTTCCATCTCATTAACAGTGCCCTAGCCACAACCTTATTGTGGAAATACAAAAATGATAAATTGATGGTCTCAATCAACTATAAGGAATTCAATAATTAGGTCCTCATATTACCACCTACGGTCCAGACAAACCAAGAGGTACCGTTCGTTCCTTATTTCTAATGCCGCAACTCGGCCAGGTAACAGGCTACCATAGTACAATAAGGGATGAAAGGTACCTCTTGGTTTGTCTAGTCGGTGGGTGGTAATATGAGAACCTAAGTAGTTGAAAGAGAGCATCAATTTATCATTTTGTAATTCCACAATAAGGTTGTGGCTAGGGCACAGCACAACCCCAAGTGTGTGTGGGTGGGGCTGAATGTCTGGGCAGTGATATATGCACTCGCAAAGGTAGTAACTGGAAGCATTGTGGCCTGCAAAGTATAAAAAACATTCGGCAGAATTATCAAGCTTTTAGGAAATGCTGTTGTACCATGTCATTAGCTGTATTTTTGTCATAGGACACAACTGTTGGCATAACTGTTGGCTCTAAATAGAATGCAAGTCCAATAGACAATGAGCTTTAAGCTGTTAGTGGCCGTGGCCGCTGTTACAGCTACGTCACTCTTGGCATCCAATATTAATTAAGCCACGGCCACTGGGAGCAACAGTACCACATGAAGTTAGTAGTGCATGGTCTTCAATACAGGTAGATGCTAAGAGAGCCGCTTCTTCACAGTTGAAAAATAGGGCAAACAATTTTTTTCCACGCTTCGCGCAGAAACTCTATCACCCGCTACATGGCCTCTATGCCAGCCCCCTATCCCAAAACATCTTCCTACGCCACTGCATTAGCATGGTTATCGTATGTGATATCACAGAGTTGCCAAAATGGTGGTGTGGGGAGGGGGGGTGGCATACCTAATTTCCTGGATGGGACGGGACGTAGCCGGAAAATATGTGTACCTAATTTCCGGGACGGCGGAACGGTCACGGAAATTCTAACTTGCCTAAAGTCCGGGATCACAAAGATAAAGCGCTTACTCTGTATATTGCGGCATAACATGGCAGTGCTTGACCTGCATGCACTTTTCATACCTCCATTACGTGAGGGACGGGGCTATAGAAATAGGGGGTGGAGCTGCTCTGAGCAAAGGAAGATGAGTATTCATCTATTCATCCAAGTAGGAAAGCTGGTTTTAAAGGTGAAAGACTGCTTTAAGAATTATTAATATTATGCACATCCAGGACTGCACGTAAAAGCTAGTCACCATTCCAAGCCCAGAATCAAGGTCTCGTACACAGGCCCTTTACATGTATCTCGGAGGCAAGAAGAGTGCACAAGACTTGCTATGATTGTACCCCCTATGCTCGTATCAATTCATAAACTTCCAGCTTGTACATAAAATATGCAGCTGTTTCTACCTCTTGTAATAGTATAATACACAGGATGATCAGTATCGGCACGCGTGAAAAGCGAATGGATGCTGCGGAACGGAAGGGGGCTGGCTTGCGACTAGCATGGACGGTCATACTTTCCTTCTAGATTCATCCTGTGTAGCTAAAGACTGACTAATCTTTGTTATCCCGGACATTAGGCAAGTTTGATTTTCCGTTATACTGGGCTTTAGGCAAGTTAGAATTTCCGTGACCGTCCAGCCGTCCCAGAAATTAGGTACGCGTATTTTCCGGATACGTCCCGGAAATTAGGTATGCCGGGGGGGGGGGAGGGGTTAGGCAAGAGTGCTCCCTGCCCTCCCTATGTTGTAGGCATTGCTAGCGAGAGCGTACATGAATTTACGTGAGAAAACAGATGCGTAATATCACCATAATAATAAGTGCTAGTTTGTTCACAGAGCTAGCTTGTGGCCTCCAATTGAAAAAAACAGCCTCATGCCTTGCTTGCTCTTGCTCATTTCCTTGGACCAGGAACCAGTCATTAAGTTTGCATGGCCTAAAGACTGAAGCATAATTTATTGTGAATATCGGCTAACTTCTGTTACTGGATTGAAACTCCCACAATATACATGTACGTGTACTGTTCCAGGTGAGGGTCCCAATAGTCACCAAGAATAGCCTCAGAGTATTGAAATTTTCCAAAATATTCTGGGGGATATCCCCCAGACTTCCCTAGTAAGCATTTATCTGATGCCCCCATTCAAATCAGGTTCCTATACCCGTTAAAGGGAGTGATACTCACCTTTGCGCAGGTCTTCAGAGTCAGCAAAGAGACTTCTTTCATTTCAACCATGAGGTGCACTTAACCTGTAGGGGGAAGTCATTGTGGTAGTTCAATATTGGAAGTATTATACTGCTGATTGGGAAGGGTGTGTATGTTCAGCACTCAGTGGTAGGCAAACTGGGTCTAGTACAGCTCCGACATTGTAAACTATAGTCTCGCGTGCCATCCCCTTTCCGTAAAAATGGGAAGTGTGTGTAAACCAGGGGTACGCACAATATTAGCTAGCTAACCGTACACCAGCAAGCACACATAATGTAGCCTCGTACCCAGGGCTTCATGAGATAAAATGTTGGCGAGGAAGACTTGAATATGAGGCCACACATAATGTACTGCCATGTACAGGCTGCAAAGGTCAAAGGTCAACATATAAGGACCTTGAGCGGGCAACCATCTACCCCGCAGTAGACTAGAGCCCTCATTTCTGGGCTGTAATGGTTACTTACAGATAAGGACCAAGATCTATATGCCCTGCAGGGCTACATACACATGGCGAGGTAGAGCCTGCAGAGGTCAAAGGTCAATTCTCATGCAACTCGAACAGAACCCAGTTAATCTCAGTTCTGTATCCCCAACATGGCCTCCCATAGCTGTACTGTTACTAATGATCACCCTGCACACGCGATCGCGACAGCCTAACCAGCAGCTATCACAGACACTCACTAGCGGCAAGGTACAGCTCTTCGCTACCCTAGCGGTAGCGGTACTTATATAAACACACAGCGATCGCTCACTGACTGGCTTCCTGTAGCTTAAGTGGCTGCTATTGTTCAGCTAATGGCGTAGACTAAACAAGCCATGATAATTACTGTCATCTCCGGAAGCTACTAGCTTCATCAGTTCCACCATTACACACACACTACACTCACAGGACAAGCTACTGAGCAACAGAAGATGAGCCTACAATGGCAGACCTGCAGTGATGCACCAGAGAGAATGAGGAGAGGATCTGCTGTCAGCCATGACAAGATGGCATACTTCAACCCCAGGCACTCTACTGCTGTCTACCAGTTTGAGGAGGACCAGTGGACGGCTCTACCCGAATGTCCTCACTACCACTCAGCGTTGACTGTCATCAACGAACAGCTGACTACTGTAGGAGGGAGCCATGGCCGCTGGGGTGAGGACCCCACCAACTCCCTAGCCAGCCTCACTGGGGAGGGCAAGGACAGGAAGTGGGTGGAACACTTCCCACGGATGCCCACTAGTCGCTCCTACCTCACAGCAGTGTGCAGGGGGACGTCCCTCATAGCCGCCGGGGGACATGATGGTCGGAGGGAACTGAGCACTGTTGAAGTCATGGACACCGAGTCCCTACAGTGGACCCTCGTCAATCCCTTGCCACACCCGATGTACGGGGCGTCCATCGCAGTGAGCCAAGAGAAGGTTTATCTACTTGGAGGCTACGATCAGAATGGCGAGACTCTCTCCGTCTTCACCTGCTCCACACTACAGACACAGCCATTGGACGCACAACTAGAAAAACCAGCCAATCAGCTGACGGGATGGCATCAAGTCGCTGATGCCCCCCACTACAGGTCTACAGCTGTTTGTGTCGGAGAAGTCCTTCTAGCTATCGGTGGAGAGTCTGCAGCTGGTGAGAAGACTTCAGCCATCGCCGCCTACAACCCAACATCCGACTCCTGGGAAGACATCGGACACATGACTACACCTCGATACCGACCACTGGTAGCTCTGTTGCCTAGTAACGAACTGATCGTGGCTGGAGGCTTGGGTGGACGTACTAAAGTTGAAATAGGCAAAATTGTTGCCTAGTAACGAACTTATTATAGCTGGAGGCTACAGTGGACAAACTAAAGTGGAAATAGGCAAAATTGTTAACTTGTTTACTTGTACTTTTCATGTCAAACACGTGTTTTCTTGTTTGTTGTTTTACTATTTTTGTTTTAAAAACGATTGTAACGATGTTTTTAAAGGATTTTTTCGAACAAAAACCATTTTTTCCACCACCATGTCCCCCGCGCTGCTATCTTACGGTACAATAGAAGTTGGCACGGTCACTTACCCCGCTGCGGCGACTGACCCTGGCCTACGCAAGGCTTTAAATAGGCAATGGTGACAAACAAAACTGGTTTGAAGGGTCAAGCGGCCATTAGCAGGGTAGTTGACAACAAAAAAGCTTTTTTATTACGCTTGTTAACAAGCGCAAATAAAAAAGCTTTGAGCACAACATGCCAGCTCTATATTAGCACTAACCAGTTATTTTGCCTTCTGCTGTGTTGGCGCTTCAAATAGCTAATAGCGACTAAAACTTCCTTCTACACAAGCTTACATAGCTACTCAGCTTCTAGTTTGAAGCTGCATGGCAAGCACGCTAGCTAAGCTAAGCTAAGCTAGTAAATGAGAGACCAGGTTAAAAACACTGAAGCCGTAACCAAGGAAATCTCTCGTAAAGCAGCTGGCCTATAGAGGCGCCCGCACCGTGTAGCGCGCACATACGTATGCCGCACGTGCCTAGCTAGCTGGATGCACGATGCCTGACATGACATCCATGAGCCTCACCCTTTAGCGTTGCTCACGCAGCTGGGCGTGTCTGGGTTGCATCGTCTTATATAGCCTCGCCTCAAGCATGAAAGACGCCTTAGGCACGTTTTTAGAAGTTGGCCTCGGGTGGTCACTCAGCGGTGATTGTCCCTGCAGCACAAGTGGCCAGGGTCCTATATAGCCTGCCCCTGTCATCGGCATTAATTGTGAACACCAAACTGGAATCACTCGCATGCAGTAGCTACCAGCTAATACCATAACTACATGAATGAAATTTTCAGCACAGCTTCGCCAAATTATGTTAACTTCCACTCTTCATTAGACAGTATTATTGTGAGATAGATATTTTTTACGTCCCACCACAAAAACTGGCCTATGAGACAGCAATACAAGACCAAAACAATGTGGGAAAGAGAAACAATTTATGGGGAGGAGTGGGTGTAGTGGAGTGCAAGTATTCTATGCAAACACCAAACATAGCTACAGACCGCACATCAAACATCAAACAAATAATGACAAAACAAGAAAAGACAGCAACTTTAAATCAGGAAGAACTCAAAACTGAAGTTGATATTCGAAAATAACAATTTGTAGTTTCTAACATGAGTTTTAGAGATTACTGAGCTGTGGCTGAAAATTTTTAAAAGAAAGGGAGCGAATAGTTTCTTGGTTTTGTGTAGCAGGCTCCCTTGTTGCAACTGCCAGCTGCAGGACTTTTGCAATCTGCTGTATTATCATAGTCTCGTACCCAGACGTTCACACCCCTTCGGCAAAAGAACGTCTGGTGTTCTAATCAAACTTTCTCGTCACAGACACCTTTCCCCTTTGGAATTCCAAAGGGTCCAATCAGATTGCAGCTTTTAGTCCTTCCGTAAAGTTGCCATGACATTAGTTCAATAAATCTTCATACTATTGGTCAGTTTAATGAAAATTTGAAATACACAGTACATACAGTGACCAATCACATATAAGATGTATTATCAGCAAACATGGGGTCTGTGACGAGAAAGTTTGTTTAGAACACCAGACGTTCTTTCGCTGGGGGGCATGAACGTCTGGGCATGAGACTAAAAACAGCCCACCATGCTGGATCAAGGAGGCAAAACTTCATGAACACAAGTACAACAAGAAGCAATAACAACGCCAAAGTCAGAACATTTTGGGAAAGTTGAAGACACTCACCAAAACTAGAACTGTACAGACAATCAAACAAGATAGTTAACGAGCTGAATTTAGTTCAAGATTAGTTCATTGGGCCAGGGAGCTGATTAGATCTCAAAGAACTCCATGGTGAAGTGCCTGGGGGCCTCAGCAGTCGGGCGGTTGAGGTCCTCCCCGGATGGGTTGACACACTTGAAGTCCAACAGGAAGTTCTTCTGGTCTATCTGGTAGAGCTGGAGGTCCAGCTTCACCACAATACCTGAGGATGACTGGGTATGTCTGTATGTGTGCATGCGTATAATGTGTATAATATTATGTGAGGGTAGTCTGAGGCTCTGAGCATACCAAGTGCACCTTTCTGCATACTTGAAGCCCCACCCCTCTCCACCCATTTGAAGCTCCACCCCTCTCCACCCATCACCAGTTTGAAGCCCGACCCCACTTGGAGCGCTTGAAGGTACGTGGAGCTCTTGGCACGGCGGAGCTGCCTCGAGCTAGAGCCAATGGCTGGTGTGTGTGTGTGTGTGTGTGTGTGTGTGTGTGTGAGTGTGTATGTGTGTGTGTGTGTGTGTGTTACGTGAGTAAAAATTCCATTTCAAATGTCGTATTCTTGCATACTAATGAATTCCTCCAGAAGTGATCTCTTAAACCCCTCCCACTGACCCCTCCCATTTACAGTAGTGGTCAATATAAAGCTTACATTCCGCTTACAAAAAACTGTGAAAGTGGTCGCGTAATACAATCATACTACAAATACGGAACGTAAACTTTATATTGACCCCTACTGTAAGTCAGGTGCATCCTTAGATTGAAGATCAAGAGATTATCAATAATGATGTCATAATGATGTCATTGTAGACTATTAGTTTTCTCAAGAGTGCCTAATGAGTGAGAAGTGGAAACAAAGAACAGGAGCACGTAACAACAATGATGTCATAATGATGTCATTGTAGACTATCAAAGAACAGGAGCACGTAACAATAATGATGTCATAATGATGTCATTGTAGACTATTAAAGAACAGGAGCATGTAACAATTTTAAGATATAACAAATTGCGATAGCTGTATTACTATTTTGGCCTCGGGTGCATCACAGAAGAAAATTTGACAGCTATTGCGAAACCAAACAGCTCCTACAGCAGTAAACAGCTATCACTGGAGAAGTGAGTGAAAAGGTTTGTGCAGCCATTTGTGATCGGTTGACAGTCGAGTGCCACAAGCGACCTTATCAGGATTGTTGATTGCCGCAGGGCATAGTGTCACTTGCCAGACAGCCGTGACCTCCTGTTTCAAGCCATCTTCAGTCTAGCTCTTCTCTTGCTGACTGTGGCACGTGTGTGCCCAAAATAGTACCATGACCTGCCAATAAAGATGATGTCATAATGACATAATTACCTGTACTGTCTTCCTGGTGGGAGAGAGGGGTTGTAGCTCTTTCAGAGGCTCAACTGCCAGGAAACCCTCCTTCATGGAGAAGCCAGACTTGGGAGGACTGGTTGCCAAGGTGATGCTCTCGGCCGGAAGCATCAGCAGTTCAGTCCCAGCAGTGGCCTGCGATGGATGTAGGGAGGGCTTTAATAAGACCAGAAATAGGAGTGAGCAAAAATAATTCTCAGGGTACCAAAACTATATGCATGTACAGTGTCACATGCGCCTGAGACAGTACTCTATTGTCCATGACCTCTGTGGAGGTACATGTACACAGTGCCTCAGGGCACTACCTTCAGCGTACTGCTCGTGCCCTACATACACCCTAGCTATGCCACTGTGTACACACACATACAGTTTACCTTAGACAGTACTCTGTTGTCCATGACCAGCTGGTAGGCGATGGCTAACTGGTCATGGGGGTCCCCGCTGCGAATAGCTCCTATCACCTGCATGGAGGGAGGGAGGGAGGGTAGGGAGGGATGGAGGGAGGGAGGGAGGGAGGGAGGGAGGGAGGGATGGAGGGATGGATGGATGGAGGGATGGATGGATGGAGGGATGGATGGAGGGAGGGAGGGAGGGAGGGAGGGAGGGATGGATGGAAGGAGGGAGGGAGGGAGGGAGGGAGGGATGGATGGAAGGAGGGAGGGAGGGAGGGAGGGAGGGAGGGAGGGAGGGAGGGGAGAGATGGATGGAGGGAGGGAGGGAGGGAGGGAGAGAGGGAGATATTAGATGGTGCAGAAAAATTTTACTGAACTGCCTAGCTGCATACATACACATGTATGTAGACCACATTTAGCGAGCAACTGACGTAGAACTTCTCATTGCTATACAAATGCATTAGTCATGCGGTGATGTTTGGTGAAATGATATGCCTCAACCAGCGACAGTCACCAACCTCTGCTGCCTTCACACTCAGCTTCTGGCACACCTCAGCGAGAGCGGCAGAGTCAATCTGGGTGGAGTCAATGTCCCCTGGGAGGGGGAAGAGGTCCTCCTGGAACCACGAGTGCTCCCGGATGCCCTGGATGGTTATACGCTTCACTGGGTTCACCTGCAGGGGAAGGGCATCAAGGTTGGACTGGGGTATGGCACTGGAATGAACTGGGGGTTGGAATGTGGTATGGTCTTGTGTTTATGCACGATACATGTAGCAGGATATGGGCCAACCAAATTAATCAATAGACTCAATGAACACTGTGTCTAGTCTCGTTCCAAAATGGCTTGGGAATGAGGCTAGGGACTGCCTACCTGCAGCATCTGTGATATTAGGTCCACGACCTCAGTGCTAAGATGGCTGGGAATGTAGAATTGCCCACTCTTAATCTTCTTGAACAACATGGTGACATTACGGTCGTCAAACGGCAGTGTCCCACACAGAAGGGCATACAGTATGATACCACATGACCACACGTCAACTTCAGGGCCTGAGGAGGGTGATGTAATGATGATGTAATACTGATGTAACGATTAGGTCAGTTGACAGTGCATTATAGGGTTTTACATACAGTTAGTGCGCGAGGGTAGGATAATTAATACACAAACTGAACCAGCCTTGTACTGCACTGTCAACTGGCATTAGTGCTCTCACTGACTTGAGACTGCCATAGCTCTAGTGGGCATCATTTAGAAAGTGTGCCTTATATTTTTAACACGCACCAATGTGTGCATTGCATAATACATGTATTAGGTGGATTTAAAGCGCTAGCTGTCATGTGATCGATCTTGAGACTTCTAATCCATCAAAGGTTACGTGAGCATTACATCATGTATTACCCTGCGTAGCACTAATCTGATATAAGACTTTTTACACACTTGCCGGCATATAGCTTCCCTGAGACGACCTCAGGAGCAGCATAGTTGGGGCTACCACAGCTGGTCTTCAGGAGCTCTCCGTCCTTCATGAGGTTGCTAAGGCCAAAGTCGGCAATCTTGACATGGTTTTGGGAGTCCAGGAGAAGGTTTTCTGGTTTCAGATCACGGTGAACCACCTTATGACTGTGTGTGTGTGTGTGTGTGCGTGCATGTGTGTGTGTGTGCATGTGTGCATGCATGCATGCGCGCATGTGTGTGTATTATATGTACATGCTGTACAGGTACATGTATGGAGATGCAGCTCTGAGTAAAAAGGACAGGAATTCGAAACTGAAAATAACTTTTCTGATTTGACAGGTCAAACCGCTGATCACAGTGTGGAGGTCATGTCATTTCAAAATTGGTATGAGTGCTTTACTACTAGCTAAAGTGAGCCCCACATTAGCAGGAGTCGACAGCATTCCGTGTGCGTATGACACATTCGTGGCTCATATACTACAAGTATTTCATACGCCTACTTGCGTGTGCCGTGCACATGGACCAACAAAAGTAATATTTTCAACCAGCCAACCATGAGGAGAACAGTGTAACAATAAAGGCTTCACGATATCACTAACGCATGCAAGGCAGCCAAGCAAGGTCGACAGCATTAGCAGGAGCTAAACACAGGTGAGGGTAAGTGGTGAAGGCACAGAAAGTTTTACGCTTACATATACCAGAGCAAAAGGCATGAGCTAATATGTGACAGTCCAAAGGGGAGCGGCAACTGACCCCATAACACCCCTGGATCCGTCCCTGGACATGAGCTAGAGGCAGAGTGCGTGGGCATGGCATAACAGCTTCATGCTTACATGTGATGAAACGGCAGGAGGGACAGTTTATCGCTTGCTGAAGCAGAGGGCAGTGGGGGACCGGGTTGACACCTAATGACGCTCCTCTCGGTCTCACGCTGAGCTTACTCTAGAGCACAGAGATACCTGGCTACAGGAGACAATGAGGTACACACTACAGTTCTCTAATAAAGCAAGAGCAAATGTGTGAGCTTTAATACTGCACCAACATGATTGCTAAACCGCTCTCCCCTAGTTAAACGGTACTGTAGGCCGTATCGTCATACCATATATTACCGATCCGGTTATGTAACTGTATCCGTTGTGCAACTGGCTACCTAGTTACGCAACATCATGGCGGGTGGAACAGATATACATGGTCTCCAGCCAGTCCACTCGCTGAACCATAGCCACCTGCAGAGCTGTGCTCAGGCAAGAGAGGCTGTGAAGCAGCCGAGTTTCCTCGTGAATCACGGAAAAATAATTTTCTGCAAGTCAGGAAGTGCTCTCGTAGCATCGCGTTTGCATTCTCACTCAACTTTCAATTAACTCTGAGTCTCACGGAACTGCACTTTGACCTCAACCACATTTGCCGACCATGTGATCTTCGCGTCCACGTACATGCCATGATTACCACACATCGTATAAAATAACCCGGGCAATACCCGGGTAAGTCAGGGCCTGCAGCCACCTATATCAGGGGCGTCGGAAGCACTTGCGAAGCGTGGAAAAAATTTTCATGCATGATTTTTAGCTATCAGGAAGCGCACTCCTAGCATCTCGGCATGCAGACGACTGGTGGGGTTGCATGAACAACAAAAAACGCGATTAGCTACCAAGTTCGTACTTCGCTACTGCACGAGAGCAGATTGTTAGCCACGCCTACAGCAGTAACGGCGCGGCACGACAGGAAATTGGCAAATTATTAGCTGAGTCACGCTTTTAGTCTCGTGCCTAGACTTCTGGTACTCTACACAGTCCAACAAACTATAGTATACCAATACATGTAGCTATAAGTAAAGAAAAAGTTGTGAAATATATTATTATGTGCTGCGAAAATAGCGCTAGCGCATAGCGTGATCGGATGATGACGTCAGCTAAGCAGCCGTTTCGTCGTAGTTTTATCATGAATAAAAAACTTTACTGCGGTAAACATTGGTCCGGCGGCCGCCGGGCCAGCCAGACCTGCTCTGACGCCCATGTATATATGTGCTGGACTCTCCCTAAGTCTTCTTACTTTCTGGTTGGGAGGGCTAGGTGGTCTGGGAACGAGGGTCCGGGTCACATGACACTAGATTTCCCCCTCCTTTCACACAAAATGTATGTTGGAGGGGGAAGGGTTAGTGATCCAGGAGGTCTGGAAATATTAAGGCTAGTATGTAGCTTCATGGATAGTACAAGTAACAGTAGGTAATAGAACGTACACACATATAAACGACTCACTGTGGTGGAACTCGACAACTCCCAACTTTTCGCTCTTTGTTGATATTTAGAGTAATTAGCAACCTTTCTGGCTACTTCATGACCTTACGGTTCTTGGGAAAAGATTCAAACTTTTCACATTAGGTAATTTGTTTACTTACTGTTAATTAGAGCGCATTATCAAGTTGCCTGAACAATCGGAACATGCTGAACTGCTGAACAAGAACGCTGCACAGGTATACTAAAAGCAGGATCCCGTGGGCGTTATGGGCTCCTGCTAAAAGTAAGAAGTAAATTTCTGACAGTGTAAGTCAGAGATCGCTATGTAGTGTGGCTTGGCAACAGGACCTGTCTCGCGTAGCCTGGGCCTGGAACCGGGGGTGGGCCTGAGACCGAGTTGGGGCCTGGTGTAGAGGGGGAGATACTAGTCTCATCCCCAGTCCACAATCCAGACAGTGTAAGTCAGAGATCGCTATGTAGTGTGGCTTGCATTGGCAACAGGACCTGTCTCGCAGCCTGGTGTAGAGGGGGAGATACTAGTCTCATTCCCGGCCCACAATCAAGGCTAAGGATCGCTTACAGTGTCCCGCCAGGGAAAGTGACGGGATACTGTGAGCGATTGTGGGCTGAGGACGGGACTAGGGAGACACAGAGGAGTGGTATGTGAAGCTACTGAGCAGACTACTACAGTTATACAGCATTAATAAAGGATGATTCGAACGGAACTAAACTCGCTGTAGCCGTCTACGGCTTTATTACTGTTGATTTAAAGCTTACCTAAAAACTGTAAAACAGATAAGAAATCTTTGCGTTGCTATCTGGTAAGACCTTTTTCTCTGTTTGAAAGTCGTTTGTACACAATCCACAGAAATATTCCATTTAGACACCCGGCAGTATTTTGTATGGATCGCTATAATAGCGCGTCGATTGCTGAGTTGGCAATGGGGAGTTATATGTACGTGGGACATTATTAATCAGCACCTCTGGTACATCTCCAGTCTGCCTTCCTCTCTCTCTCCTCTCCACAGGATCTTCGCACCCTCCTCGGACAACAACCACAAGAGACTTTCTCCCCTGTTGTTCCAGTGGACCAGCCTACATCAGATTGTTCTACACGAACAGCTTAGGACAAATGCCACAGTGTAGCCGAGGACAGATTGGGACAAGTACCACAGTGTAGCCGAGGACAGATTGGGACAAGTACCACAGTGTAGCCGAGGACAGATTGGGACAAGTACCACAGTGTAGCCGAGGACAGATTGGGACAAGTACCACAGTGTAGCCGAGGACAGATTGGGACAAATACCACAGTGTAGCCGAGGACAGATTGGGACAAGTACCACAGTGTAGCCAGAGGACAGATTGGGACAAGTACCACAGTGTAGTCGAGGACAGATTGGGACAAGTACCACAGTGTAGCCGAGGACAGATTGGGACATGTACCACAGTGTAGCCGAGGACAGATTGGGACAAGTACCACAGTGTAGCCGAGGACAGATTGGGACAAGTACCACAGTGTGATCTTTAGTTAATTTTTTGGAATTTTGTTGTAGTCACATTTCAATGTAAAAGGTTCATATGCTCAATAATTAGAAAGTGGGTATTATAATTGCATACATCTCCACCAAATGTAAAGTACAACTCCTACATTCGAAAGTAGAGCAAAATTGACGTTACTGCCAGCAGAGCCCAAGGTCCTGAAATGTCAAAATCTCACTAGCAGTCGTATGTGTTCCTGTGTGTGTGTGTGTATGAGAGAGAGACCAAAGTGTTAATTGAGCACTCGTGTGTCTTCAATCATGATGTTCCGTATTAACTTCATAAAGAGGAACACTGGCCACAGTGTGCCACCAACACTACTACAGTGCATGGAATGGGAACTGGACTGCTTGTTACTACCATAAAGAGGAACACTGGCCACAGTGTGCCACCAACACTACTACAGTGCATGGAATGGGAACTGGACTGCTTGTTACTACCATAAAGAAGTGCATGGAATGGGAACTGGACTGGTTGTCGCTACTGTGGTACAGGAATGTAAAACTTAGAGTGGTCATACATACGCCCACCTCTCCATTAATGGTGGGGTTCAGTTGAGGCAGTGTGTAGGAGTACGAGCGATGTCTTTTCTGTTAGCTGGGCACCTTGGCTGCCAGGGCCGGGGCGGTGCGGAGCGAGTTAGTGTCGTTGACATGGCTGAGGGAGATTCAAAGAACAGAAAATAGCGCCCAACGCGTGCGCATTTTGAGTTACGACCACATAGCCAGTGCACATGTTGAACACATGTCAGCTGCTGGAATGGGTATGGAACTGACCTGCACTGACTGTTACGAGCCCCACCCACTGAATGGCACGTGACACATCACCATCGGGAGGCAGATCGTGCTCATCTCATGACACCCATGACTCTCATAGTTTATGAACATTCTCTCTGACTGACAAGGCACTTACAGCATAGTATCTCAGTATGATTACAGCTATAGTATTTTCGGAAGGTTGCAAGGCAACAGTCCTAGGGCAGGTATATAAGGCGAGGAATAGGGTGAGTTTATCACTTCTCCGGGGTTGTTGCCAGCAGTACACGGATTGAACTATTGAATTTTTTAAGTTTAATTGTGTTGTCCTCCTCTTATCAGTTGCGGGGATACTATTAAGCAATGTATCATGATATGTTTTCTTCCCTCCGACATGGATGTTCCGGGAGTACAGCTGAGTACAAGATCAAGCAAGAACATAAAAGCGCATTCCTGTAGTGGATTCAGACTCATGTATTGACTCATATATTGTTTGTGTGCTGGTGGCTGGGCAGAGTTTTTTTTGTTGTTTTTTTCCCAGAGCAGTTCACTGGGTTGTTTATCCCTGGCATGGAATTGGGCCTGCTCATGCCTAAATTTTTCGTTTCAATTAAGCAAGTATTTGGTTGGCCCCTGCCAGGAGCCCATAACCCAAAGGGAAGGAGCGTTAAACTTGTGTATGTATGCTGATTCCACCTTTCTTGTAGGTGCCATTGGACAACAGGTGGAATCACCAGTTCAACGCTCCTTCCCTTTGGGTTATGGGCTCCTGCCCCTGCCCAGCCGAGAGTTTTGTACTTGAAGTTTTTCCTTTCTGAGTGGAAAAAATAAATTTCTCTGGTGGTACTGGCAGCAGCCTGGGGCACAGCAAATATGGTTCCTGTGCATGTGGGGTGACCTTAATATTAGCCTCCGGCTAGTTCGTCTTTCCCTCGATGTACTTTATTTGTGCATTGGAATTTTAAGTAAAGAAAAAAGTATTACATGTACATGTTGGCCACCACTATTCATGGAATGGGAACACCTACTGTAGCTAGTACATGGAATGGGAACACCTACTGTAGCTAGTACATGGAATGGGAACACCTACTGTAGCTAGTACATGGAATGGGAACGCCTACTGTAGCTAGTACATGGAATGGGAACAAGGGAGTATGCCTGCTTGTTTGTGCTCCAAACAATTCCCCCCCATTACATTACAATGGATATACGTCCGCTGCATTAAAGACCTTTGGACTTACATTACTGCCTTCACTGTCAGCAGGTAGCTTGAGTTTCACGTCGGCCATGTTGTAGTCCTGGCAGAATTTCTCCACTTGTGCTTGTTGGAACTGTGAAGGGGGGAGGGAGGGACGGAGGAGAGGGGAGGGAGGGAGGGAGGGAGGGAGGGAGGGAGGGAGGGAGGGAGGGAGGGAAGGAGGGAGGGAGGGAGGGAGGGAGGGAGGGAGGGAGGGAGGGAGGGAGGGAGGGAGGGAGGGAGGGAGGGAGGGAGGGAGGGAGGGAGGGAGTGAGTGAGGGAGGGAGGGATGGAAGGAGGGAGGGAGGGAGGGGAGGGAGGGTGGGAGGGAGGGAGGGAGGGAAGGGAGTGAGGGAGGGAGGGAGGGAGGGAGGGAAGGGAGGGAGGGAGGGAGTGATGAAGGGAGGGAGGGAGGGAGGGAGTGAGGGAGGGAGGGAGGGAGGGAGGGAGGGAGGGAAGGGAGGGAGGGAGGGAGGGAGGGAGGGAAATACATGCATGTATACACATCGTGGGACAAAGAGAATCGAGCGATATGAATGTGAGTTTCAGATAGCACAGCCCATCTCTCCACTCTCTAGTAACAGCCATGGCTGATCCTTAACAATCTGTTGCAGACAGAGACATCACTCATCCAAAGACCAGCCGCCATATTTAAAGGCCACAATTCTTAGTAGTAATTATGCTTGCAACCTTCCAAAAATACTTCCTTGCAACCTTCCAAAAATACTATAGCTGTAATCGTACTGAGACACTATCCTCCTCTTATCAGTTGCGGGGATACTATTAAGCAATGTATCATGATATGTTTTCATTCCATGTACTGTAGCTAGTACATGGAATGGGAACAAGGGAGTATGCCTGCTTGTTTTGCTAACAATTCCCCCACATTACATTACAATGGATATACGTCCGCTGCATTAAAGACCTTTGGACTTACATTACTGCCTTCACTGTCAGCAGGTAGCTTGAGTTTCATGTCGGCCATGTTGTAGTCCTGGCAGAATTTCTCCAGTTGTGCTTGTTGGAACTATGGAGGGAGGGAGGGAGGGAGGGAGGGAGGAAGGGAGGGAGGGAGGGAGGGAGGGAGGGATGGAGGGAGGGAGGGAGGGAGGGAGGGAGGGAGGGGAGGGAGGGAGGGAGGGAAGGAGGGAGGGATGGAGGGAGGGAATTACATATATACACATCGTGGGACGCAGAGAATCGAGCGATATGAATGTGGGTTTCAGACAGCACAGGCCATCTCTCCACTCTCTGGTAACAGCCTAGCCTCGTTCCCAGGCTAGAGCCTGGTAACGAGGCTAGTAACAGCCATGGCTGATCCTTAACAATCTGTTGCAGACAGAGACATCACTCTTCCAAAGACCAGCCGCCATATTTAAAGGCCACAATTCTTAGTAACTGATGCTGCCAAATAAGGGATTTACAGTAAACAATCCTTGAATGATGGTATTGCTTAGCCCCATTCTCAGTCTCCACTCCCAGCTTTTTTTCGCAGGTTATAAAAAAGTGACATGCAAAAAAAAGCTGGGAGTGGAGACTGAGAATGGGGCTAGCTATTGTTTGCCAATACAATTTTTACCATTATGATGTAATGGGGGGATGAAAGTGAGCACTAAATGGAAAAATTACAAGCAAACATGTTGTATCAGTTTCCCCAAAATATCCAAACGAGGCTACACGTACTTGATGGTCATGTGACTATTCAACCATTGCATATAACATGACGACACTCCCCCGGCTCCTGGACACGCCCACAATCATTCTGCAATGAATATGCCCTACCTGTGCTTGCTCCTGCCAGGTGGTGGGGGAGGGAGGCTCTGTGGTCACTGTTTCACGTGATTCGGTTACCATGGTAATGGTTGCCTTGGTCTCCACGGCAGCAGCCTCAGGCTCTGTGGAAGAGCGTTTTGGATACAATCATGTAAACATACTAGGACAGGGAGGATAGACTAGTGCACCCCATTCTGTGAGGAAACTCAGGAGTACATGGACATACCTGGCGTCTCTGGAGATGATTGACTTGCCTGCACACACTTAAGCAACCTCCTCTCTACCCAGAACATTACTCACGTGCCCTAATGTGGCATTTCCCCCCCCCCCCCCCCCTTTGGAAACTTTGTGCACCCCCATTGGGGATTTCAACACTTCAAAATTGAATACTGCTCACTAAAATGCACCTCCCCCCAAAACGTTTTCCGACGTGCTTTTGCCCGACTTTCCTAAATGAACACTTGAGGATGGCAGAGATACATGGACATGGGGGGGAGGGGGGGGGGGGGTCATCCTGGGATGGCAGAGATACTGGGGATGCTATGACAGGAGTAGTGCACCCCATTCTGTGAGGAAACTCAGGAGTACATGGACATGCCTTGGTGTCTCTGGACACGAGTGACACACACTTAAGTCCTTTCAACCTCCTTTCTACCCAGAACATTACTCACGTCAGAAAAGGACACCCCACACACCCAAACTCCACCTCACCTTTCTTCTACACTTTGACCACCACGTACTCAAACTTCACTTCATTGTCCTCCCCAGCAGCACTGCAGGTGTACTTCTCGGCATGACCGACAGACACACGCTCAAACATCAGCACCGCCACACCACGCTGCTCGTAGCGTTGGATGACTGATTCCAGTTCCGGTTTCAGACCTGGAGTACTGGAATGAAAAATGTATGTGCATGTACACAAGAGTAGTACTGGATAGGTAGGTAAAGTCATGGGGTGGAGTTGTGGGCGGAGTTGTGGGTGGAGTTGTGGGTGGAGTCAATGGCAACAAGAGACGTCCATTCTGGCTAGTGAATTTCACAACATGATGTAATGCTATTGCACGAAGCCATTCAAGACCATTACGATTTTTGATTACCTGATTTTGACCAGGGGGGGGGGTGGGTCACCCGTGGCAGCACAGGTGATTTGGAAGGGCTGTCCCTCTGTTGCACTGAGGTAGGAGGGTGAGTTTGACTTGTGTGTGCATGTGTGTGTGTGTGTGTATGTGCGCATGTGTGGGAGGGAGGTTATATACATGTACGTACATGTATTAATGTTATAGTAGACTTAACAATTAGGCCACACAAATTTGATTACTTGATGTATGGGCCACATTAGCCTCGTCCCCAGGCCACTCCCCCGACTTCTCCGACTGCATGGCCTGGGAATGAGGCTAGGGCCGGATTGACCCATTAATCTGGAGAAAATCGGGGACTCCCCTATTTTTCTCCACGGCTGCAAGATAAAATCTGGGCATGGAAGGCCTGGGTATGAGGTTACCTACCAGCGAGGCTATCACAGATACGGGAAGTGACATCCAATAATCCCGAGGGCAGAGCTCAAGGGATTATTGGATATCGCTGCGTTTATTTGTAATAAAGCCCGCCAGTAGGCATGGTCTAACTGATTTGTCTCATGGCAGCTGATAGTTGCTAAGAGTCACTATGTGTAAGTTCCGCATGTGTCAGGCGCTCCAAACTGTAGTTCAGTTTTCGTGTATGCCTAGCCATGTAATATGTGTACATCACACAGGATTTCCAGTGTGAAATTAGCTGCGCATAGCTCTTAGCCGAATATCACCCTGTGGCACCTTTGATAGTATGGCTTCCCATAAGACAAGTATGCATGTATGTTTTCTAACCATTGCCAGTAGCCTGCGGTTTGCCAACGGCTGTCTCCTTGCCCTCCTCCCGAGCCCCGCCGTTCCTCCTCCCCGCCCCTCCCACCTGCCCCCACCACTCCCCCTTCCTCTCGCCCAGACCAGGAAACAGGCTGGCTGGCATGTCCGAGTGGACCTGCTCGATAAAAGTCACTGTTCCAGAATTTCGGAAGATATTCCTGGAGAAAGTACATGTACATACATGTATATGCATGTCTGAAACAATATAGTCATAAAAACTACATGTATGTTATAAAGGAATTATACATTTGGAATCAGAAGTATTCCAGACTGTATCCAAGGCACTCATCATTGGTGGTACGACCTGTACCGTCAATATTCTTGGGACGGGGCTAGCCTTGTTCCCAGGCCACACCCACCCCACAAAAATGTGGCCTGGTACACACTGCTTGCGCATGTACGTACTTACCATGTTTTTATGGTACACGTCAGGTAATCGTAAAATATTGAATATTTACCGATACATTGTTACGTATACAAACTGTATACTAGTAAGATGCTGGTAATCATCGAGGGGTGAGCCTGATCGAGCGTGGTGCGTCCACTCAAATGAATGATACGTATTCAGGACTAAAGCTTTACCCATGCAAGTGATGTTGGGGGATGTACATGGCTGTAGGCATGAGGAAATTATGCCAGCATAATTTTGAACATAATAGGTACAAGATTGCTTAAGGAGTTGAAGGGGTTCGGAACCATAGTGGACTAATCCAAAATCAAGTACTAAAAAAAAACATGCATAGTATCCCTATGAACTGTCACGTAATATTTGGACCCCCAAAATATTCGTTCCCCCCGGAACGAATATTTCAACTTCCGCGTAAAATAAACAATCCCCCTTGAAATATTGGTTCCCCCTTTCTATATGCACGCATCGTGGAATCCGAGAAGCTCTATCTCCTAGTTTTCAGTTTATTCTATCTTCTAGCTTCTATATAGCTCCTAGGTGAGTCCGAGCTAACCCTTCCTAGCTCCTATCGGCGAATGTCGGTAGATTGCAGTGCAAGTGATTAATGATTACGCTCGAGTGGGCGGAGCACGGTAGCTAGGTTCATAACGCTATTTGCCCCCCCTTGGAAACTTTGTGCCCCCCATTGGGGATTTCAACCCTTCAAAATTGAATACCGCTCACTATATGCACGCCCCCCCCCCCCCAAAACATCTTCCGACATGCTTTTGCTCCCACATTGGGGATTTTCCTAAATGAACCCTTGAAGATGGCAGAGATACTAGGGAAATCCCAGGATACTTGGACAGGGGGGGGCTTCCTTCACAACATGATGTAATGCTATTGCACAAAGCCACCATTACAACTTTTGATTACCTGATTTTAACCAGGGGGGTGGGTCACCCGTGGCAGCACAGGTGATTTGGAGGGGCTGTCCCTCTGTTTCCAAGGCAACCTGAGGGAGGAGGGTGAGTTTGACTGGTGTGTGCATGTGTGTGTGTGTGTGTATGTGTGTATGTGTGCATGTGTGGGAGGGACATGTACATACATGTATTAATGTTATAGTAGACTTAATAATTAGGCCACACAAATTTGATTACTTGATGTATGGGCCACATTAGCCTCGTTCCCAGGCCACTCCCCTTAACTTCTCCGACTGCATGGCCTGGGAACGAGGTTAGGGCCGGATTGACCCATTAATCTGGAGAAAATCGGGGACTCCCCGATTTTTCTCCACGGCTGCGAGAAGGCCTGGGTACGAGGTTAACTACCAGGGAGGCTATGACAAATACAGGAAGTGACATCCAATAATCCCGAGGGCGGAGCTCAAGGGAGTATTGGATATCGCTGAGTGTATTTGCAATAAAGCCCGTCAGTAGGCATGGTCTAACTGACTTGTCTCATGGCAGCTGATAGTTGCTAAGAGTCACTATGTGTAAGTTCCGCATGTGTCAGGCGCTCCAAACTGTAGTTCAGTTTCGTGTATGCCTAGCCATGTGATATGTGTACATCATACAGGATTTCCAGTGTGATATTAGCTGCGCATAGCTCTTAGCCGAATATCACCTTTGATAGTATGGCTTCCCATGAGACAAGTATACATGTATGTTTTCTAACCATTGCCAGTAGCCTGCGGTTTGCCAACGGCTGTCTCCTTGCCCTCCTCCCAAGCCCCGCCGTTCCTCCTCCCCGCCCCTCCCACCTGTCCCCACCACTCCCCCTTCCTCTCGCCCAGACCAGGAAACGGGCTGGCGGGCATGTCCGAGTGGACCTGCTCGATAAAAGTCACTGTTCCAGAATTTCGGAAGATATTCCTGGAGAAAGTACATGTACATACATGTATATGCATGTCTGAAACAATATAGTCATAAAACTACATGTATGTTGTAAAGGAATTATACATTTGGAATCAGAAGTATTCCAGACTGTATTCAAGGCACTCATCATTGGTGGTACAACCTGTACCGTCAATATTCTTGGGAGGGGGGCGGGGCTAGCCTTGTTCCCAGGCCACACCCACCCCACAAAAATGTGGCCTGGTACACACCGATACATTGTTACGTATACAAACTGTATACTAGTAAGATGCTGGTAATCATCGAGGGGTGAGCCTGATCGAGCGTGGTGCGTCCACTCAAATGAATGATACGTATTCAGGACTAAAACTTTACCCATGCAAGTGATGTTGGGGGATGTACATGGCTGTAGGCATGAGGAGATTATGCCAGCACAATTTTGAGCATAATAGGTACAAGATTGCTTAAGGAGTTGAAGGGGTCGGAACCACAGTGGACTAATCCAAAATCAAGTACTAAAAATTGCACAAAAATGGAGTAAAAAAAACATGCATAGTATCCCTATGAACTGTCACGTAATATTTGGACCCCCAAAATATTCGTTCCCCCCGGAACGAATATTTCAACTTCCGCGTAAAATAAACAATCCCCCTTGAAATATTGGTTCCCCCTTTCTATATGCACGCATCGTGGAATCCGAGAAGCTCTATCTCCTAGTTTTCAGTTTATTCTATCTTCTAGCTTCTATATAGCTCCTAGGTGAGTCCGAGCTAACCCTTCCTAGCTCCTATCGGCGAATGTCGGTAGATTGCAGTGCAAGTGATTAATGATTACGCTCGAGTGGGCGGAGCTGCTAGTTACAAGCTTTATATTTACAGTATGCTTGCACATGGTTTTAGTGCAGTCACTGTAGACACACCTAGCTAACGTATAATGTATCAGTAGAACGCAGGAATTACAGTCGAGTGGCATGAGTGGGTGGAGCTTGTACCTCCTCTCAATAATATAGCTCTATAGGGGAAGCTATATTATCTGACTACTCGAGCTTTATAGTACTGTCACTATGTGAAAGCATATTGCAAGATTTAAAACCGAATAATAACGTTAAACAAAGAGCTAACTCTCTGCTAAAACATCTATCTACCCACCGGCTTTATCGAGGGACAAGGAAAAAGCACCGCGAAACGTACTGTCCTGGGGGAACAAAAATTTCAAAGGGGGTCCATATATTTCAACACTTGCGCTGAAATATAAGTTACAAGGGGTCCAAATATTTAGACATATAAGGACCGGGGGGGGGGGACCATTTTTGGGGGGTCCAAATTTTTGAATAGCAGCTCAGAAAGCACATTCTAAGAGTATCTCGAGTTAGGGGGGACAAGTTTGGTTAGATCGCTCTGGTTCTGACAGTGAGCCCTGACTCACACATGCACACAGTTATAGCTAGACCTAGATGCTATAAACCATACGATTTATAGTATCTATGGTATTTTACAGGCGTACAACTCACGCGCAAGCTCTGATGAAAAGGAGCAGAGTGCTGGATGATGAATCCACTTTCCACCAGTACAGCCCGTACTGCTATTGTCAACAGTTCACAGAGATCTACATGCATACAACAACAAGGCCATGAGGCTGTTTAGGCTAGCCCCACCCCTCGCACGGGTGCGAGGGAAGGGGCTAGCCCGGTAGCTAGGTTCATAACGCTATCTAGCTACCTAACCTTTATCTCCAGTGCTTATATATAGCGGGACGCTCTAGCCATCCTGCTGCTGACATGCAGTTGTGCGCTCATTCTAGGAACAATTCCATTTAACGCACATCACCGTTATGGGTATATAAGGCTAAAATTTGCACACATCTGACGGGAAGTCAAGGTGGCGCGTTCGGTTACAGACTGGGGTCGGAACGTGGCCTCCCCATTAATCGGGTCGCGTGTTCGAGGCGCACGCGTACAATCTGATTCTTGGCTTTCTAAGCCTACAGCCAATACGTCGGTAACTTTCCTTCGGGAACTCCGAAACTAAAAGGATGACTGGGTACGTTACAAGGCCTCCTGTGATTCCCAGCCATCGCCTATCCAGCGCTCCGGGTGTCTGACACTCCAGGAGGGATGGGAGGCTCCCTGGGCTTTTTTTTTCAAGTGTCTTCTTTTTTTTTTTTTTCCTTTAAGTTTCTTTTTTTCTCCTTTTTCCCTCCAATTTAAGTTGTTTCTCTTTACAGAAATGCCACAAAAATAATTTTAAAAATTTTATTTGTCAATTTTATAACATTAATTTTATAACTCTTTATAGATATGCTATACTATTCTATAGGCTGCTATATAGGCTTTTCCCCTCTAGCTTAATTTGTTTCTGTATATAGAAATACCACAAATAGTCATCTATCTATTACTACTAAGCCTGGGAAGAATTTTTCGAGTCTGACAGGCTGATGGCTACTGAATTATTCAGCAGCCAAGTCATTTACACTTGTAGTATAAGCCCTTGTAGTGGGTTCTATGAGCTCAAGATACGTTTATCCTTACATACACATGCAGTGACTGAATGGAAATGCAGTTTGTATGAATATTCCAACGGGACAAGTTGTATGTCCTGTATCCTAACTTCTCAGCCAAGAAATAAAACCTCAAACCCAGGCCATTCATTACAAAAAAGCTGGGCACGAGACAGGAATACGCACAAAGGTGAATATCCCACAGCCGCTCCATCTGCCCTACTGTCAAGAGCCAGCCCACCACACTTTCACCTTCCCCTCAGTCTCCTGCTAATATTTTTTCCTTGGGACTTTTCAATCAGTAGCTGCATGTACGCGCACATGTGCCTGGCCGGATATAATAGGGGTGGTCATATTATATCCGGCCGGGCACACGCCCACATGTGTGGGAAAATAATTTGCTGCATGTTTGTATAATAAGGAGAGTATAAATAGTCTTGGGTATACAGTATACCCAGCCCCTTGGAGTGGCTGGCTTGTGAGCTCAAGAATAGCATGGCCGGTCTAAAAGTTTCATTGACACAGACTCATATTACAGAGGTGATGATTGATATTTTTAAATGATGGAATACATGCATCTCAACTTAATAAATATTTAATGTGAATACTGTTTCTATAAATATTTGGACCATGGATGATATTAGGCTCGTACCCAGGCCTCCCCTCACTCCCTCACAGCTTCTTTTCGCAGCCATGAAAAAAACGCACGCTTTTCCACAGCTGTGAAAAAAGCTGCGAGAGAAGGCCTGGGTATGAGGGTACTTGCAGAAGGCCTGGGCTTGGGGCAAAGACGAGGCTGCCATCAGATGTAGGACAGTGGTGTGGTGAACTAAAGCTGATGATGAATATGATGTCATAGCCAATGCTCTGCTATAGTGTTCTGTGCATGCCCTCCTCTTCCGGGTGTAGAGGGAATAATAGAACTGTAGCTCTTGAGAGAATATGGACTTCTTTTGTTGCCATGGTAACTTGCTGTGCTTGTAGGGGTGTGAATGTGGCTGATGGCTTTGGGATAGAATGCAGGAGATGTTTAGGTAATCTAACACAGCAAAGACATCGTAATCCAGACTCTTGAAATTGGCGTAAAAATCATAGTACACTGCACAGGGAGAACACAGATCTAGGACTGGCATAAAGTGCTCATTGTATTCACTCAGCGGGTACGTGCTCATGAAACGGAGGAACTCACCAAACGTTGGGGATAGGGGGGTGGACTGGTTTCGTTGACGCCATTGCCAAACGGATCCATGTCTGAAATGCCGTAGAATGAACAGCTTCACCTCATCTGGAAAGGCATTGCGATTCTCAAAATTCAACGGTGGTTCTATTTTATTCCTGTAGGCAGAGAGAAGTCTCTCGAGAGGGTTTCGAACGATGATCATTTTGTAGTAGTTCTTCAGTTTGTAGAGAGCTTGTTGTGGGGTGAGGTGGCGGAAGGAATGGACCTGTGCCGAGTGTGTGTGTGTGTGTGTGTGTGTGTGTGTGTTGTGTGTGTGTGTGTGTGTGTGTGTGCATGAGTGTGTGCGTGTATGTGAGTGTGTGCGTGCGTGTATGTGAGTGTGTGCATGCATGTGTGTGTGTGTGTGTGTGTGTGTGTGTGTGTGTGTGAGAGAGAGTACATGAGGACTAAATGTGGGGGTGACGGCTAGGGTAGATTGCATGTGTGTGTGTGTGTGCATGAGTGTGCGCGTGTATGTGAGTGTGTGCGTGCGTGTATGCGAGTGTGTGCATGCAAGTGTGTGTGTGTGTGTGTGTGTGAGTGTATGTGAGTGTGTGCATGTGTGTGTGTGTGTGTGTGTATGTGTGAGAGAGTACGTGAGGACTAAATGTGGGGGTGACGGTTAGGGTAGATTGCATGTGTGTGTGTGTGTGTGTGTGTTTGTGTGTGTGTGTGTTTGTGAGGTTTGCGGGGAGTAAATAAAAAGGGCTTAGGGTTGTGGCAGGGTACCTATCAATTGCTGTAGGAGTCAAAACCAGTTTTACATTTAGTTTAATTTTAGGCCTAGATCGTCGATAATCTAAGAATAAAACAACTCCTTCTTTAACGCGCTTGTTTACTTCTTACATAGTACCGTTCGTTATGCTTGCAGGCAGTAGGCTAAAGTAAGGATATGAGGTCCATTTTGTCCCGGCATCAGATGGTCTGGTTCTTGCCATTTGGTTTCTGCTTTGTGGCTAGATAGATAAATAAGAGCGTGTATACCAATGACTACATGCTGATTTACTTCATTTTTATGCCATATTACAGATGTAGTTGGATTTAATCCTCACCTTTCTTTCCCTTCCTTGCTTGAAACTAGAGAACATGTGCTTTGTTGATGCTTATGTCATTGTTTATCTTTTGTGGTTACTACTTGTTGCAAGCAATTAGTAAGAATCCATTTTTAGCAGAGCTTTGCATACAGGTACCTGCACATGTAGCTACAGAGCAATACCCATTATTGACTACAGGAATCCGAACTCAGTGATAAAATAAAAAACAGTGTGTGTGTGTGTGTGTGTGTGCGTGTGTGTGTGTGTATATGTGTGCGTGTTGTGTGTGTGTGTGTGTGTGTGTGTGTGTGTGTGTGTGTGTACATGTGTGTATTGTGTGTGTGTGTGTGTGTGTGTGTGTGTGTGTGTGTGTGTGTGTGTGTGTGTGTACATGTGTGTATTGTGTGTGTATGTGTGTGTGTATGTGTGTGTGTGTGTGTGTGTGTGTGTGTGTGTGTGTGTGTGACAAGGCCCATGCAGACTGAAGTCACTGGACTGACCAGTGGCTCAAACTGGACTGACTGGTGACAGTAGTCCACCCCCGAGATGATCTGTTGGAACACTCTCCTGGCCTCTGGTTCCGAACTCTTTCCTCGCTTCACTGGAGAATATGGGGAGGGGACACATTACATCATCATTACATCATACATGTACATGCAGACCTCAGTACATGCCATTACAACTCATTAGTACCCACTGCCCTCCTGCCCAGGCCTCTCACAACTGTTCTCATAGTTGTGTGTGCGCATCATTTTCCCCACCCCCACCGAAAAATTCTGTATGAAACCCTGCCCTGTTTTCCCATTCCCAGGCTGACCTGGTGTCATGCTCTCAGATCCTGTTTTTCCATTCAGCCTGGGAATGGGAAAACAGGACAGGGTTACATACAGAATTTTTCGGTGGGGGTGGGAAAAATTATGCACATAGAGCTATGCCCCCTAGGGGGGGTTGGGGGTGTGCTCCCCCAGGGAAGTTTTGAAATTTACATGCCCTGAGGTTGCTTCTGGGGCTCCAAAAAGACTGGAAATTAAGCTACTAATGAACTACTGAGTAGGGGGAGGAGTGGGGAGCACTATGGTACCCCATTGTCGGAACCACTCCTTTAGGTACCACTGACCTTCATTGACACAAGAGTGCCTGTTGTTGGTAGGATCTGGTAGGGCTCAGACTTGACCAGTACATGATTGCCTGAGGGGAGACAATCATCACATATTTTGGTAACTGATTGAACTGCATAAAAGAGTATTTTTACTGAAAGGAGACATTGGTAAACTAACTAGGTGAACGCAGGATAATGTTGGGTGAGCGGGAGCGAGTGTTTGTGTGCAACATCAGGAGTGCCACTAGTAAAACCTGCAGGTGTTAGCAGACTGCATACACCGCCGGTTAGAGCATTGTGTAGGACGGTCCACATCAAACAACCTCGTCTTGAGGAGGCCTCAAGAGCTGATAGAACAGACTTTTGGTTGCATGGATGACAGACTGCAGGTAGCAGGGTACAGATGCTACAGAGAAGGAATATTCAGCTTCCCTTGGAGGGAAGGGGCATGTATTGTGCCAGACATGGGTGCCATCGTCGATATGCGGCGCAGGAATAGTCCCAAGTCTGAGTAGGCCTACTTGAGACCTTGGCTCAGTTGGCTGGCTGTAGCTCCCAGGCTTGTAACACTTGTGTGGCTTACGTAAACAGCTGTAGATGGCCTGTTCGGGTTGTGACTGCTAACCAGAGATGCCATTTTAAATAGCTACTAAACTGGCTAGTAGCACTTGCCAGTATGATCCACCCAATTCAAACTTCTCGGAGAAGTTATTCATAAACACAATTAAACACAAGCTTAGTATTAACCAATCTGCTGTGGTAATAAACCAGCAAAGCACAGAACTGAAAACTGGGTAGATCGACCACACAATCATGCAAATCATCAGAAAATACATATCCATTTCCTACGTAGACAGTATGCCCACCTCCCTCTCTTGCAGTGTCATAAAGATCTCTACCCATGGGCACTTAATACCTACTTTTGCTGAACCACCAAACCAACCAACCAACTTCATGGGTGTGCGTCATGCCTTTTTTCAAGTGTGGTCTCCCGCCCCACACACCCAAACTCCACCTCACCTTTCTTCAACACGTTGACCTCCACGTACTCAAACTTCACTTCATTGTCCTCCCCAGCAGCACTGCAGGTGTACTTCCCGGCATGACCGACAGACACACGCTCAAACATCAGCACCGCCACACCACACTGCTCGTAGCGTTGGATGACTGATTCCAGTTCCGGTTTCAGACCTGGAGTACTGGAATGAAAATGTATGTGCATGTACACAAGAGTAGTACTGGATAGGTAGGTAAAGTCTTGGGGTGGAGTTGTGGGCGGAGTTGTGGGTGGAGTCAATGGCAACAAGAGACGTCCATTCTGGCTATACTATACGCTAGTGAATTTCACAACATGATGTAATGCTATTGCACAATGCCATTCAAGACCATTACCGATTACCTGATTTTGACCAGGGGGGGTGGGTCGCCCGTGGCAGCACAGGTGATTTGGAGGGGCTGTCCCTTTGTTGCCATGGCAACCTGAGGGAGGAGGGTGAGTTTGACTGGTGTGTGCATGTGTGTGTGTGTGTATGTGTGCATGTGTGGGAGGGAGGTTATATACATGTACGTACATAGTAGACTTAATAATTAGA
The DNA here is from genome assembly GCA_963921505.1 of Phakellia ventilabrum. Lineage (NCBI taxonomy): Eukaryota > Metazoa > Porifera > Demospongiae > Axinellida > Axinellidae > Phakellia > Phakellia ventilabrum. The sequence goes on from OY997380.1 coordinate 8,164,346, forward strand.
TAAATAAGAGCGTGTATACCATTGCCTACATGCTGATTTACTTCATTTTTATGCCATGATGCAGATGCAGTTGGATTTAATCCTCACCTTTCTTTCCCTTCCTTGCTTGAAACTAGAGAGCATGTGCTTTGTTGATGCTTATGTCATTGTTTATCTTTTGTGGTTACTACTTGTTGCAAGCAATTAGTAAAAATTCATTTTTAGCAGAGCTTTGCATACGGGTACCTGCACATGTAGCTACAGAGCAATACCCATTATTGACTACAGGAATCCAAACTCAGTGATAAAATAGAAAACAGTGTGTGTGTGTGTGTGTGTACATGTGTGTATTGTGTGTGTGTGTGTGTGTGTATTGTGTGTGTGTGTGTGTGTGTATGTGTGTGTGTGTGTGTGTGTGTGTGTGACAAGGCCCATGCAGACTGAAGTCACTGGACTGACCAGTGGCTCAAACTGGACTGACCAGGTGACAGTAGTCCACCCCAGAGATGATCTGTTGGAAGACTCTCCTGGCCTCTGGTTCCGAACTCTTTCCTCGCTTCACTGGAGAATATGGGGAGACACATTACATCATCATTACATCATACATGTACATGCAGACCTCAGTACATGCCATGTACAACTCATTAGTGCCCACTACCCTCCTGCCCAGGCCTCTCACAACTGTTCTCATAGTTGTGTGCGCATATGGGGAAGGGACACATTACATCATCATTACATCATACATGTACATGCAGACCTCAGTACATGCCATTACAACTCATTAGTGCCCACTGCCCTCCTGCCCAGGCCTCTCACAACTGTTCTCATAGTTGTGTGTGCGCATCATTTTCCCACCCCAACCGAAAAATTCTGTAAGAAACCCTGCCCTGTTTTCCCATTCCCAGACTGACCTGGTGTCATGCTCTCAGATCCTGTTTTTCCATTCAGCCTGGGAATGGGAAAAGACAGCAACAAATAATGAAAAGACAGCAACTTTTAATCAGGAATAACTCAAAACTGAAGTTCATATTCGAAAATAACAATTCGTAGTTTCTAACATGAGTTTTAGAGATTACTGAGCTGTGGCTGACAATTTTTAAAAGAAAGGGAGCGAATAGTTTCTTGGTTTTGTGTAGCAGGCTCCCTTGTTGCAACTGCCAGCTGCAGGACTTTTGCAATCTGCTGTATTATCATAGTCTCGTACCCAGACGTTCACACCCCTTCGGCAAAAGAACGTCTGGTGTTCTAATCAAACTTTCTCGTCACAGACACCTTTCCCCTTTGGAATTCCAAAGGGTCCAATCAGATTGTAGCTTTTAGTCCTTCCGTAAAGTTGCCATGACATTAGTTCAATAACTATTGGTCAGTTTAATGAATTTAAAATACACAGTACATACAGTGACCAATCACATACAAGATTTATTATCAACAAACATGGGGTCTGTGACGAAAAAGTTTGTTTAGAACACCAGACGTTCTTTCGCTGGGGGGCATGAACGTCTGGGCATGAGACTAAAAACAGCCCACCATGCTGGATCAAGGAGGCAAAACTTCATGAACACAAGTACAACAAGAAGCAATAACAACGCCAAAGTCAGAACATTTTGGGAAAGTTGAAGACACTCACCAAAACTAGAACTGCACAGACAATCAAACAAGATAGTTAACGAGCTGAATTTAGTTCAAGATTAGTTCATTGGGCCAGGGAGCTGATTAGATCTCAAAGAACTCCATGGTGAAGTGCCTGGGGGCCTCAGCAGTCGGGCGGTTGAGGTCCTCCCCGGATGGGTTGACACACTTGAAGTCCAACAGGAAGTTCTTCTGGTCTATCTGGTAGAGCTGGAGGTCCAGCTTCACCACAATACTTGAGGATGGCTGGGTATGTCTGTATGTGTGCATGCGTATAATGTATGTATTGCATATATGTGAGGGTAGTCTGAGCTAAGTCCACATACTTGAAGTCCCGCCCCTCTCCACCCATCAGCCACTTGAAGCCCCACCCCTCTCCACCCATCAGCTACTTGAAGCCCCACCCCTCTCCATCCATTACCCATTTGAAGCCCCATCCCTCTCCATCCATTACCCATTTGAAGCCCACCTCTCCACCCATTAGCCACTTGAAGCCCCACCCTCTCCACCCATCAGCCACTTGAAACTCCACCCCTCTCTACCCATCAGCCATTGGAAGCCCCACCCCTCTCCATCAGAAACCCCACCATCATGTGACTGAAGCCCCACCCCTCTCCACCCATCACCCATCAGAAACCCCACCCCTCTCTACCCATCATGTGACTGAAGCCCCACCCCTCTCCACCCATCAGAAACCCCACCCGGGCCGTACCCCTCTCTATCCATCATGTGACCCATTTGAAGCCCCACCCATCACCCATTTGAAGCCCCACCCACCTGCATCTGATGAAGTAGGGAGTGATGATCTTCCACTGAAACTCAAGAGCTTTCAATTTTCGGAAGATCTCGGCCATGATGTCCTGCGGTCTGCTCTGGGACCGGATACCGAGGTGCCACTTGGAGCGCTTGAAAGTACGTGGAGCTCTTGGCACAGCAGAGCTGCCACGGGCTAGGGCCATTGGCTGGTATGTGTGTGTGTGTGTGTGTGTGTGTGTGTGAGTGTGAGTGTGTGCGGGTATGTGTGTGTGGGTATGTGTGTGTGTGTGTGGGAGTTATGAGTAAAAATTCCATTTCAAATGACGTATTCTTGCATACTAATGAATTCCTCCAGAAGTGATCTCTTAAACCCCTCCCACTGACCCCTCCCATTTACTGTAAGTCAGGTGCATCCTTAGATTGAAGATCAAGAGATGTATCAATAATGATGTCATAATGATGTCATTGTAGAGTATTAGTTCTGTCAAGAGTGCTTGTTACCTCTGATTGGTGTCATGCATCCTTTACTTGTCCTATAGAGGCTGTGCGTTTGATGTCACTTCCTGCTTGCAACCATGTCACTTTCCGTTTTCGCCCGTAGTTGCCTCTCGTGCGTGGGCGGCTAGAATGGTGGGTTCTACAGTGATCTCGGAAACAAGAGCACATAATGATGTAATTATTAGGTAATAAGGCGAGTGCACTATCTGCCTGAGGCCGTTACTACATTGCCCAAGCACACTCACTAGCCCCATAATGCACTGCCAACTGGTACTAGTGCTCTCACTGACCTGAGACAGCCATAGCTCTAGTGGGCTTCATTTAGAAAGTGTGCGCTATATACAGTATTTAACACACACCAAAGTGTGCATTGCATAATATTAGGTGGATTTGAAATGCTAGCTGTCATGTGATCGATCTGGAAATTTCTAATTCATCAAAGGTTACTAATTTGATATAAGACTTTTTGCACACTTGCCGGCATATAGCTTCCCTGAGACCACCTCAGGAGCAGCATAGTTGGGGCTACCACAGCTGGTCTTCAGGAGCTCTCCGTCCTTCATGAGGTTGCTAAGGCCAAAGTCGGCAATCTTGACATGGTTTTGGTACTCCAGGAGAAGGTTTTCTGGTTTCAGATCACGGTGAACCACCTTATGACTGTGTGTGTGTGTGTGTGTGTGTGCGTGCATATGTGTGTGCATGTGTGCATGCATGCATGCGCGCATGTGTGTGTATTATATGTACATGCTGTACAGGTACATGTATGGAGATGCAGCTCTGAGTAAAAAGGACAGGAATTCGAAACTGAAAATAACTTTTCTGATTTGACAGGTCAAACCGCTGATCACAGTGTGGAGGTCATGTCATTTCAAAATTGGCTTTACTACTAGCTAAAGTGAGCCCCACATTAGCAGGAGTCGACAGCATTCCGTGTGCGTATGACACATTCGTGGCTCATATACATTGTACTACAAGTATTTCATACGCCTACTTGCGTGTGCCATGCACATGGACCAACAAAAGTAATATTTTCAACCAGCCAACCATGAGGAGAACAGTGTAACAATAAAGGCTTCACGATATCACTAACGCATGCAAGGCAGCCAAGCAAGGTCAACAGCATTAGCAGGAGCTAAACACAGGTGAGGGTAAGTGGTGAAGGCACAGAAGTTTTACTCTTACATATACCAGAGCAAAAGGCATGAGCTAATATGTGACAGTCCAAAGGGGAGCGGCAACTGACCCCATAACACCCCTGGATCCGTCCCTGGACATGAGCTAGAGGCAGAGTGCGTGTGCATGGCATAACAGCTTCATGCTTACATGTGATGAAAGGGCAGGAGGGACAGTTTATCGCTTGCTGAAGCAGAGGGCAGTGGGGGCCGGGTTGACACCTAATGACGCTCCTCTCGGTCTCACGCTGAGCTTACTCTAGAGCACAGAGATACCTGGCTACAGGAGACAATGAGGTACACACTACAGTTCTCTAATAAAGCAAGAGCAAATGTGTGAGCTTTAATACTGCACCAACATGATTGCTAAACCGCTCTCCCCTAGTTAAACGGTACTGTAGGCCGTATCGTCATACCATATATTACCGATCCGGTTATGTAACTGTATATCCGTTGTGCAACTGGCTACCTAGTTACGCAACATCATGGCGGGTGGAACAGATATACATGGTCTCCAGCCAGTCCACTCGCTGAACCATAGCCACCTGTAGAGCTGTGCTCAGGCAAGAGAGGCTGTGAAGCAGCCGAGTTTCCTCGTGAATCACGGAAAAAATAATTTTCTGCAAGTCAGGAAGTGCTCTCGTAGCATCGCGTTTGCATTCTCACTCAACTTTCAATTAACTCTGAGTCTCACGGAACTGCACTTTGACCTCAACCACATTTGCCGACCATGTGATCTTCGCGTCCACGTACATGCCATGATTACCACACATCGTATAAAATAACCCGGGCAATACCCGGGTAAGTCAGGGCCTGCAGCCACCTATATATGTGCTGGACTCTCCGTAAGTCTTCTTACTTTCTGGTAGGGAGGGCTAGGTGGTGTGGGAACGAGACTAGCGAGGGTCCAGGTCACATGACACTAAATTTCCGCCTCCTTTCACTTATGTTGAAGGGGGAAGGGTTAGTGATCCAGGAGGTCTGGAAATATTAAGGCTAGTATGTAGCTTCATGGATAGTACAAGTAACCGTAGGTAATAGAACGTACACACATATAAACGACTCACTGTGGTGGAACGTCAGTGTGATGCAGGAGGGGAGGATGCAGGCACCCGACAACTCCCAACTTTTCGTTCTTTGTTGATATTTAGAGTAATTAGCAACCTTTCTGGCTACTTCATGACCTTACGGTTCTTGGGAAAAGATTTAAACTTTTCACATTAGGTAATTTGTTTACTTACTGTTAATTAGAGCGCATTATCAAGTTGCCTGAACAACCGGAACATGCTGAACTCCTGAACAAGAACGCTGCACAGGTATACTAAAAGCAGGAGCCCGTGGGCGTTATGGGCTCCTGCTAAAAGTAAGCAGTAAATTTCTGACAGTGTAAGTCAGAGATCGCTATGTAGTGTGGCTTGGCAACAGGACCTGACCATTCAGTCTCGCGTAGCCTGGGCCTGGAACCGAGGCTAGGTCTGGGACCGGGGATGGGCCTGAGACCGAGTTGGGGCCTGGTGTAGAGGGGGAGATACTAGTCTCATCCCCAGCCCACAATCCAGGCTAAGGATCGCTTACAGTATCCCGCCAGGGAAAGTGACGGGATACTGTAAGCGATTGTGGGCTGAGGACGGGACTAGGGAGACACAGAGGAGTGGTATGTGAAGCAACTGAGCAGACTAGTACAGTTATACAGCATTAATAAAGGATGATTCGAACGGAACTAAACTCGCTGTAGCCGTCTACGGCTTTATTACTGTTGATTTAAAGCTTACCTAAAAACTGTAAAACAGATAAGAAATGTTTGCGTTGCTATCTGGTAAGACCTTTTTCTCTGCTTTGAAAGTCGTTTGTACAGAATCCACGGAAATATTCATTTAGACACCCGGTATTATTTGGTATGGATCGCTATAATGGTGCGTCGATTGCTGAGTTGGCAATGGGGAGTTATATGTACGTGGGACATTATTAATCAGCACCTCTGGTACATCTCCAGTCTGCCTTCCTCTCTCTCTCCTCTCCACAGGATCTTCACACCCTCCTCGGACAACAACCACAAGAGACTTTCTCCCCTGTTGTTCCAGTGGACCAGCCTACATCAGATTGTTCTACACGAACAGCTTAGGACAAATGCCACAGTGTAGCCGAGGACAGATTGGGACAAATGCCACAGTGTAGCCGAGGACAGCTTAGCCACAGTGTAGCCGAGGACAGATTGGGACAAGTACCACAGTGTAGCCGAGGACAGATTGGGACAAATGCCACAGTGTAGCCAGAGGACAGATTAGGGCAAATGTACCACAGTGTGATCTTTAGTTAATTTTTTGGAATTTTGTTGTAGTCACATTTCAATGTAAAAGGTTCATATGCTCAATAATTAGAAAGTGGGTATTATAATTGCATACATCTCCACCAAATGTAAAGTACAACTCCTACAATCGAAAGTAGAGCAAAATTGACGTTCTAAAAAGTGCTGCCAGCAGAGCCCAAGTGGGCATTTCATCTGAGCCACAGTTCTCACCTCCCCCTCGCAGCTTTTTTCGCAACCGCAAGCGAGGGGAGGCCTGGGTACGAGGCTAGATGCTCTCTCCTGTAGAGGTCCTGAAACTGTCAAAATCTCACTAGCAGTCGTATGTGTTCCTGGTCGTGTTTCACTGTGTGTGTGTGTGTGTGTATGTGTGTGTGTGTGTGTGTGTGTGTGTGTGTGTATGAGAGAGAGACCAAAGTGTTAATTAAGCACTCGTGTGTCTTCAATCATGATGTTCCGTATTAACTCATAGAGAGGAACACTGGCCACAGTGTGCCACCAACACTACTACAGTGCATGGAATGGGAACTGGACTGCTTGTTACTACCATAAAGAGGAACACTGGCCACAGTGTGCCACCAACACTACTACAGTGCATGGAATGGGAACTGGACTGCTTGTTACTACCATAAAGAGGAACACTGGCCACAGTGTGCCACCAACACTACTACAGTGCATGGAATGGGAACTGGACTGGTTGTCGCTACTGTGGTACAAAAAGTACTGAAATGTAAAACTTAGAGTGGTCATACATACGCCCACCTCTCCATTAATGGTGGGGTTCAGTTGAGGCGGTGCGCAGGAGTACGAGCGATGTCTTTTCTGGTAGCTGGGCACTTTGGCTGCCAGGGCCGGGGCTGTGCGCAGCCGCAGAGGGGCGAGGGCTAGGCGAGTTAGTGTCGTTGACATGGCTGAGGGAGATTCAAAGAACTGAAAATAGCGCCCAACGCGTGCGCATTTTGAGTTACGACCACATAGCCAGTGCACATGTTGAACACATGTCAGCTGCTGGAATGGGTATGGAACTGACCTGCACTGACTGTTACGAGCCCCACCCACTGAATGGCACGCGACACATCACCATCGGGAGGCAGATCGTGCTCATCTCATGACACCCATGACTCTCACAGTTTATGAACATTCTCGCTGACTGACAAGGCACTAACAGCATAGTATCTCAGTATGATTACAGCTATGGTATTTTCGGAAGGTTGCAAGGCAACAGTCCTAGGGCAGGTATATAAAGCGAGGAATAGGGTGAGTTTATCACTTCTCCGGGGTTGTTGCCAGCAGTACACGGATTGAACTATTGAATTTTTTAAGTTTAATTGTGTTGTCCTCCTTTTATCAGTTGCGGGGATACTATTAAGCAATGTATCATGATATGTTTTCTTCCCTCCGACATGGATGTTCCGGGAGTACAGTTCAACGCTCCTTCTCTTTGGGTTATGGGCTCCTGCCCCTGCCCAGCCGAGAGTTTTGTACTTGAAGTTTTTCCTTTCGGCATGGAAAAAATAAATTGCTCTGGTGGTGCTGGCAGCAGCCTGGGGCACAGCAAATATGGTTACTGTGCATATAGGGTGACCTTAATATTAGCCTCCGGCTAGTTCGTCTTTCCCTCGATCAACTTTATTTGTGCATTGGAATTTTAAGTAAAGAAAAAAAGTATTACATGTACATGTTGGCCACCACTATTCATGGAATGGGAACACCTACTGTAGCTAGTACATGGAATGGGAACACCTACTGTAGCTAGTACATGGAATGGGAACAAGGGAGTATGACTGCTTGTTTGTGCTCCAAACAATTCCCCCCATTACATTACAATGGATATACGTCCGCTGCATTAAAGACCTTTGGACTTACATTACTGCCTTCACTGTCAGCAGGTAGCTTGAGTTTCACGTCGGCCATGTTGTAGTCCTGGCAGAATTTCTCCACTTGTGCTTGTTGGAACTGTGGAGGGAGGGAGAGAGGGAGGGAGGGAGGGAGGGAGGGAGGGAGGGAGGGATGGAGGGAGGGAGGGAATTACATATATACACATCGTGGGACGCAGAGAATCGAGCGATATGAATGTGGGTTTCAGACAGCACAGGCCATCTCTCCACTCTCTGGTAACAGCCTAGCCTCGTTCCGAGGCTAGAGCCTGGGAATGAGGCTAGTAACAGCCATGGCTGATCCTTAACAATCTGTTGCAGACAGAGACATCAATCTTCCAAAGACCAGCCGCCATATTTAAAGGCCACAATTCTTAGTAACTTATGCTGCCAAATAAGGGATTTACAGTAAACAATCCTTGAATGATGGTATTGCTTAGCCTTATTCTCAGTCTCCACTCCCAGCTTTTTTTCGCAGGTTATAAAAAAGTGACATGCAAAAAAAAGCTGGGAGTGGAGACTGAGAATGGGGCTAGCTATTGTTTGCCAATACAATTTTTACCATTATGATGTAATGGGGGGATGAAAGTGAGCACTAAATGGAAAAATTACAAGCAAACATGTGCTTTGATGTAGTTTTCTTGTATCAGTTTCCCCAAAATATCCAAACGAGGCTACATGTACTTGATGGTCATGTGACTATTCAACTATTGCACATGACATGACAACACTCCCCCGGCTCCTGGACACGCCCACAATCATTCTGCAATGAATATGCCCTACCTGTGCTCGCTCCTGCCAGGTGGTGGGGGAGGGAGGCTCTGCAGTCACTGTTTCACGTGATTCGGTTACCATGGTAATGGTTGCCTTGGTCTCCACGGCAGCAGCCTCAGGCTCTGTGGAAGAGCGTTTTGGATACAATCATGTAAACATACTAGGACAGGGAGGATAGACTAGTGCACCCCATTCTGTGAGGAAACTCAGGAGTACATGGACATACCTGGCGTCTCTGGAGATGATTGACTTGCCTGCACACACTTAAGCAACCTCCTCTCTACCCAGAACATTACTCACGTGCCCTAATGTGGGGGGGGGGGGGGGCATTGGCCCCCCCTTGGAAGCTTTGTGCCCCCCCATTGGGGATTTCAACCCTTCAAAATTGAATACTGCTCACTATATGCACCCCCCCCCCCCCCCCCTCAAAACGTCTTCCGACGTGCTTTTGCCTGATTTTCCTAAATGGGGATTTTCCTAAATGAACCCTTGAGGATGGCAGAGATACTACGGAAATCCCAGGATACTTGGACCGGGAGGGTACTCACGTCAGAAAAGGACACCTCCCACACACCCAAACTCCACCTCACCTTTCTTCAACACTGTGACCTCCATGTACTCAAACTTCACTTCATTGTCCTCCCCAGCAGCACTGCAGGTGTACTTCCCGGCATGACCAACAGACACACGCTCAAACATCAGCACCGCCACACCACGCTGCTCGTAGCGTTGGATGACTGATTCCAGTTCCGGTTTCAGACCTGGAGTATTGGAATGAAAAATGTATATGCATGTACACAAGACTAGTACTGGATAGGTAGGGGTTGGAGTCGCTGGTAGGGGTAATGGGTAAAGTCATGGGGTGGAGTTGCGGGTGGAGTCAATGGCAACAAGAGACGTCCATTCTGACTAGTGAATTTCACAACATGATGTAATGCTATTGCACGAAGCCATTCAAGACCATTACAATTTCTGATTACCTGATTTTGACCGGGGGGGGGGTCACCCGTGGCAGCACAGGTGATTTGGAGGGGCTGTCCCTCTGTTGCCATGGCAACATGAGGGAGGAGGGTGAGTTTGACTGGTGTGTGCATGTGTGTGTGTGTGTGTATGTGTGCATGTGTGGGAGGGAGGTTATATACATGTACGTACATGTATTAATGCTATAGTAGACTTAATAATTAGGCCACACAAATTTGATTACTTGAGGTATGGGCCACATTAGCCTCGTCCCCAGGCCATTCCCCCTAACCTCTCAGACTGCATGGCCTGGGAAGGAGCAGGGTGTCATACAGGATTTTAGGTTAGGGGGGAAAACCGCGACCCATGGCGCTTCGAAGAAGCATCGGTCAATAGACACATTGAGCTTTAACTGTATTCACTTTAATAACAAAATAGATACATTGAGCTTCTTAACTGTATTCACTTTAATTTGGTATACTACTTTGTTTTAAGATAAAATTAATTTAATTCTGGTCTGATATCTAGGGGGGGGGAACTTGGGTTAGGGGGGATATCCCCCCTTTCCCCCCCCCCCCTGTATGACACCCTGAGGAGGCTAGGGCCGGATAGACCCATTAATCTGCAGAAAATCTGGGAGTCCCCGATTTTTCTCCACGGCTGTGAGATAAAATCTGGGCGTGGAAGGCCTGGGTATGAGGTTACCTACCAGGGCGCTATCACAAATACAGGAAGTGACATCCAATAATTCCGAGGGCGGAGCTCAAGGGATTATTGGATATCGCTGCGTGTATTTGCAATAAAGCCCGCCAGTAGGCATGGTCTAACTGATTTGTCTCATGGCAGCTGATAGTTGCTAAGAGTCACTATGTGTAAGTTCCGCATGTGTCAGGCGCTCCAAACTGTAGTTCAGTTTTCGTGTATGCCTAGCCATGTGATATGCGTAGTCACTGTTCTAGAATTTCGGAAGATATTCCTGGAGAAAGTACATGTACATACATGTATATATGCATGTCTGAAACATACAAACTACATGAAAACTAAAGGCATCTTAACTGTTATGAGTCATTAAGCTTTAGACAAACCCACCCATACTAATTATTCAACCCTTAACATATACTTCCACATACCCTAAATACTAACACATTCACTAATCTAACTAGGGGTGTCGTGGGATACTAGGGGCGAGCGTGGGCTTGGATGAGTGAAAGTGAAGTGCTTTGTGTCCAATATTATTATTTTACATGATTACTTTGCTTGCATTCTGCTGCAAACCATTTCACAAAGTCTGGTCTCCACCACCAACCCTGCCCTTCTCCATGATGGTGGTAATTTGGCTGAAGCACCCCTGCCTCAGACAGACCTGTATATCTGCAACAAGCCCTATGCAGCTGTGGAGGACTACCATCTTGACCTCTCTCAGCTGATTGCCACCTGTCAGCGCCACGCGAAATGTCCCAGTGCCTACTACTTACGCGCTTCAAAATTCGGCATAGGCAGTAGCTGCTATAGACTGCAGATGTAACGCTACTGTACTGCTTGCTACTCATGACTTTCGGCCTCATGTATGCAATATTACTCTCAGTCGCGACGCACGCATGCAGGTGAAATAGGAATGTCAGCGTATTTGCGGTACTGAGGCATACCCTGTCCGTTCATGAAAAATATTGACAACTGACTACACTAAAGGGCTCGCTCACGCTCGAGATGACCTCGTAGAGTTTGATGATGTGTGGGTGGCGGAACATCTTGAGGATCTGAATCTCACGACGGATCTTCTCAGCCACGTCCAGGCTGTGTGTGTATATGTGTGTGCATGTGTCAGGCGCTCCAAACTGTAGTTCAGTTTTTGTGTATGCCTAGCCATGTGATATGCGTACATCACACAGGATTTCCAGTGTGATATTAGCTGAGCTGTAGCTCTTAGCCGAATATCACCCTGTGGCACCTTTGATAGTATGGCTTCCCATGAGACAAGTATACATGTATGTTTTCTAACCATTGCCAGTAGTTTGCCAACGGCTGTCTCCTTGCCCTCCTCCCGAGCCCCGCCGTTCCTCCTCCCCGCCCCTCCCACCTGCCCCCACCACTCCCCCTTCCTCTCACCCAGACCAGGAAACGGGCTGGTGGGCATGTCCGAGTGGACCTGCTCGATAAAAGTCACTGTTCCAAAATTTCGGAAGATATTCCTGGAGAAAGTACATGTACATATATGTATATGCATGTCTGAAACAATATAGTCATAAAACTACATGTATGTTATAAAGGAATTATACATTTGGAATCAGAAGTATTCCAGACTGTATCCAAGGCACTCATCATTGGTGGTACGACCTGTACCGTCAATATTCTTGGGAGGGGGGCGGGGCTAGCCTTGTTCCCAGGCCACACCCACCCCACAAAAATGTGGCCTGGTACACACTGCTTGCGCATGTACGTAATTACCATGTTTTTATGGTACACGTCAGGTAATCGTAAAATATTGAATATTTACCCATACATTGTTACGTATACAAACTGTATACTAGTAAGATGCTGGTAATCATCGAGGGGTGAGCCTGATCGAGCGTGGTGCGTCCACTCTCAAATGAATGATACGTATTCAGGACTACAACTTTACCCATGCAAGTGATGTTGGGGGATGTACATGGTTGTAGGCATGAGGAAATTATGCCAGCATAATTTTGAACATAATAGGTACAAGATTGCTTAAGGAGTTAAAGGGGTCGGAACCATAGTGGACTAATCCAAAATCAATTGCACAAAAATGGAGTAAAAAAAACATGCATAGTATCCCTATGAACTGTCACGTAATATTTGGACCCCCGAAATATTCGTTCCCCCGGAACGAATATTTCAACCTCCGCGTAAAATAAACGATCCCCCTTGAAATATTGGTTCCCCCTTTCTATATGCACGCATCGTGGAATCCGAGAAGCTCTATCTCCTAGTTTTCAGCTTATCCTATCTTCTAGCTTCTATATAGCTCCTAGGTGAGTCCGAGCTAACCCTTCCTAGCTCCTATCGGCGAATGTCGGTAGATTGCAGTGCAAGTGATTAATGATTACGCTCGAGTGGGCGGAGCTGCTAGTTACAAGCTTTATATTTACAGTATGCTTGCACATGGTTTTAGTGCAGTCACTGTAGACATACCTAGCTAACGTATAATGTATCAGTAGAACGCAGGAATTACAGTCGAGTGGCATGAGTGGGTGGAGCTTGTACCTCCTCTCCATATTATAGCTCTATAGGGGAAGCTATATTATCTGACTACTCAAGCTTTATAGTACTGTCACTATGTGAAAGCATATTGCGAGATTTAAAATTGAATAATAATGTTAAACAAAGAGCTAACTCTCTGCTAAAACACCCATCTACCCACCGGCTTTATCGAGGGACAAGGAAAAAGCACCGTGAAACGTACTGTCCTGGGGGAACAAAAATTTCAAAGGGGGTCCATATATTTCAACACTTGTGCTAAAATATAAGTTACAAGGGGTCCAAATATTTCGAAATATAAGGACCGGGGGGACCATTTTTGGGGGGTCCAAATTTTTCGTGACAGAACAAATGACCAAACTTTGAATTGTTAGCAGCTCAGAAAGCACATTCTAAGAGTATCTCGAGTTAGGGGGGACAACTTTGGTTAGATCGCTCTGGTTCTGACAGTGAGCCCTGATTCACACATGCACACAGTCATAGCTAGACCTAGATGCTATAAACCATACGATTTATAGTATCTATGGTATTTTACAGGCGTACAACTCACGCGCAAGCTCTGATGAAAAGGAGCAGAGTGCTGGATGATGAATCCACTTTCCACCAGTACAGCCTGTACTGCTATTGTCAACAGTTCACAGAGATCTACACGCATACAACAACAAGGCCATGAGGCTGTTTAGGCTAGCCCCACCCCTCGCACGGAAGGGGCTAGCCCGGTAGCTAGGTTCATAACGCTATCTAGCTACCTAACCTTTATCTCCAGTGCTTATATATAGCGGGACGCTCTAGCCATCCTGCTGCTGACGTGCAGTTGTGCGCTCATTGTAGGAACAATTCCATTTAACGCACATCACCGTTATGGGTATATAAGGCTAAAATTTGCACACATCTGACGGGAAGTCAAGGTGGCGCGTTCGGTTACAGACTGGGGTCGGAACGTGGCCTCCCCATTAATCGGGTCGCGTGTTCGAGGCGCACGCGTACAATCTGATTCTTGGCTTTCTAAGCCTATAGCCAATACGTCGGTAACTTTCCTTCGGGAACTCCGAAACTAAAAGGATGACTGGGTACGTTACAAGGCCTCCTGTGATTCCCAGCCATCGCCTATCCAGCGCTCCGGGTGTCTGACACTCCAGGAGGGATGGGAGGCTCCCTGGGCTTTTTTTTCTCAAGTGTATTCTTTTTTTTTTTCCTTCAAGTTTCTTTTTTTTCTCCTTTTTCCCTCCAAGTTAAGTTGTTTCTCTTTACAGAAATACCACAAAAATAATTGAAAAAATTTTATTTGAATTTTATAACATTAATTTTATAACTCTTTATAGATATGCTATACTATTCTATAGGCTGCTATATAGGCTTTTCCCCTCTAGCTTAATTTGTTTCTGTATATAGAAATACCACAAATAGTCATCTATCTATTACTACTAAGCCTGGGAAGAATTTTTCGAGTCTGACAGGCCGATGGCTACTGAATTATTCAGCAGCCAAGTCATTTACACTTGTAGTATAAGCCCTTGTAGTGGGTTCTATGAGCTCAAGATACGTTTATCCTTACATACACATGCAGTGACTGAATGGAAATGCAGTTTGTATGAATATTCCAACGGGACAAGTTGTATGTCCTGTATCCTAACTTATCAGCCAAGAAATAAAACCTCAAACCCAGGCCATCCATTACAAAAGAGCTGGGCACGAGACAGGAATACGCACACAGGTGATCTTGAATATCCCCACAGCCGCTCCATCTGCCCTGCCGTCAAGAGCCAGCCCACCACACTTTCACCTTCTCCTCAGTCTCCTGCTAATGAATTTTTTTTCTTTGGGACTTTTCAATAAGTAGCTGCATGCGCACGTGTGCCCGGCCGGATACAATAGGGGTGGACATATTATATCCGGCCGGGCACACGCCCGCATGCGTGGGAAAATAATTTGCTGCATGTTCGTATAATAAAGAGAGTAAAAATATCCATATTTAGCATTTTCCTCCAACTCTTGCTCTCAGTACATGCCTTCCTCGTATCTCAGGCTTGTAAGCGATTTCATAGTCTGTTTCTCCTCTCTGAGTGATAGTGCATTTCGTCACTGAACGGTCAAGGAGGTGTGTCAGTTCAGCTGCTACAGTGAAAGTCGCTGTGGGGCTACGATCGGAAGGAACGTGTAGCTGGAAGGATGCCGTAGACTCGACCTCAGCTCTTTCAATCCCTTCTCCGATGATGGAGCAGCTGAGCTTCTCTGAGTCTCCTAATGGCTCTGCATGCAAGAGAGTGGACCATATAATACTACAGTAGTCAGACTGAGTCATGTAGTGTACCATGGGTCGCTCATCCTCCTATCACCTGATGGTATACTTACAGCAGTTATATAAAGCATGGTGTATGCACCATAATCAGAATTATTTCCTCATAATTTATACAATTTGTGGTTTGTTCTTTTAATTTTAGTGTGTGGCCTAGATACCAGGCTTTGGCACATATCCCTCGTATCTCATTTGGGCTTCACCTTTGCTGGAGTAGCTATCTGACAACAGTGGATCACAACTTGTTGGCATGGGAATACTGAGCCTATGCGCAGTTGTTGTATATACCCACTCCAGCCCACACTAATGTTCCATTCCAGCCCATTAATATCCCTTTCCAGGCCACTTATGTCCTAGTCCAGCCCACTACTGTCCCATTCCGGCCCTGTGTGAGCATGGGAGTGTGCAGGAGCTCACCCCGGCCATCATGGTGGGGACCACTACTGTATATGTATTACATGTACATATTGGCCACCACTACTCATGGAATGGGAACGCCTGCTGTAGCTAGTACATGGAATGGAACACTGCACTATTGTAGTATGCATGCATTTGCTCATGAATTAAGTATTGTGGGCAGCCTTATGACTGCCATGAATATTCTTTGTACTTGTGACGCACGTAACTCCATGGCAACAGCTAATCATCCAATTACAGCCGACAGTAGTGAGCCCTAGCAGCTAGCTTGCAAGTGACCATTCTCAAGACCACTCTCTGGAAACTGTGGGGTAAGATTTAACTCAGTGGTGGTGCAAGTGTACACTATTTAGCTAGCTACAAAAGACATACCCTCAGAAGCTAAGGGGGCGGAGTTCTACAGCAGGGCTGTAGCAACAAATAGCTATATGTACAGGTGTGTGGGTGTGTGTTCAGGTGTCTACCTGTAGTATGTGGGTGTGTGTACAGGTGTCTACCTGTAATGTGTGGGCGTGTGTACAGGTGTCTACCTGTAGTGTGTGGGCGTGTGTTCAGCAGTGTAGCAATACAATTGACGTTAGACGTAGGACTGCTCAGATGGCATTTCTACCACTGGTTCTCAGGTATTCGATCAGTCGCCATCTTACGGTTTCAGGGTTCCCAGGGTCTCCTTGGTTCATACACTGTGGCAGCTAAAGGGGCGGGGCACAGTGCAGATCTGTAAATCAATTGCACGAAGCCACAGAGCCTGTGTAGCTTGGAAATACTTTTCTCCCGTGTTAATTTTTCGGGGGCAGAGAGCCTGTGTGTGTGTGTGTGTGTGCACGTGTGAAACAGAGTGCAATTAGATAACCTGGAGTATACGCCACTTCAGTGGTGAGAGGGCCTGTAACTGTAGCTATTGAGACCAGTGTTGAGAGGGCCTGTAACTGTAGCTATTGAGACCAGTGTTGAGAGGGCCTGTAACTGTGGCTATTGAGACTATAGTCCTATCGGTGGCACTAGGCCACAGACTTTATTACTACTTTCTCAATTCCCTGACCAGCCATGGACCGTCCGCCTCGATCTCAACCTCAACAGCTCCACTACCGCAACGTGCGAATTTTGAAAGATAAACAATTGGGCAAAGGATCCTATGGAGCTGTTTACAAAGCCATGTGGGGCCTACTCCCGTGTGCTGCCAAACTCCTGCATCCCCTTCTTATCGAGCTCAGTGAGCCTGGGGATGACCCCAGGAGACAGTTCGAGCAAGAGTGCCACTTTCTTAGCACAATGAAACACCCACACATAGTTCAGTACCTTGGGACCATCCAAGATCCCAACTCTGAACTCCCAGCGCTTCTGATGGAGCTCATGGACGAAAGCCTCACCCACTTCCTTGAACGATCCCAACTGTCACTCTCCTACCACGTCGAGGTCAACCTCTGCCATGACATAGCCCTCGCCCTCGATTACCTCCACTCCAATGATGTCATCCACCGTGACCTCTCCAGCAACAACGTCCTGCTGATTGCCGGCAGTAGAGCCAAGGTCACCGACTTCGGTATGTCCAAACTTCTTCGCATTAGTATCAACCCTCATACGGCAACAAAGTGTCCAGGGGCCACAGTCTATATGCCCCCTGAGGCTCTCCGTGATCACGCTGTGTACTCTGCAAAAATTGACTGCTTTTCATTCGGAGTACTTGAAATTCAGATCATGACCCGGCAATTTCCCGACCCAGGCCCCAGTACACGAGCAGTTGCAGACCCTCGATCTCCAGTTGGCATCCTTATACCCATTGTTGATAGCGAGCGTCGTAAACCCCACATTGATCTCATTGACCCCACCCACCCCCTCCTCCAGACAGCCCTCCGTTGCCTCAGCTACTCCGAGGGGGATCGCCCCACGGCCCAGGACCTCTGCCAACAGATAGCTACACTCAAGGAGGCTCCCCATTACACCCAAAGTGTGGAGCATGCCCAGGAGGGGGGCAGGCGAGGACAAAGTGACGACACTGAGAGACAACTCAGGGAAGTACGGGAACAAACAGAACAGCTAACTCAGCAAAATCACGTGCTACGGTCCCAGGTAGAGGCCACAACCCGGGAGCTACAACAGAACAACGCCACCCTAGCAGATAAAGAAAGGGAAAACCTGCAACTCAGACAAGAGCTACAACAGAACAACGCCACCCTAGCAGACAGCCACAGGGAAAACCTGCAACTCAGACAAGAGCTACAACAGAACAACGCCATGCTAGCCAACAGCCAAAGGGAAAACCTGCAACTCAGACGAGAGCTACAACAGAACAACGCCATGCTAGCCAACAGCCAAAGGGAAAACCTGCAACTCAGACGGGAGGTACGAACCAAAGATGACACACTAGCAGCCAGACAGAGGGCAATCCAGCAACTCACACACGAGGTACGTAGCAAGGAGGACACACTACAGCAGACAAAAGAACTACTGCAAGCGAATGAGCAGATCACGGCAGAGTTTCAGCAGAACCTCCTACAGAAGGAGAAGGCTATCCACGATCTGCAACAAACCATCTCTCAACTCCGCCAGGGTCCAAAGGAAGCCAGCAAACAAGTGGAAGACCAACAGCGTGTGCCTAAGGCCAAACCGAGGCCGGTACAACCGCCAAAACAACCTCCACAAGCAATCGCACAAGCCATAGCGAAAAGTCCCCCACAACAGTCGACACCACCCCAGGGAACGCAGCGTGTGCCTGAGGCTAAACCGAGGCAGGTACAACCGCCAAAACAACTGCCAAAACAACCGCCACAAGCAATCGCACAAGCCATAGCGAAAAGTCCCCCACAACAGTCGACACCACCCCAGGGAGCGCAGCGTGTGCCTGAGGCCAAACCGAGGCAGGTACAACCGCAAAAACAACCGCCACAAGCAATCGCTCGACACACAGCAAAGTCCACGAAAAGTCCCCCACCACAGCAGAGCTTGTCAACACCACCCCAGGGAATACAGAGAGGAGCTGCTGCTTCAGACGGTAAGCTAACGTAATGTTTGGAGAATACCCTATTAAATGTTAGTGTACAATCCAGGCAGTGCATGGCTGGATAGCTTGGTGGGGGGTTAATTTGGCAGATTGATCTTCGCAGCGTTACAAACTCAAGTTGGCGAATTTTAATTCAGTTTCGTGAGCAACAACGTCACACAGGAGTTAACTCGCTACTATGTATGCGCTGCACTGTTTACATTATCTATGCTGTAATGGAGGTGTCTGTAGAAAGCTATGTTCAAGGACAACACGTCTAGGGATCAGCCATGGCTGCCTGGCTATGCTACTTGACTCACATTTGCATCGTCTGATCATGTAGTCAAGCTCCAGCACTCATATTTTTACTTACACAAAGCTGTAAGCTGGGAGCTGTAGTAAGCTTTCCTTGGTGAAACCATGTGAGAAACATGTCCAGATCTCTGACTCTCTGTGTGGCTTTACCAGCACTAGGGTTTTATATGTATAGAGGAGAGGCGTGGTGGGGCCCCAGATGCCACCAGAAGCAACGTCAGAGGATGTATAACCCCACACCCCCCTGGGGGGCATTGCTCTACGCATATATTTTCCCCCCACTGAATAATCCTGTATAAACCCTGAGCACCATTTACAAACCCCACCCACCAAAAGTGACAATGTCACTTTTTGGTAAAATATAGGCGGAATTTAATTTGGAGGTGGCTCATCAATCATGACATGGTCTGGCAACCGTAAAACTATTGCAGTTTAAGGAGCTAAACAAGCAGGCAGGGACATACCTGTACAGTAGTGATGAGTTCCCCACTGTAAATGTTCAGTACCTGGTGTCCTATTGTTTACGTAATGTCCTAGAGTAAACAAAGTAAAACAAGGTATGAATATTTTACTGATGCAGTAGCAGTGATATGAGCACATGATGAAATGTGAACTGGTGGGATAAAGTGTAGGGCATGAGACATGGGATATGGGATGTGGGGCATGAGACATGGGACATGGGAATTGGGACGTGAGATGGATGACCATCTCTACACCAAGTAAAAGTCTATATGATCAGAGGTAGCCATGCCTCAAGATCAGGCTGTATTAACATTACAGCTATATGTTGGATAAACTACCCACACTACTGTGAATATCACAGATCTGTGGCACTCTCAGGGGTGACCCTGCAGGTATTGCTTATCAAATGCGTAAAGAGCTGTACTCTCTGAACTGGCACAAGTTTTAAGAATTGAGGATTTGATGGAAGCATGCATGCATGCATGCCCGAGTGAAAATCGTTCTTACCATTTGCGTGAGATAGCGTGAGAGCGTGCGTGTCTTGTGCGAATTAGCGTGAATTTGCATGTTCGTATGCGGTCTCACCTCTTTGTGCAGCGACGCGGCAAATCGTGCACTTTTTTCCCATCGAATGACATGCGAGATTCCTAGTGGTAAGCACTCGTGCACTTAGCACTTGCAGCTGGAGGGGGCACGTCATTTTGTTCGCATCAAATTCTGTTCACAGTTCAACACAATTGTATACAATTTCACGAGAATGCACAATAATTATTATGAGAGATTGCACGCAATGTGCATTATTTCGCGAGAAATTCACAGAACAATTTCACTCAGGATATGTACGTATTCACTGTGCCTCGTTATGTAAACTATCGCAGCAAAATTAATACCTATCGATGTGTGTGAGCCCCACACTAGCGATGTGAACGCTATATTTTCTCTGTATTATCACCATCATCATGGTACATACGACATTCCACATATTCTAATTTAACGTATTGCAATCCAATTTCTCACACAGTCGTTCTGTATATTGCAATGCATGCTCACCTAATTTAAAGCACTGTAATCCACTTACAAAAACGACGTTGGTATCTCTGCCATCTTCAACCTTGTGGCGTGAATGAGGCTTCAGTGATCCCGACAGAGAAGAGCCGCCATGTCTCCTGGTCAGCGACAAGCCACACTGTAGCAGGAGAGGGAAGAGGGCTAGAGCTACAAGAGCTGCCACATACCGCCGGTTACCTTTAAGAATATTACTTTGTGACTAGGATGAGATAGTACGTAATAGGTGTACAATAGTGGCAGCTGTTTCGGCCTAATCGGGCCTCATCAGTGCAGTGTAGCACTAGTACTAGGCTAACCACCTTCAGGACCTAATGCGTGAAGCTAAAACAATGACTTATGCCTGCTAAAATGCTTCCTGCACCTAAACAGACTGCCAGCCTCATCTCCAGGCTCCACTTTTTTGCGTAGCGCAAAAGGCGGGGGCTTGGGGACGAGACTAGTACCTAGCTACATAAAGAACAGAGTGGTGAGGCTTAGCTATATAGTGCAAACTGCAGACAGCTGTTGGGACTAATCTTGTACCCCGGCCTCCCATGCCCGAATGTTATCTCACAGGTACTCCCTGATTTTTTCCATGGCTGCAAGATAAAATCTGGGTGTGGGAGGCCTTGGGTATGAGGCTATGTTTGAGCAGCACCCTTCATTTCAAGTACAGTAACCAAAACAGGTAGGCTAGCTTACTCTCCAACTTACTGGAAACCCATTAGGATTGTAGGATGCTTATAGCCACTTGAAGTGCATATCCTGAAGTTTAGTATGCAGAGAGACATGCCTATAATGTACAAGGTCACGTGCCCATTCAAGGGGAAATCCCCCCCCCCTTTCCCAATTCCTATACCTAGCTTATGCTTCAGGCGTGTAGCTACAAGTGACCGTACAACAAACATCAGGTGGCAACAGTTACATATGCCTCCCGAGCCTCAGGTAAACACCATACACAGCAATGGCGGTATTGCCAAATAAAGCCCACTCTTAGATCTTAAGTAAAGGCTAAAACTCAATAGTGTGCTAATGATTTGACCTCTGACCTTTCCTAACCCTTGCTGGGGGAGGAGGAAGTGGTGGGGACAATCTGTAAGACAAACAATCATTCACACAACCGCAATTAGTTGAGAACACACTCTTGCTATTCCTACAATGATTTTTCCTGAAAAACCAGTGTGACACTGACCTGTGTACGTCTCCAGAAAGTCTGGAAAGAGGTTTGATCTAGACGTTTCTTCAGAAGCCCAGTACAATCCTACGTCTGTGTGTTATGTGTGGGGAAAGGTTGCATAAATAATTGATTGGCAACCATAAAACTACCGTATAGCGGGGTTTTTCGAGGAAGAATATTTTCACGAATTTCGCGACCTTGCGACTATCCGCGAAAATATTCTCCGTGAATTTTTTAGTTATCGGCACATAAGCTATTGAGCGCAAGTGCAGGTCAAAATCGACCTTGAATGATAGCACTATACAGGTATTTCCAGCGCGTGGAGTCGGCACTACCACTGCCCGATGGTTCACTATCAATGCAGGTACCGGCTTCCAGCATTGCAGCTGCCAATAAAGCTGGGAAAGCCATACTACCGGCGACGAGCGAGACAGGAAGGCAGGAGCGGGGGCGTACAACCACTTCACTGCACTGCCGAAGAGAAGCCTCAAATTGGAAAGAATCATGGATTCCAAAGTATAACTCACACTCATGACGCCTTTGTTCTCGAAACAATTGAATTGAGGATTTGATGGGAGCATGCATGCATGCCCGAGTGAAAATCGTTCATACCATTTGCGTGAGATAGCGTGAGAGCATGCGTGTCTTGTGCGAATTAGCGTGAATTTGCATGTTCGTATGCGGTCACACCTCTTTGTGCAGCGACGCGGCAAATCGTGCACTTTTTTCCCATCGAATGACATGCGAGATTCCTAGTGGTAAGCACTCGTGCACTTAGCACTTGCAGCTGGAGGGGGCACGTCGTTTTGTTCGCATCAAATTCTGTTCACAGTTCAACACAATTGTATACGATTTCACGAGAATGCACAATAATTATTATGAGAGATTGCACGCAATGTGCATTATTTCGCGAGAAATTCACAGAACAATTTCACTCAGGATATGCACGTATTCACTGTGCCTCGTTATGTAAACTATCGCAGCAAAATTAATACCTGTCGATGTGTGTGAGCCCCACACTAGCGATGTGAATGCTATATTTTCTCTGTAATATCACCATCATCATGGTACATACGTCATTCCACATATTCTATGCCTACCTAATTTAACGTATTGCAATCCAATTTCCGTCATAACTGTTGGCTCTAAATAGAAGGCAAATCCAAAAAGCACAAGCTAGAACAGCATTAGCGTGATTGCCATACATGACATTACAGAGCTGTCAAAGTGTGTTGGGGGGGGGGGGAGACTCGAGTCAAATCAGGTACCCTACATCTATGCAGGAGCTGCCAAAGGTTTAGCCTCATTCCCAGGTTCTTACGGGGGAGGAGTAGAAAGCCTGTTACATACTGTTTACTCATGCTCAGTTACCCTAGGATTTTTGCACCGCAATATCATTCTGTCCATCGCCGTATTATTGTTCGCTACTGACGTGTACAAATTATCGAAGATGGTGCTTTCACAAGAGGCTGTAAACGAAGCTAAGCTGATACTGATGGTTGTAGCAAATTGTAGGACAGCTTTCCGGCATAACAGTTGGCTCTAAATAGAATGCAAGTCCAAAAATGCATGAGCTTCAAACCATTATTGAATCCTAGAACAGCATTAGCATGGTTGCCATATATGATATCACAGAGCTGTCAAAGTGGGGGGGGGGGAGACTCTAGTCCCCCTACTCTCCCTGTTTAGCTGCCAATGTTTATAAGCATTTGGAAGTATTCCCCTCGTGGCAGAAATGTAGCTAGCTTCATGCATATCTACTCAGGCCATTCCCATAATTTTTTCATGGACAATATTTTCAGTGGCTAGTAAAAAACTACTTGAGAATACATGAACATACTGACAGGGGCACATGACATAGGTGTTGGAACGGGGGGGGGTTAGCCTCATTCCCAAGCTCTTGCGGGGGAGGAGTAGATGGCCTGGTACACACTGTTTATGCATGCTCAGCTACCCCAGGATTTCTGAGTTTCGGAATACTACACCATAATATCATTCCATCCATCGCTGTATTATTGTTCATTACTGACACGTACAAATTATCAAAGATGGTGCTTTCACAAGAGCCTTCAACAACGGTTTTTCGCCGTAAGACAGCTAGCTACCATAATCCTAGCGAATAGAAAATTGCAGGTAGTTTTACTTATCCTGACTGGTTAGAAGGCTATTTCAGTTGAAGAAAGCCAGAAATCAAATAGTTTCTGCTTACTATACCTGTATCTACCTCCATACCACTCGTCGCCATGTGTCTGAGCCCATTCGCTTACTGCAACTGTTCTGTAAATTCTCGTGCATGCGTGTACCAGGCTCTACTCTCCCCTCCGCAAGAGCCTGGGAATGAAGTTGAGATACTGACCTCTGTACTTGTCTCCAAAGTCAGCAACTTCTAGCGAAAGTCCAGTGTAACCTACAGATATATATGTGTGTATGTGTAGGGGGAGAATTCATTAGAGTACTGCTGATTTAGAAGGATATGTTGAACTTTGCACTCAGTAGTAAGCAAACGGGTATGGATTCTATTACAGTAGTACAGCTCTAGTCGTGGGACCAGACTCTCACTTTTCCATGAGTCTGGCCCAACGAGACTAGTATGGCTTAAACTCCGTAAAATAGTGGACTAATAACAATGAATCTTACGCCAGAAGTAGAACACAGACTGTAGCGTCGTACCCAGGGCTTATTCTCCCAGATAATATCTTGCAGCTGTGGTTTCCTCTATGGCTGTGAGATAAAATCTGGAAGAAGACTTGAGTATGAGGCCACACATAAATGTACTGCCGTTCAACATAGCTACCTCACACGGCTACACATGTACATATACGCATGTACACGAGTGCAAAGTTCACCATACAAAATCAGCAGGATATAGTGTAGTAGTTGAAGTCCATAGAGGTCACATGAACCCCCCCTTGGAAGGCCCAAAGACTAGTACGAGGCCTAGACCATGCATGAACTGGTTGGTTGTTACACATTAGGGATGTTAAACATGTTTGTTTCTTTGTTCGGAGAGGGGGAGAGAGGGGCGACAAAATTTCCAAGGGGGAGTGCCATGTGTATGGGTAAGATAGGCCTGTAGTTCAGATAAAGCAACTACTAAACTGTGTGCCGTAGCAGCCGTTTCAAGCAGAAGGTAAGTAGGAAGACTGACGCTGAAACATAAAACCAATTCTCTAACTCCAGGTATAATTACTCACGAAAGTTTGTGGAGGATACATAGCGACAATACTTCAACATATCGTTCCAAAGAAAATGTTTATCTGCACCCCCCCCTCCCCCATTCAAAATCATGTTCCCTATATTTATGCATAAACTGCCAGAGGTTTAGCCTTGTTCCCAGGCTCTTGCGGGGGAGGAGTAGAGAACCTGGTATACACTGTTTACGCATGCTCAGTTACCCCAGGATTTCTGGGGCTTCGGAAACTAGCAGATACTATACCGCAATATTGTTCCGTCCATCACCGTATTATTGTTCGCTACTGACGCATACAAATTATTAAATAGACCAGACCTACTAGATTTGGGGAGGGGGAGGGATTCACACGAACCCCCTTGGAAGGCTCAAAGACTACAGGCTTAGCATTGCTTACTGCTTGCAAATGGTCGGCTGTGGCAGGTCCAGGAGCCGATGGCAGTGCAGTGGCGAATTTAGGGCAGGTTGGTTTGATTCGTACAACCCCCCCTCGGCCTTACTCACACACGTTCCAACCAAAGGGGGAGTGGCGAACACATTACGGAAGTGATGCAATCATGTGCACGAACATAGACAATGGCTTCTCGAGTTGAAGTGTGGTCGTCGTGCAGGTCTTGACCGACTGTGGAAGAGAGCAAAGGAACCTTTGGGTTAGAGATGCAATGAATTGGAGGCGACTTAACACGTCTTTGCCTCGTTCTTGGGCCAGGCTCTTATAAGGAAAAGAGCAATGCATTCTTCACAAGGTGAAATTATACATGTACATAGCGGTGTTGCCGTGCTCAGCAGTTGAAGCAAGGATAGTCCTTGCACTTTGTGTGGACACTTGGCTGCTACACTGTCGTATATATGAACCCCAGTTCTCTATTGTCTAGATCCACCCCTGCAGTGAGCCACACATTTCATAACCTAGCACATCATTAAGAGACCTACATGACGTATCGGGAACACACATTTCTGGGTATGAGTCTAGACCAGCTGTTCTGATGATAATCAATCGGAAACCATAGCTGTCCAGAGCCTCTCAATATACATGTACATGTGATGTCACCTGGCCTCTTCTAATTAAAGAGCATGCCTCTTTCAATTAGTGGGATATGCTTTCAGAACAGCAAGTATAAACACAGGCCAGCACAGTTATTTGGTTCCAGTTTACAAATTAGCCTCCTACCCAGGCCACACCCCCAAAAGAGTGGTCTGGTATCCACTGTTTGCACACGTACGAACAAACTGGTAAGTGGGGTTAGGGTTGCTCAATAGAGCGTTTTCATTGACACCATCTTATATCATTTGCATCTAACAACTGTTGCTAGGGCCATCTTGGTGGGCAGCAAATAGCGGCATGATGTGCATAAGGACAGGAAGTAGCTCTCGTACTGACAGTATAGACGGCAGATTCACACAGTCTGAAAACGGATTCACAGCAATAGTTGAGGCGCCGAACGCGTAAGTTCCAAGCAGCTGTTGATTCTGAGATCGCTGTATAACGTACTATTCTAGCTTCCATTTATCGCCCACGCATGGTGGGCAAAAACGGACATAAACGGAAAATGACACAGTCGTCATGCAGGATGTGACGTCACGTGAAAATGCTCCATAAGTAGGGGGTGGAGTTAGCACGACTAGTCTGTTACAATGGAGATGCAAGTGTAGCCTACCGGCATATCACTAGCAAAATATATACCACTTGTAGGTGATGTGCAAGGACAGCTGTCTTTGCACTTCGCATGGATAATCAGCTGCTGCACAGCCTCTATCTTTGTGCACCCTCCTTCTAAATTCCTGGATCCGGCCCTGCGTATCCACGGCTTTCTTGCCCAGATTTTATCTTGCAGCTCTGATTTTCTCTACAGCTGTGAGATAAAATCTGGCAAGGAAGAGCCAGGTACGAAGCACGTACGTACTGCCATAGATAGTAGAGTAGAAGTCCTTCTACTCCACTATCTATGGTACCGTCGTGCTAGCCACATTCCCAGGCCATGTGGTAAAATTCGAAAAGAGCGGCCTGGTATCCACTGTTTGCGCATGCGCGGCTCCCCAGGTTTTTCTGGGAAGATTGGATACTAGCGGATACTACGCCGCAATATCACTCCGTCTATCATCGTATTATCGTTCGTTACACGCATACAATTGAAGATGGTGGCGCTTTCAGAAGAGTCTAGGAACACGGCTAAGCCGGTGCTGATGGTCTTTCGCCGTGTAGATGCCTAGAAAGGTGTTGTTAGTGTGATTGCTCGATCCCGTTTACCTCTGAAAGGCCTTGAAGGCCAGATCTGAGATTGAAAATCGAGCAGCTACTAGGAGAGAGGCGCTTTCGAATTTCTATGGTAAATCAGCTACCATAATCCTAGCGGACAGGTAGTTTTGCTCTTGAGTGGTTAGAAGGCCTTTTTAGTGGTAGAAAATAAAAGCTCAAACAATTTCTGGTTCTTTCGCTTACTATACCTGTATACAACCTCCATACTACTCCTTGCCATGTGACTGAGTTCGTTCGTGGACACGTTTACTGGCCCTGTTCCGTAAATTGTCGCGCATGTGCAAACAGTGTGTACCAGGCTCTACTCTCCCCTCCACTAGAGCCTGGGAACGAGGCTATGGTCGTGCGAGCCTGCAGAGGTCAAAGGTCAATTCTCATGGCACTCGAACAGAACTCAATGTGCGAGACTGCAGAGGTCAAAGGTCAATTCTCATGCCACTCGAACAAAACTCGAGACTGCAGAGGTCAAAGGTCAATTTTCATGCCACTCGAGTAGAACCCAGTGTATCTCAGATCTGTATCCCAACATGGCCTCCCATAACTGTACTGTTACTAATGATCACCCTGCACACGCGATCGCGACAGCCTAACCAGCAGCTATCACAGACACTCACTAGCGGCAAGGTACAGCTCTTCGCTACCCTAGCGGTAGCGGTACTTATATAAACACACAGCGATCGCTCACTGACTGGCTTCCTGTAGCTTAAGTGGCTGCTATTGTTCAGCTAATGGCGTAGACTAAACAAGCCATGATAATTACTGTCATCTCCGGAAGCTACTAGCTTCATCAGTTCCACCATTACACACACACTACACTCACAGGACAAGCTACTGAGCAACAGAAGATGAGCCTACAATGGCAGACCTGCAGTGATGCACCAGAGGACATGGAGAGAGGATCTGCTGTCAGCCATGACAAGATGGCATACTTCAACCCCTGTTACTCTACTGCTGTCTACCAGTTTGAGGAGGACCAGTGGACGGCTCTACCCGAATGTCCTCACTACGACTCAGCGTTGACAGTAGTCAACAACCAGCTGACTACTGTAGGAGGGAGCCATGACCGCCGGGGTGAGGCCCCCACCAACTCCCTAGCCAGCCTCACTGGGGAGGGCAAGGACAGGAAGTGGGTGGAACACTTCCCACGGATGCCCACTAGTCGCTCCGACCTCGCAGCAGTGTGCAGGGGGACGTCCCTCATAGCCGCCGGGGGACATGGTGGTGGGAGGGCACTGAGGACTGTTGAAGTCATGGACACCGAGTCCCTACAGTGGACCCTCGTCAATCCCTTGCCACACCCGATGGTGAGGGCGTCCATCGCAGTGAGCCAAGAGAAGGTTTATCTACTTGGAGGCTACGATCAGAATGGCCGGACTCTCTCCGTCTTCACCTGCTCCACACTACAGACACAGCCATTGGACGCACAACTAGAAAAACCAGCCAATCAGCTGACGGGGTGGCATCAAGTCGCTGATGCCCCTCACTACGGGTCTACAGCTGTTTGTGTCGGAGAAGTCCTTCTAGCTATCGGTGGACAGTCTGCAGCTGGTGAGAAGACTTCAGCCATCGCCGCCTACAACCCAACATCCGACTCCTGGGAAGACATGGGACACATGACTACACCTCGATCCGAACCACTGGTAGCTCTGTTGCCTAGTAACGAACTGATCGTGGCTGGAGGCGTCGGTGGATATACTAAAGTTGAAATTGGCAAAATTGTTGCCTAGTAACGAACTTATTATAGCTGGAGGCTACAGTGGACAAACTAAAGTGAAAATAGGCAAAATTGTTAACTTGTTTGCTTGTACTTTTCATGTCAAACACGTGTTTTCTTGTTTGTTGTTGTTTTTGTTTGTTGTTTTGCTATTTTTGTTTTAAAAACGATTGTAACGATGTTTTTAAAGGATTTTTTCGAACAAAAACCATTTTTTCCACCACCATGTCCCCCGCGCTGCTATCTTACGTTACAATAGAAGTTGGCACGGTCACTTACCCCGCTGCGGCGACTGACCCTGGCCTACGCAAGGCTTTAAATAGGCAATGGTGACAAACAAAACTGGTTTGAAGGGTCAAGCGGCCATTAGCAGGGTAGTTGACAACAAAAAAGCTTTTTTATTACGCTTGTTAACAAGCGCAAATAAAAAAGCTTTAAGCACAACATGCCAGCTCTATATTAGCACTAACCAGTTATTTTGCCTTTTGCTGTCAGTGTCAGCTTCACCGCTTAGCTAGTTTAATAGTAGACTAAAAACTCCTAAGACTCTTCTAAACAACCTTGCATAACTATTCAGCTTCTAGTTTGAAGCTGCACAGCATTAAGCACGCTAGCTAAGCTAAGCTAGCTAAACTTGAACCAGGTGAAACTGTATCCAAGGAACCCAGTAAAGCAGCTGGGGTTTAGAGGCGCCCGCATCGCGTATAGCGCGCACATACGTATGCCCGCACGTGCCCGGATGCCTGAGCTAGCGGCTTGAGCCCCACCTAATATCCGCTCACTGAAGGAGTTGGGCGTGTTTGGATTGCATCGCCTCAGCCTCGCCTCAAGCCTTGTCCCCAGGCTCCCCTCTATGCCTCAAGCGTAAAAGGCGAGGCTACATCGCCTTAGGCACGCCTTTCGGTCATTCAACGGTGATTATCCCTGCAACTCACCCATTCACAAGTGGCCAGGGTCCTGTAGCCTAGGTCATCTCCTGAGTGTCAATACGTTAGTTAGTTGTCTAGACTCACGGGCCAGACACTGGGGAGTGTGGGTACATATTCAACAGCTCATAAATTATTGTGTACATCTCAGGGTTCTATTTAGGATTTTGAGTAGGGGAGATGTGTTTTTCTGAGCCCCTGCCCATCCAGTTAATTATTAATAGTTGTGCCTCTTCCTTTATATAATGTGGCATACCTCTAACTCCTGGCAAGACACGTGTTAGCCTCGTTCCCAGTCTCTTCGTTCCAGTGTTTACATCGCAACTGGGAACAAGGCCAGGCCTGACTGCACCTTGGTCAGATCTTCCATACCACTGGTAGTTCTGTTGCCCAGTAATGAACTAGCTAGGTTAGCCTCATCCCAGTCTCTTCGCTCCAGTGATTACAATCCACACAATATTTATGTGCACACACACACACGTGTGCATGAGCCCTAGCCCCGCCCCTTGAGCACCCCCATTAATTAGCTGTGTACTGAAAACAAGCAACATGAGCAACCACCTTCAATGTGCAAGTGGTTGCTGTAATAATATTATGAAAGCTCTGGGTCAGCGGAGCAAAGTGGATATTATAACCATAAGTATACATGCAATTCATTTCTCATCAAAACTTCAGAAGAACAATCGTTACTGGCCACGCTGCTGGTCCAAGTGGCCAAACCTCATGAACACATGTACAGCAACAGAAACATGCACACTAATAATGTCAAAGTCAGAGCGTGTGGGAGCTCTGCTGACAGTTAAGACATTCACCAAAACTAGAACTGCACAGACAACCAAACATGACAGTTAACTAGCTGAATTCTTTGTAAGTTAGTTCAAGATTAGTTTATTGGGCTAGCGAATTAGAACATATCTCAAAGAATTCAATGGTGAAGTGCCTGGGGGCCTCAGCAGTCGGTCGGTGGAGGTCCTCCCCGGATGGGTTGACACACTTGAAGTCCAGCAGGAAGTTCTTCTGGTCTATCTGGTAGAGCTGGAGGTCCAGCTTCACCACAATACCTGAGGATGGCTGGGTATGTCTGTATGTGTGTATGGGCGTATATGTGTGTGTAGTATCAGCATACCAAGGTGCACTTTTCCGCATACTTGAAGCCCCACCCCTTTCCACCCATCACCCCACCCCTCTCCACCCATCACCAATTTGAAGCCCCACCCTTTTCCACCCATTACCCATTGGAAGCCCCACCCCTCTCTACATCACCCATTTGAAGCTCCACCCCTCTCCACCCATCACCCATTTGAAGCCCCACTCCTCTCCACCCATCATGTGACCCATTTGAAGCCCCACCCACCACCCACTCCGCCCTCTGCCCCACCCACCTGCATCTGATGAAGTAGGGAGTGATGATCTTCCACTGAAACTCCAGAGCTTTCAATTTTCGGAAGATCTCGGCCATGATGTCCTGCGGTCTGCTCTGGGAGCGGATACCGAGGTGCCACTTGGAGTGCTTGAAGGTACGTGGAGCTCTTGGTACAGCGGAGCTGCCTCGAGCTAGAGCCATTGGCTGGTATGTGTGTGTGTGTATATGCATATGGGGGGGGGATATTTGAATAAAAATTCTATTTCAAGTATGTCGTATTCTTGCATACTAATGAATTCCTCAGGGTGATCTCTTAAACCCCTCCCACTGACCCCTCCCATTTAAGTGGCGCATCCTTAGATTGAAGATCAAGAGATGTATCATATCTGGTCAGAAACAATGTCATAATGATGTCATTGTAGAGTACTTGATTTCTCAGGAGTGCATAATGATGTAAGAAGTGGAAGAAAGAGTCGGAGTCCCATCTCAGAGACAATTCGGCAGCCACAGCGCCTACCACTATGCAGTACTCTCTGTGCTGCCATGTTTTTAACCTCATTGTAAATTACCCCATAATTATAATTACCCCACGTAATCACTACTGCAGAAATGCGCAATCTTCGAATAGAATAACTGGTCACTATTCTCCCCCCCCCGCCCGAGAGTACGGTAGAACTACTGTAATTTTCCAAGGTCTGCTGTCGGGGCTGTCTGGTTCAGCAGTGACTGCCATTTATACTACGCCTATGACCACTACACTTGTGGGTTTGGCACTAGGAAAGATATTCATTTCTAGATTGGCTCATTACAATGCAATGAATACTTGACAGGAAGTTGAGCACAGCTGGCAAGAAGACCACTGCAGTGAAGGAGACACTACAGCAACTGCTGCACTGCTAGGGAAACAACTAGCGTAGGAATATTATTGACCTTGGCCAGACAGCAGACCTCAGATTTAGAAAAAAATTTGGTAGTTCTATTACTATTTTGGGTTTGTATGTGCCTCAGTAACCTCATTCCCAGGCCACGCAGCGGGGCGAGACCGAGTGACCTGGGGACGAGGCTAGTGCCTCACTCAGTAACCTCATTCCCAGGCCACGCAGCGGGGGCGAGACCGAGTGACCTGGGGACGAGGCTAGTGCCTCACTCAGTAACCTCATTCCCAGGCCACACAGCGGGGGCGAGACCGAGTGACCTGGGGACGAGGCTAGTGCCTCACTCAGTAACCCCATTTCCAGGCCACACAGCGGGGGCGAGACCGAGTGACCTGGGGACGAGGCTAGTGCCTCACTCAGTAACCTCATTCCCAGGCAACACAGTGGGGGCGAAACTGAGTGACCTGCCCAACTGAAATTGTTCAATGAATTTCGCGCGAACGCATGCGCGTTGCGCGCAAACTCGCGCAATAACAGCTAGGTTTTTGCGCGCGTTCTCGCGAAATCGCGCAAAACTGCACATGAAATACGGTGAGAACTGCAGTCTCACTTTAGCGCTGGCATGGCAAAATCTATTTGCACCATCGGAAAGAAAGGAAGCCAGTGCTAGCAAAGCCTTACTGCGTAGAATCTCGCGCGTTTTCGAGTATTTCTAGCCAACCGCGTGTACGCGAACAGTCGGAATTTCATGCAAAATCGTGCGATTAGCCGTGTTCCTGCGCAAAGATACGCGATCTCGTGGGTTCGCGCGAGATTCGCGCTCTCGCGTACTATCTCGCGCAAATGCAATCAACAATTTCGGTAGGGTGGGAACGAGGCTAGTGCCTCACTCAGTAACCTCATTCCCAGGCCACACATGCACAGCAGCCTGAGGTATTGTAAGGGTGATGTAATGATGATGTAATAATGATGTAATTATTAGGTAATAAATCAGTTGACAGTTCATTACGGGTTTTAGTTAGTGTGTGAGGGCAGTATAGTGACGGTCGAGGGCAGGATAATGCATGAGCCAAAGGCGAGTGCACTATCCGTTACTACACTGCCCAAGCACACTCACTAGCCCCATAATGCACTGCCAACTGGTACTAGTGCTCTCACTGACCTGAGACAGCCATAGCTCTAGTGGGCTTCATTTAGAAAGTGTGCGCTATATATTTAACACACACTAAAGCATAATATTAGGTGGATTTGAAATGCCAGCTGTCATGTGATCGATCTGGAAACTTCTAATTCATCAAAGGTTACGTGAGTAGTACTAATTTGATATGATTTTTTGCACACTTACCGGCATACAGTTCCCTGAGACCACTTCGGGAGCAGCATAGTTGGGGCTACCACAGCTGGTCTTCAGGAGCTCTCCGTCCTTCATGAGGTTGCTCAGGCCAAAGTCAGCAATCTTGACATGGTTTTGGGACTCCAGGAGAAGGTTTTCGGGTTTCAGATCACGGTGAACCACCTTATGACTGTGTGTGTGTGTGTGCGTGTGTGTGTGTGCGTGCATATGTGTGTGTGCGTGCATATGTGTGTGTGTGTGTGCATGTATGCATGCGCGCATGTGTGTGTATTACATGTATATGTACATGCTGTACAGGTACATGTATGGAGATGCAGCTTGGAGTAAAAAAGACAGGAATTCAAAACTGAAAATAAGTTTTCTGATTTGACAGGTCAAACCGCTGATCACAGTGTGGAGGCCATGTCATTTCAAAATTGGTATGAGTGCTTTACTACTAGCTAAAGTGAGCCCCACATTAGCAGGAGTCGACAGCATTCCGTGTGCGTATGACACATTCGTGGCTCATATACTACAAGTATTTCATACGCCTACTTGCGTGTGCCGTGCACATGGACCAACAAAAGTAATATTTTCAACCAGCCAACCATGAGGAGAACAGTTTAACAATAAAGGCTTCACGATATCACTAACGCATGCAAGGCAGCTAAGCAAGGTCGACAGCATTAGCAGGAGCTAAACACAGGTGAGGATAAGTGGTGAAGGCACAGAAAGTTTTACGCTTACATATACCAGAGCAAAAGGCATGAGCTAATATGTGACAGTCCAAAGGGGAGCGGCAACTGTAAAAAAAGTAAAAAGTAAAAAGTATTATACTAAGCATATGACCACTTAGTCTCGTGCCAAGACCTGTATTCGCCCGCCGCGAAAAACGGTCTGGGGACAATAAAACAAACGGTCCGACCCTATGACGTGGATGTCTGGTATGCAGGATGGCCAATCGCTATGAAGCTAGAGTAATAATAACTTCGCATTTGTACGTGTGTAAGAGGTGCGATTAAATTAGTGATGGCGGCTAGTGCTTTATCTGTACCGAGAGTGAATGCGTCGTTCCCAAGACCTACCATCGACAGAACCATCGCTGAAGCAGTTCGGAAACTCGACTACAACAGAGCTATAGACGATCAAGCGAATGCCATCCGAGAATTCGTGGCTGGGAGAGATGTTTTTGTCACGCTACCAACCGGCAGTGGTAAATCGCTCTGCTATGCTGCACTACCCTTTGTTCTGAGAGCGCAGTCCGAGTCTCCTGGTAGTAGTTTGCCCACTTCAGAAGCCCGCCTAATTAAGAGCACCAAAATTTCTGGGGGGCATGACCCCAGACCCCCCTTGCGCACTTTTGTCTGTGTCCCCCATTCAAAATGATGGAGTAGCCTCCCCGCTTGTAACGATTAGCCCCTGCGTACTAAACACAGTTGGTTAGACGTGGCATGCAAAATAGCCCAAGGAAACTCATAACCAGAACTCCAAAGCAGGTTATCAAAAAGTGACGAGCAAAAAAAAGCTGGGAGTGGAGACTGAGAATGGGGCTAGCTATTGTTTGCCAATACAATTTTTACCATTATGATGTAATGGGGGGATGAAAGTGAGCACTAAATGGAAAAATTACAAGCAAACATGTGCTTTGATGTAGTTTTCTTGTATCAGTTTCCCCAAAATATCCAAACGAGGCTACATGTACTTGATGGTCATGTGACTATTCAACTATTGCACATGACATGACAACACTCCCCCGGCTCCTGGACACGCCCACAATCATTCTGCAATGAATATGCCATACCTGTTTTTGCTCCTGCCAGGTGGTGGGGGAGGGAGGCTCTGTAGTCACTGTTTCACGTGATTCGGTTACCATGGTAACAGTTGCCTTGGTCTCCACGGCAGCAGCCTCAGGCTCTGTGGAAGAGCGTTTTGGATACAATCATGTAAACATACTAGGACAGGGAGGATAGACTAGTGCACCCCATCCTGTGAGGAAACTCAGGAGTACATGGACATACCTGGCGTCTCTGGAGATGATTGACTTGCCTGCACACACTTAAGCAACCTCCTCTCTACCCAGAACATTACTCACGTGCCCTAATGTGGGGGGGGGATTTCAACCCTTCAAAATTGAATACTGCTCAATATATGCACCTCCCCCCCCCCCA
Source organism: Phakellia ventilabrum (assembly GCA_963921505.1). Classification (NCBI taxonomy): domain Eukaryota; kingdom Metazoa; phylum Porifera; class Demospongiae; order Axinellida; family Axinellidae; genus Phakellia; species Phakellia ventilabrum. Next base: position 8,200,035 of record OY997380.1, read on the forward strand.
AAACGTCTTCCGACGTGCTTTTGCCCAATTTTCCTAAATGGGGATTTTCCTAAATGAACACTTGAGGATGGCAGAGATACATGGACATGGGGGGGGGGGTCACCCATCCTGGGATGGCAGAGATACTGGGGATACTATGACAGCAGTAGTGTACCCCATTCTGTGAGGAAACTCCGGAGTACATGGACATGCCTTGGTGTCTCTGGACACGAGTGACACACACTTAAGTCCTTTCAACCTCCTTTCTACCCAGAACATTACTCACGTCAGAAAAGGACACCTCCCACACACCCAAACTCCACCTCACCTTTCTTCAACACTTTGACCTCCACGTACTCAAACTTCACTTCATTGTCCTCCCCAGCAGCACTGCAGGTGTACTTCCCGGCATGACCGACAGACACACGCTCAAACATCAGCACCGCCACACCACGCTGCTCGTAGCGTTGGATGACTGATTCCAGTTCCGGTTTCAGACCTGGAGTACTGGAATGAAAAATGTATGTGCATGTACACAAGAGTAGTACTGGATAGGTAGGTAAAGTCTTGGGGTGGAGTTGTGGGCGGAGTTGTGGGTGGAGTCAATGGCAACAAGAGACGTCCATTCTGGCTAGTGAATTTCACAACATGATGTAATGCTATTGCACAATGCCATTCAAGACCACAATTTTTGATTACCTGATTTTGACCAGGGGGGGTAGGTCGCTCGTGGCAGCACAGGTGATTTGGAGGGGCTGTCCCTCTGTTTCCTCGGCAACCTGAGGGAGGAGGGTGAGTTTGACTGGTGTGTGCATGTGTGTGTGTGTGTGTATGTGTGCATGTGTGGGAGGGAGGTTATATACATGTACGTACATGTATTAATGTTATAGTAGACTTAATAATTAGGCCACACAAATTTGCCACATTAGCCTCGTCCCCAAGCCATTCCCCCTAACTTCTCAGACTGCATGGCCTGGGAACGAGGCTAGGGCCGGATTGACCCATTAATCTGCAGAAAATCGGGGACTCCCCGATTTTTCTCAACGGCTACGAGATAAAATCTGGTCGTGGAAGGCCTGGGTACGAGGTTACCTACCAGCGAGGCTATCACAAATACAGGAAGTGACATCCAATAATCCCGAGGGCGGAGCTCAAGGGATTATTGGATATCACTGCGTGTATTTGCAATAAAGCCCGCCAGTAGGCATGGTCTAACTGATTTGTCTCATGTCAGCTGATAGTTGCTAAGAGTCACTATGTGTAAGTTCCGCGTGTGTCAGGCGCTCCAAACTGTAGTTCAGTTTTCGTGTATGCCTAGCCATGTGATATGAGTACATTATGCAGGATTTCCGGTGTGATATTAGCTGCACGTAGCTCTTAGCCGAATATCACCCTGTGGGCACCTTTGATAGTATGGCTTCCCATGAGACAAGTATGCATGTATGTTTTCTAACCATTACCAGTAGCCTGCGGTTTGCCAACGGCTGTCTCCTTGCCCTCCTCCCGAGCCCCGCCGTTCCTCCTCCCCGCCCCTCCCATCTGTCCCCACCACTCCCCCTTCCTCTCGCCCAGACCAGGAAACGGGCTGGCGGGCATGTCCGAGTGGACCTGCTCGATAAAAGTCACTGTTCCAGAATTTCGGAAGATATTCCTGGAGAAAGTACATGTACATACATGTATATATGCATGTCTGAAACAATATAGTCATAAAAACTACATGTATGTTATAAAGGAATTATACATTTGGAATCAGAAGTATTCCAGACTGTATCCAAGGCACTCATCATTGGTGGTACGACCTGTACCGTCAATATTCTTGGGAGGGGGGCGGGGCTAGCCTTGTTCCCAGGCCACACCCACCCCACAAAAATGTGGCCTGGTACACACTGCTTGCGCATGTACGTAATTACCATGTTTTTATGGTACACACGTCAGGTAATCGTAAAATATTGAATATTTACCCATACATTGTTACGTATACAAACTGTATACTAGTAAGATGCTGGTAATCATCGAGGGGTGAGCCTGATCGAACGTGGTGCGTCCACTCAAATGAATGATACACATTCAGGACTAAAACTTTACCCATGCAAGTGATGTTGGGGGCTGTACATGGCTGTAGGCATGAGGAAATTATGCCAGCATAATTTTGAACATAATAGGTACAAGATTGCTTAAGGAGTTGAAGGGGTCGGAACCAGTGGACTGATCCAAAATCAAGTACTAAAAATTGCACAAAAATGGAGTAAAAAAAACATGCATAGTATCCCTATGAACTGTCACGTAATATTTGGACCCCCGAAATATTCGTTCCCCCCGGAACGAATATTTCAACTTCCGCGTAAAATAAACGATCCCCCTTGAAATATTGGTTCCCCCTTTCTATATGCACGCATCGTGGAATCCGAGAAGCTCTATCTCCTAGTTTTCAGCTTATCCTATCTTCTTAGCTCCTAGGTGAGTCCGAGCTAACCCTTCCTAGCTCCTAGGTGAGTCCGAGCTAACCCTTCCTAGCTCCTATCGGCGAATGTCGGTAGATTGCAGTGCAAGTGATTAATGATTACGCTCGAGTGGGCGGAGCTGCTAGTTACAAGCTTTATATTTACAGTATGCTTGCACATGGTTTTAGTGCAGTCACTGTAGACACACCTAGCTAACGTATAATGTATCAGTAGAACGCAGGAATTACAGTCGAGTGGCATGAGTGGGTGGAGCTTGTACCTCCTCTCAATAATATAGCTCTATAGGGGAAGCTATATTATCTGACTACTCGAGCTTTATAGTACTGTCACTATGTGAAAGCATATTGCAAGATTTAAAATCGAATAATAATGTTAAACAAAGAGCTAACTCTCTGCTAAAACATCTGTCTACCCACCGGCTTTATCGAGGGACAAGGAAAAAGCGCCGCGAAACGTACTGTCCTGGGGGAACAAAAACTTCAAAGGGGGTCCATATATTTCAACACTTACGCTGAAATATAAGTTACAAGGGGTCCAAATATTTCGAAATATAAGGACCGGGGGGGGGGGACCATTTTTGGGGGGTCCAAATTTTTCGTGACAGAACAAATGACCAAACTTTTGAATTATTAGCAGCTCAGAAAGCACATTCTAAGAGTATCTCGAGTTAGGGGGGACAAGTTTGGTTAGATCGCTCTGGTTCTGACAGTGAGCCCTGATTCACACATGCACACAGTTATAGCTAGACCTAGATGCTATAAACCATACGATTTATAGTATCTATGGTATTTTACAGGCGTACAACTCACGCGCAAACTCTGATGAAAAGGAGCAGAGTGCTGGATGATGAGCAGGATTGCCACACCACTGCAGTAGCTTTGTAACTGGATAATGAATCCATTTTCCACCCTGAACAGTATTGTCAACAGGCCATAAGGCTGTTGTGTTTACCGAGCTAGCCCCTCTCAGGGGGTGGGGCTAGCTCGGTGGCTAGGTTCGTAGCGCTATCTGTAGCTACCCAACATTTATCACCAGTGCTTGTACCATAGCTGGACGCTCTAGCCATCCTGCTGCTGACATGCAGTTGTGCGCTCGTTCTAGGAACAATTCCATTTAACGCACATCACCGTTACAGGTTTAAAAGCCTAAATTTTTGCCACATCTGACGGGAAGTCAAGGTGGCGCGTTCGTTTCAGACTGGGGTCGGAACGTGGCCTCCCCATTAATCGGGTCGCGGGTTCGAATGCCGCCCGCGTACAATCTGATTCTTGACTTTCTAAGCCTACAGCCAATATGCCGGTAACTTTCTTCTCCGGAAGAACTCCGAAGCTAAAAGGATGACTGGGTACGTTACAGCAGCGGCTCCTGTAATTCCCAGCCATCGCCTATCCAGCGCTCCGGGTGTCTGACACTCCAGGAGGGATGGGAGGCTCCCTAGGCTTTTGCTTTTTTTTTTCTTCTTAAGTTTTTTTTTCTCTCTCCAAGATTCTTTTTTCCTCCTTTTTTTCCTCCAAGTTAAGTTGTTCTCTTTATAGAAATGCCACAAAAATAATTTTAAAAATTAAATTTGAATTTTATAGCATTTAATAGATATGCTATTGACTGCTAGGCTTTTTTCCCTCCAACTTACATTGTAATTTGTTTCTCTTTATAGAAATACCACAAATAGTCATCTATCTATCAGTACTAAGCCTGGGAAGAATTGTTTGACCGACCAGGAGCTATAGGCTTCTCTAAGTTAAGTTGTTTCTCTGTATAGAAATACCACAAACAGTCATCTACTACTAAGCCTGGGAAGATTTTTTCAAGTCTGACAGACTGATGGCTACTGAATTATTCAGTAGCTACCAACAGCCAAGTCATTAGAAAATGCACACTTGTAGTATAAGCCCTTGTAGTGGATTTGATGAGCTCATGATACGTTTATCCTTACATACACATGCAGTGACTGAATGGAAATGCAGTTTGTATGAATATTCCAACGGGACAAGTTGTATGTCCTGTATCCTAACTTCTCAGCCAAGAAATAAAACCTCAAACCCAGGCCATCCATTACAAAAGAGCTGGGCACGAGACAGGAATACGCACACAGGTGAATATCCCACAGCCGCTCCATCTGCCCTACTGTCAAGAGCCAGCCCACCACACTTTCACCTTCCCCTCAGTCTCCTGCTAATATTTTTTCCTTGGGACTTTTCAATCAGTAGCTGCATGTACGCGCACGTGTGCCTGGCCGGATATAATAGGGGTGGTCATATTATATCCGGCCGGGCACACGCCCACATGTGTGGGAAAATAATTTGCTGCATGTTTGTATAAGGAGAGTATAAATAGTCTTGGGTATACAGTGTACCCAGCCCCTTGGAGTGGCTGGCTTGTGAGCTCAAGAATAGCATGGCCGGTCTAAAAGTTTCATTGACACAGACTCATATTACAGAGGTGATGATTGATATTTTTAAATGATGGAATACATGCATCTCAACTTAATAAATATTTAATGTGAATACTGTTTCTATAAAATATTTGGACCATGGATGATATTAGGCTCGTACCCAGGCCTCCCCTCACCCCCTCACAGCTTTTTTTCGCAGCCATGAAAAAAACGCGCGCTTTTCCACAGCTGCGAAAAAAGCTGCGAGAGAAGGCCAGGGTATGAGGCTACTTGCAGAAGGCCTGGGTATGAGGCTACTTGCAGAAGGCCTGGGTATGAGGCTACTTGCAGAAGGCCTGGGTTTGGGGCAAAGACGAGGCTGCCATCAGATGTAGGACAGTGGTGTGGTGAACTAAAGCTGATGATGAATATGATGTCATAGCCAATGTTCTGCTATAGTGTTCTGTGCATGCCCTCCTCTTCCGGGTAGAGGGAATAATAGAACTGTAGCTCTTGAGAGAAGATACCAAATATGGACTTCTTTTGTTGCCATGGTAACTTGCCGAAATATGTCTTCAGGTATGGGTGTGAATGTGGCTGATGGCTTTGGGATAGAATGCAGAAGAGATGTTTAGGTACATTGTAATCTAACACAGCAAAGACATCGTAATCCAGACTCTTGAAATTGGCGTAAAAATCATAGTACACTGCACAGGGAGAACACAGATCTAGGACTGGCATGAAGTGCTCGTTGTATTCACTCAGCGGGTACGTGCTCATGAAACGGAGGAACTCACCAAACGTTGGGGATAAGGGGGTGGACTGGTTTCGTTGAGGCCAAACGGATCCATGTCTGAAATGCCGTAGAATGAACAGCTTCACCTCATCTGGAAAGGCATTGCGATTCTCAAAATTCAACGGCGGTTCTATTTTATTCCTGTAGGCAGAGAGAAGTCTCTCGAGAGGGTTTCGAACGATGATCATTTTGTAGTAGTTCTTCAGTTTGTAGAGAGCTTGTTGTGGGTGAGGTGGCGGAAGGAATGGACCTGTGCCGAGTGTGTGTGTGTGTGTGTTGTGTGCGTGTGTGTGTGTGTGTGTGCATGAGTGTGTGCGTGTATGTGAGTGTGTGCGTGCGTGTATGTGAGTGTGTGCATGCATGTGTGTGTGTGTGTGTATGTGTGTGTGTGTGAGAGAGAGAGTACATGAGGACTAAATGTGGGGGTGACGGCTAGGGTAGATTGCATGTATGTGTGTGTGTGCATGAGTGTGCGCGTGTATGTGAGTGTGTGCGTGCGTGTATGCAAGTGTGTGCATGCAAGTGTGTGTGTGTGTGTGTGTGTGTGTGAGTGTATGTGAGTGTGTGCATGTGTGTGTGTGTGTGTGTGTGTGTATGTGTGAGAGAGTATGTGAGGACTAAATGTGGGGGTGACGGTTAGGGTAGATTGCATGTGTGTGTGTGTGTGTGTGTGTTTGTGTGTGTGTGTGTTTGTGAGGTTTGCGGGGAGTAAATAAAAAGGGCTTAGGGTTGTGGCAGGGTACCTATCAATTGCTGTAGGAGTCAAAACCAGTTTTACATTTAGTTTAATTTTAGGCCTAGATCGTCGATAATCTAAGAATAAAACAACTCCTTCTTTAACGCGCTTGTTTACTTCTTACATAGTACCGTTCGTTGTTAACTACCTATATCTTTAGTGGTTATGCTTGCAGGCAGTAGGCTAAAGTAAGGATATGAGGTCCATTTTGTCCCGGCATCAGATGGTCTGGTTCTTGCCATTTGGTTTCTGCTTTGTGGCTAGACAGATAAATAAGAGCGTGTATACCAATGACTACATGCTGATTTACTTCATTTTTATGCCATATTACAGATGTAGTTGGATTTAATCCTCACCTTTCTTTCCCTTCCTTGCTTGAAACTAGAGAGCATGTGCTTTGTTGATGCTTATGTCATTGTTTATCGTTGTGGTTACTACTTGTTGCAAGCAATAAGTAAGAATCCATTTTTAGCAGAGCTGGTACCTGCACATGTAGCTACAGAGCAATACCCATTATTGACTACAGGAATCCAAACTCAGTGATAAAATAGAAAACAGTGAGTGTGTGTGTGTGTGTGTGTGTGTGTGTGTGTGTGTATGTGTGTGTATATGTGTGAATTGTGTGTGTGTATTGTGTGTGTGTGTGTGTATTGTGTGTGTGTGTGTGTGTGTGTGTGTGTGTGTGTGTGTGTGTGTGTGTGTGTGTGTGTGTGTGTGTGTATGTGTGTGTGTGTGTGTGTGTGTGTGTGTGTGTATGTGTGTGACAAGGCCCATGCAGACTGAAGTCACTGGACTGACCAGTGGCTCAAACTGGACTGACCGGTGACAGTAGTTCACCACTGAGATGATCCGTTGGAACACTCTCCTGGCCTCTGGTTCCGAACTCTTTCCTTGCTTCACTGGAGAATATGGGGTAGGGGACACATTACATCATCATTACATCATACATGTACATGCAGACCTCACAACTGTTCTCATAGTTGTGTGTGCATATGGGGAGGGGACACATTACATCATCATTACATCATACATGTACATGCAGACCTCAGTACATGCCATTACAACTCATTAGTGCCCACTGCCCTCCTGCCCAGGCCTCTCACAACTGTTCTCATAGTTGTGTGTGTGTGCGCATCATTTGCATTACATCATCATTACATCATCATTACATCATACATGTACATGCAGACCTCAGTACATGCCATTACAACTCATTAGTACCCACTGCCCTCCTGCCCAGGCCTCTCACAACTGTTCTCATAGTTGTGTGTGCGCATCATTTTCCCCACCCCCCACCGAAACATTCTGTATGAAACCCCGCCCTGTTTTCCCATTCCCAGGCTGACCTGGTGTCATGCTCTCAGATCCTGTTTTTCCATTCAGCCTGGGAATGGGAAAACAGGACAGGGTTACATACAGAATTTTTCGGTGGGGGTGGGAAAAATTATGCACATAGAGCTATGCCCCCTAGGGGGGGTTGGGGGTATGCTCCCCCAGGGAAGTTTTGAAATTTACATGCCCTGAGGTTGCTTCTGGGGCTCCAAAAGGACTGGAAATTAAGCTACTAATGAACTACTGAGTAGGGGGAGGAGTGGGGAGCACTATGGTACCCCATTGTCGGAAACACTCCTTTAGGTACCACTGACCTTCATTGACGCAAGAGTGCCTGTTGTTGGTAGGATCTGGTAGGGCTCAGACTTGACCAGTACATGATCGCCTGAGGGGAGACAATCATCACATATTTTGGTAACTGATTGAACTGCATAAAAGAGTATTTTTACTGAAAGGAGACATTGGTAAACTAACTAGGTGAACGCAGGATAATGTTGGGTGAGCTGTTTGTGTGCAACATCAGGAGTGCCACTAGTAAAACCTGCAGGTGTTAGCAGACTGCATACACCGCCGGTTAGAGCATTGTGTAGGACGGTCCACATCAAACAACCTCGTCTTGAGGAGGCCTCAAGAGCTGATACAATTAAACACAAGCTTAGTATTAACCAATCTGCTGTGGTAATAAACCAGCAAAGCACAGAACTGAAAACTGGGTAGATCGACCACACAATCATGCAAATCATCAGAAATGGAAGAAAATACAGTAGTAATTTTCTTTATTCTCTCAATGAATTTTCTTCCATCTGCGATAATTCGCATCGTTACGTAGCTACATGTACATGCATGTAAATGTATACAGATACACATACAGGTACTTGTATTATATACTAGTAAATGTTCATTGTGGGGTGAGCCTTTGTGAGAATTGTGACCTCTCCCTTTGGCATGCCAGTACCCACAGGCAGAGGAGATTGTACCATTATCACAGATACAACATAAAGTGTAAACATGAGGTTTGTATAGTTTTGACAATGTGTAGCTCTACAACCTGCTAAGCTAAAACTGTTCAGTTCCTTGATGTTCCAAACCACTCTAACTGGTTCTGGGAATTGTCGGTATGGAATCTGAACAGTAGACTCTGGAGTATATATGTGGGACTCGCTTAGGCTCACCACAACAAGGCCCATGCCAACTGGACTGACCAGTGGCTCAAACTGGACTGACCGGTGACAGTAGTCCACCCCAGAGATGATCCGTTGGAACACTCTCCTGGCCTCTGGTTCCGAACTCTTTCCTCGCTTCACTGGAGAATATGTGGAGGGATACATTACATCATCATTACATCATTTGTTTGCTGGATTTCATGAATTTACTATAGGTACATGTACATGTAGGCCTCAGTACACGTCACTACACAGGGTTTCATACAGGGGGGGGGGGGGGGACCTGGGAAATCCCCCTAAGGCCAGTTTCCCCCCCCCTAAAATCTTGGCAACAATATTAATTAATACATGTAGGTATAATATAACATTCGTGGCTCATATACTATAAGTATTTCATACGCCTCCTTGCGTGTGCCGTGCACATGGACCAACAAAAGCAATATTTTCAACCAGCCAACCATGAGGAGAACAGTTTAACAATAAAGGCTTCACGATATCACTAACGCATGCAAGGCAGCCAAGCAAGGTCGACAGCATTAGCAGGATAAACACAGGTGAGGGTAAGTGGTGAAGGCACAGAAAGTTTTACGCTTACATATACCAGAGCAAAAGGCATGAGCTAATATGTGACAGTCCAAAGGGGAGCGGCAACTGACCCCATAACAATCCGTCCCTGGACATGAGCTAGAGGCAGAGTGCGTGGGCATGGCATAACAGCTTCATGCTTACATGTGATGAAACGGCAGGAGGGACAGTTTATCGCTTGCTGAAGCAGAGGGCAGTGGGGGACCGGGTTGACACCTAATGACACTCCTCTCGGTCTCACGCTGAGCTTACTCTAGAGCACAGAGATACCTGGCTACAGGAGACAATGAGGTACACACTACAGTTCTCTAATAAAGCAAGAGCAATTGTGTGAGCTTTAATACTGCACCAACATGATTGCTAAACCGCTCTCCCCTAGTTAAACGGTACTGTAGGCCGTATCGTCATACCATATATTACCGATCCGGTTATGCAACTGTATCCGTTGTGCAACTGGCTACCTAGTTACGCAACATCATGGCGGGTGGAACAGATATACATGGTCTCCAGCCAGTCCACTCGCTGAACCATAGCCACCTGTAGAGCTGTGCTCAGGCAAGAGAGGCTGTGAAGCAGCCGAGTTTCCTCGTGAATCACGGAAAAAATAATTTTCTGCAAGTCAGGAAGTGCTCTCGTAGCATCGCGTTTGCATTCTCACTCAACTTTCAATTAACTCTGAGTCTCACGGAACTGCACTTTGACCTCAACCACATTTGCCGACCATGTGATCTTCGCGTCCACGTACATGCCATGATTACCACACATCGTATAAAATAACCCGGGCAATACCCGGGTAAGTCAGGGCCTGCAGCCACCTATATATGTGCTGGACTCTCCGTAAGTCTTCTTACTTTCTGGTAGGGAGGGCTAGGTGGTGTGGGAACGAGACTAGCGAGGGTCCAGGTCACATGACACTAAATTTCCGTCTCCTTTCACTTATGTTGAAGGGGGAAGGGTAGTCTCGCGTGGCCAGACTCTCGACGGAAAAGTGAGAGTCTGGTCCACTGCCCATATAGGACTTGTTCTGACACCCACCCCAGTTGGGGTGGGCGATAAGTATGTGCGAACCACAGCATTTACAACCCTTCGGGTTTATTATAAGGCGTTAAGCAATACTGTGGTTCGCACATACTTATCACCCACTCCAACTGGGGTGGGTGTCAGAACAAGTCCTATATGGGCAGTGGACCAGACTCTCACTTTTCCGTCGAGAGTCTGGCCACGCGAGACTAGGGGAAGGGTTACTGATCCAGGAGGTCTGGAAATATTAAGGCTAGTATGTAGCTTCTAGTCTCGCGGGCCAGACTCACACAGAGCGGAAGAGTGAGTCTGGTCAAATCCCCATATGGCTTTCATGCAGCACAATCAGCAGTAGGCTGGCTAACTAAGTGGGTGCGAACATAATTGGGGGTGTTTGTAGTAACATTGACAATCAGCAGCAAGCAGCCTGAGAGGCACCGCCTGCATGTTTTGACAGCACGTCCTTTGAATACCCAATTAACACGCCACGAGACGGTGATGGGAATTTGACCAGACTCACTTTTCCGCTCTGCGCACGTGAGTCTGGCCCGCGAGACTATGTAGCTTCATGGATAGTACAAGTAACCGTAGGTAATAGAACGTACACACATATAAACGACTCACTGTGGTGGAACGTCAGTGTGATGCAGGAGGGGAGGATGCAGGCACCCGACAACTCCCAACTTTTCGTTCTTTGTTGATATTTAGAGTAATTAGCAACCTTTCTGGCTACTTCATGACCTTACGGTTCTTGGGAAAAGATTTAAACTTTTCACATTAGGTAATTTGTTTACTTACTGTTAATTAGAGCGCATTATCAAGTTGCCTGAACAATCGGAACACTGAACTGCTGAACAAGAACGCTGCACAGGTATACTAAAAGCAGGAGCCCGTGGGCGTTATGGGCTCCTGCTAAAAGTAAGCAGTAAATTTCTGACAGTGTAAGTCAGAGATCGCTATGATCGCTACCGAGTTGGGGCCTGGTGTAGAGGGGGAGACACTAGTCTCATCCCCAGTCCACAATCCAGGCTAAGGATCGCTTACAGTATCCCGCCAGGGAAAGTGACGGGATACTGTAAGCGATTGTGGGCTGAGGACGGGACTAGGGAGACACAGAGGAGTGGTATGTGAAGCAACTGAGCAGACTAGTACAGTTATACAGCATTAATAAAGGATGATTCGAACAGAACTAAACTCGCTGTAGCCATCTACAGCTTTATTACTGTTGATTTAAATCTTACCTAAAAACTGTAAAACAGATAAGAAATCTTTGCGTTGCTATCTGGTAAGACCTTTTTCTCTGTTTGAAAGTCGTTTGTACACAATCCACAGAAATATTCCATTTAGCCACCCGGCACTATTTTGTATGGATCGCTATAATAGTGCGTCGATTGCTGAGTTGGCAATGGGGAGTTATATGTACGTGGGACAGTATTAATCATCACCTATGGTACATCTCCAGTCTGCCTTCCTCTCTCTCTCTCCCCTCCACAGGATCTTGGCACCCTCCTCGGACAACAAGAGACTTTCTCCCCTGTTGTTCCAGTGGACCAGCCTACATCAGATTGTTCTACACGAACAGCTTAGGACAAATGCCACAGTGTAGCCGAGGACAGATTGGGACAAATGCCACAGTGTAGCCGAGGACAGATTGGGACAAGTACCACAGTGTGATCTTTTAGTTAATTTTTGGTAGTCACATTCCAAAATAAAATGTTTATATGCTCAATAATTAGAAAGTGGGTATTATAATTGCATACATCTCCACCAAATGTAAAGTACAACTCCTACAATCGAAAGTAGAGCAAAATTGACGTTCTAAAAAGTGCTGCCAGCAGAGCCCAAGTGGGCATTTCATCTGAGCCACAGTTCTCACCCGCAACCGCAAGCGAGGGGAGGCCTGGGTACGAGGCTAGATGCTCTCTCCTGTAGAGGTCCTGAAACTGTCAAAATCTCACTAGCAGTCGTATGTGTTCCTGGTCGTGTTTCACTGTGTGTGTGTGTGTGTGTGAGAGAGACACCAAAGTGTAGATTAAGCACTCGTGTGTCTTCAATCATGATGTTCCGTATTAACTTCATAAAGAGGAACACTGGCCACAGTGTGCCACCAACACTACTACAGTGCATGGAATGGGAACTGGACTGCTTGTTACTACCATAAAGAGGAACACTGGCCACAGTGTGCCACCAACACTACTACAGTGCATGGAATGGGAACTGGACTGCTTGTTACTACCATAAAGAGGAACACTGGCCACAGTGTGCCACCAACACTACTACAGTGCATGGAATGGGAACTGGACTGCTTGTTACTACCATAAAGAGGAACACTGGCCACAGTGTGCCACCAACACCACTACAGTGCATGGAATGGGAACTGGACTGCTTGTTACTACCATAAAGAGGAACACTGGCCACAGTGTGCCACCAACACCACTACAGTGCATGGAATGGGAACTGGACTGCTTGTTACTACCATAAAGAGGAACACTGGCCACAGTGTGCCACCAACACCACTACAGTGCATTGAATGGGAACTGGACTGCTTGTTACTACCATAAAGAGGAACACTGGCCACAGTGTGCCACCAACACTACTACAGTGCATGGAATGGGAACTGGACTGCTTGTTACTACCATAAAGAGGAACACTGGCCACAGTGTGCCACCAACACTACTACAGTGCATGGAATGGGAACTGGACTGCTTGTTACTACCATAAAGAGGAACACTGGCCACAGTGTGCCACCAACACCACTACAGTGCATGGAATGGGAACTGGACTGCTTGTTACTACCATAAAGAGGAACACTGGCCACAGTGTGCCACCAACACTACTACAGTGCATGGAATGGGAACTGGACTGCTTGTTACTACCATAAAGAGGAACACTGGCCACAGTGTGCCACCATGCAACACTACTACAGTGCATGGAATGAGAACTGGACTGCTTGTTACTACCATAAAGAGGAACACTGGCCACAGTGTGCCACCAACACTACTACAGTGCATGGAATGAGAACTGGACTGCTTGTTACTACCATAAAGAAGTGCATGGAATGGGAACTGGACTGGTTGTCGCTACTGTGGTACAAAAAGTACTGAAATGTAAAACTTAGAGTGGTCATACATACGCCCACCTCTCCATTAACGGTGGGGTTCAGTTGAGGCGGTGCGCAGGAGTACGAGCGATGTCTTTTCTGGTAGCTGGGCACCTTGGCTGCCAGGGCCGGGGCGGTGCGGAGCCACAGAGGGGTGAGGGCTAGGCGAGTTAGTGTCGTTGACATGGCTGAGGGAGATTCAAAGAACTAAAAATAGCGCCCAACGCGTGCGCATTTTGAGTTACGACCACATAGCCAGTGCACATGTTGAACACATGTCAGCTGCTGGAATGGGTATGGAACTGACCTGCACTGACTGTTACAAGCCCCACCCACTGAATGGCACGCGACACATCACCATCGGGAGGCAGATCGTGCTCATCTCAGGACACCCATGACTCTCACAGTCTATGAACATTCTCGCTGACTGACAAAGCACTTACAGCATAGTATCTCAGTACAATTACAGCTATAGTATTTTCGGAAGGTTGCAAGGCAACAGTCCTAGGGTAGGTATATAAGGCGAGGAATAGGGTGAGTTTATCACTTCTCCGGGGTTGTTGCCAGCAGTACACGGATTGAACTATTTAATTTTAATTGTGTTGTTCTCCTTTTATCAGTTGCGGGGATCTGGGTTGTTTATCCCTGGCATGGGATTGGGCCTGCTCATGCCTAAATTTGTTGTTTCAATTAAGCAAATATTTGGTTGGCCCCTGCCAGGAGCCCATAACCCAAAGGGAAGGAGCGTTAAACTTGTGCATGTATGCTGATTCTACCTGTTGTCAAATAGCACTTGCCCAACACTCCTTATATGGTAAGTGCTACGTAAGCGCTATAATTTACTTAGCACTAGTCTAGTAGTAAACCAGCCATGCATAGCTGCTAGGTATTCCATATATGGAGTTTTCTTGTAGGTGCCATTCGACAACAGGTGGAATCACTAGTTCAACGCTCCTTCCTTGGGTTATGGGCTCCTGGTACACGTCACTACACAGGGTTTCATACAGGGGGAGAAACCTGGGAAACCCCCCCCCCCCCCCCCAAGGCCAGTTTCCCCCCCCCCCCCTAAAATCTTGGCAACAATATTAATTAATACATGTAGGTATAATAAGAATATCAGTGACTGTTGATTACAGATTTATACGTCTGTTTGAGTCTGTTTGATTCTTTAAAGATATCCAGAATTTCATTAAGTTCAGTCGAGGTCCTTCTATAGCAATTCTCATAAGGCGTGTCAGGTTCAACTAATGTATATTGGTCGGCTATAATCAGATTAGCGCTTATAGTTGGTCACAAATACAGTATAGATTTGTACTACGCCAAAAGAGTTAACGTGAGAATGTAGCATCATTAACTGTAATCAGGATAAGGGATCACATGACATCTGGGTCACGCCTACTCGGACATATGTGACAAACTGAGTGGTACTTCTAACTTCTTTTCAGGACCATAAATTTGACTCCAAAATGGCTTCAGAATCAACCTCAGAGAATGTAAAACTTTCTGGGGGGGGGGGCATGCCCCCAGACCCCCCTAGTATTCCGTGCATCATAGAAGCACGGGTCACTGTTTTCCCCCCCTAACTTAAAATCCTATATGAAACCCTGCTACATCACAGACACTAGCCTCGTACCCAGGCCTTTCCTCACAGCTTTTTACCAGCCAGGTGCAAGCAAAGTGCCCTCTCGAATGGTACTAAAATTACTGTATGTGTACCGCATGTCAATCATCCTCACTTATCACATATGCCAATTAAGTTACATCATCACACTCTAGCTACACCACTGAATAAAGGTTCACAACAGCAGTCTACCCTTCCCAGCCTTCCCCTGTGTAGCAGGCCTGGAAACCTCCTCCCAGCCTTCCCCTGTGTAGCAGGCCTGGAAACCTCCTCCCAGCCTTCCCCTGTGTAGCAGAAAGGGGTTCCTAGCCGCCCCCTCCCATTCTTGCCTCATGTGGCATGAAGGGAAAAGGCTAAGTCCACTGAGAGTGGAGAACAAGCCCATTCTCTCACAAGTTCACAGAAGTAGGCAATCAGAACATGGATAATTAGCACTGCTCCGGCCTACCCTGTCTATCCAGACGTAAAAGTTGCCACAACAGTAGACCCCTCATCTGCATTCAAACACGGTGGGGTACAGTAATGTTAAAGCTGTGTGTAGGACTACAAGTGGCGTCTTCTTCGGTAGCTGGGCTGGCTTCGGTGGGCTTGGACCTGTGTGAGCCGCAGAGGGGGCTTCGGTGGGGTGAGCTGCAGAGGGGGCTTTGGTGGGCTTGGGCCTGTGTGAGCCGCAGAGGGGGCTTCGGTGGGCTTGGGCCTGTGTGAGCCGCAGAGGGGGCTTCGGTGGGGTGGGGTGAGCTGCAGAGGGGGCTTTGGTGGGCTTGGGCCTGTGTGAGCCGCACGAGGACTGAAGTGGTGAAGGGACACATCCATACCAACAGAAGTGTAGCTATCTGAAAAGTGCCCACTTGCACATAAAAAACAAAAGCTGCTGAGCCCCACCCACTTTTTGTCGCACTATAAAAAATTACGTGACATGCTGCACATGCAGCCTTGTTCCCAAGCTCAACGTAAATCGAGTATTTTTTTTGCAGTACAATTTGTGTAACTGGTTACACCCACAGGCTATACACACATGACATAGTTTTTGCCATGAGCCACACCCATTTTTCTTTAGGAGCTGGAATAAGGCCAAAGGCAAAGTCAACAAAGTTTGCAAAATCTCATGCTCACTGTAATTTAAAAAGATCTTGTCATAAAAATCATGTTAGTGATGTATGGGTGGTAGGTAAAGTCATTCGAGCAAGCATGAGAGTGGTGAAATGGCCCCGTACGGCACTATTATTACTAGGTGTACATTTGAAATGCAAGGAGCCTCGCGGTAGCGAGAATGTCAGGGCGGATCCTGGGCGGGGCGGGACAGCTTGAATAATCCTTCGCGATATAGGCCAGTCGCAAAAATAATGTCATAGCTACTACCGGAGAGCTAGCCAGCCAGCCTATAACCGAGGATCGATCAGTCATAGCTACTACCGGAGAGCTAGCCAGCCAGCCTATAACCGAGGATCGATCAGTCATAGCTACTACCAGAGAGCTAGCCAGCCAGCCTATAACCGAGGATCGATCAGTCATAGCTACTACCAGAGAGCTAGCCAGCCAGCCTATAACCGAGGATCGATCAGTCATAGCTACTACCGGAGAGCTAGCCAGCCAGCCTATAACCGAGGATCGATCAGTCATAGCTACTACCGGAGAGCTAGCCAGCCAGCCTATATCCGAGGATCGATCAGTCATAGCTACTACCGGAGAGCTAGCCAGCCAGCCTATAACCGAGGATCGATCAGTCATAGCTACTACCGGAGAGCTAGCCAGCCAGCCTATAACCGAGGATCGATCAGTCATAGCTACTACCGGAGAGCGGAGAAACGACCTGTGACCAAGTAGCTAGTAGTACGGGAGAGTAGACACAGTAGCTAGTGCTGGGCGATATCAAAAATATACAGTCACGATATATTGACACAAGTAATGCCATGATATCTCTAAATATTGACATCAGGCGATGCTTATTCAAATGGCTGTACAAGTTGCTGATTAGTGTTGGGCGGTATTGCATTTTACCCTGTTCGATTATTGTTATCACAATCATCACGGTAATTCCGTATTATACACATGTATATGATGATGTCACAATGATGTAAAACACACAACTAACCTTAGTTCTTAGCGGATATAAGTATTGCTACATTACATTAAGGCAAATGTTTAATTACATGTACTTGTTCACAAAACTGCCCTAAGTAAAAGTTGGCAATAGCAATGATATTGACAATATTATTGCCTTCACGATATTTCGATAATTGGGAATGCTTGCGATATTGATTATCATGACCTTCAAGTATCACAATATGACGATATTATTGAAATATTGCCCAGCGCTACTTGTACATAGGCTACACAAACTGTACTAACCTGGGAGCTGCAGTAAGCCTCTCTTCGAGAAATGATGTGGTAGACTTGTCCATATCGATGATTCTTTGCGCACTACAGCTTCGAAAACGGCGTCCACAAAACAGTAAGAGACGCCATTTTGAATCCCGGGGGGCCCCCAGGGGCCCAAAGCGTGACGGACATATATATATACATACAAACGTGGGCTGACTATGCATCGCGATTAGTTGCCTCGCTACCGCTCGGCAATTACGCCAGCCACTCACAGCAAGAGAAACAAGAGTAAACATGTAGTGAATCTGTTTGGAGGTAATGAATCCATCGACACTGCTTGTGATGACACAAATGGGCATACCACAAAATTCACTACTTGTTTGTTTTGTCTTGTGATGATCTAACTGTGTATGGGTTGTCATGGATACAGAAACATTAATACACAAACATTACAGTCAGTGGACGTACTGGCAGAGGCCTACTGACGGATAGATTTAGTGTAACTAGCTGTAACCGGTGCACTTTATCAATTAGAACACATCAGGATTATGTTTATACTTCACACAGTAGAAGTGCTGATGCATTGTTCTTTTGTAGACCTAGCGGTTGCCATAGCAATGTTTATCATCGAGGGGAGGGGGGAGGGCGAGGGGAGGGGGGGAGGGGGGGAGGATATACTACAATAGGAGGGGACAGTTTGTCCTAGGGCAGAATGTCCCTGGAGGGACATACTCCCCTAGGGCAGATTGTCCGGGGGGGGGGGGGACATCCTGTGCTACTACACCAGTGCATGTTTATCATGGATGTACCTACAAAGCTAATTTCCTGTATTACCTGCCTCTATTCTGTGTATATAAAGCTCTGCTCTATCGTATGATGGCAGAGATACATGGACATGGACATGGGGGGCATCACCCATCCTGGGATGGCAGAGATACTGGGGATACTATGACAGGAGTAGTGCACCCCATTCTGTGAGGAAACTCAGGAGTACATGGACATGCCTTGGTGTCTCTGGACACGAGTGACACACACTTAAGTCCTTTCAACCTCCTTTCTACCCAGAACATTACTCACGTCAGAAAAGGACACCTCCCACACACCCAAACTCCACCTCACCTTTCTTCAACACGTTGACCACCACGTACTCAAACTTCACTTCATTGTCCTCCCCAGCAGCACTGCGGGTGTACTTCCCGGCATGACCAACAGACACACGCTCAAACATCAGCACCGCCACACCACGCTGCTCATAGCGTTGGATGACTGATTCCAGTTCCGGTTTCAGACCTGGAGTACTGGAATGAAAAATGTATGTGCATGTACACAAGAGTAGTACTGGATAGGTAGGTAAAGTCTTGGGGTGGAGTTGTGGGCGGAGTTGTGGGTGGAGTCAATGGCAACAAGAGATGTCCAATCTGGCTGGTAAATTTCACAACATGATGTAATGCTATTGCACAAAGCCATTCAAGACCATTACAATTTTTGATTACCTGATTTTGACCAGGGGGGGTGGGTCGCCCGTGGCAGCACAGGTGATTTGGAGGGGCTGTCCCTCTGTTGCCTCGGCAACCTGAGGGAGGAGGGTGAGCTTGACTGGTGTGTGCATGTGTGTATGTGTGCATGTGTGGAAGGGAGGTTATATACATGTACGTACATGTATTAATGTTATAGTAGACTTAATAATTAGGCCACACAAACTTGCCACATTAGCCTCGTCCCCAAGCCATTCCCCCTAACTTCTCAGACTGCATGGCCTGGGAACGAGGCTAGGGCCGGATTGACCCATTAATCTGCAGAAAATCGGGGACTCCCCGATTTTTCTCCACGGCTACGAGATAAAATCTGGGCATGGAAGGCCTGGGTATGAGGTTACCTACCAGGGAGGCTATCACAAATACAGGAAGTGACATCCAATAATCCCGAGGGCGGAGCTCAAGGGATTATTGGATATCGCTGTGTTTATTTGCAATAAAGCCCGCTAGTAGGCATGGTCTAACTGATTAGTCTCATGGCAGCTGATAGTTGCTAAGAGTCACTATGTGTAAGTTCCGCGTGTGTCAGGCGCTCCAAACTGTAGTTCGGTTTTCGCGTATGCCTAGCCATGTGATATGCGTACATCACACAGGATTTCCAGTGTGATATTAGCTGAGCGTAGCTCTTAGCCGAATATCACCCTGTGGCACCTTTGATAGTATGGCAATAGCAATAAATACTAGCTCCACCATTGGGCAGTCACAGCTAACTTGTGTTAACATATTCATGACTGTGGTGAATTCCTTTTAAGGAAGTTACGACATATTTGGAATGCCAAAGCTAATTATCTGATCCAGCAAAGAGTCTGTAAAGTGATTTGTAGAACTATAGCCAGCAGTGTTATACATGTACATATAGCTAGTGAAGCCATTGGATCTGCCAATGTATTTTCAGCTGCTCTATTAAGTCACCACCTGGAAACTGACTGTACGAGGTTACCTACCAGGGAGGCTATCATAAATACAGGAAGTGACATACAATAATCCCGAGGGCGGAGCTCAAGGGATTATTGGATATCGCTGCGTTTATTTGCAATAAAGCCCGCCAGTAGGCATGGTCTAACTGATTTGTCTCATGGCAGCTGATAGTTGCTAAGAGTCACTATGTGTAAGTTCCGCGTGTGTCAGGCACTCCAAACTGCAGTTCAGTTTTCGTGTATGCCTAGCCATGTGATATGCGTACATCACACAGGATTTCCAGTGTGATATTAGCTGAGCGTAGCTCTTAGTCGAATATCACCCTGTGGCACCTTTGATAGTATTGTGTGTGTGTATGTGTGTATGTGTGTGTGTGTGTGTGTGTGTGTGTGTGTGTGTGTGTGTGTGTGTGTGTGTGTGTGTGTGTGTGTGTGTGTGTGTGTGTGTGTGTGTGTGTGTGTGTGTGTGTGTGACAAGGCCCATGTAGACTGAAGTCACTGGACTGACCAGTGGCTTAAACTGGACTGACTGGTGACAGTAGTCCACCCCCGAGATGATCTGTTGGAAGACTCTCCTGGCCTCTGGTTCCGAACTCTTTCCTCGCTTCACTGGAGAATATGGGGAGGGGACACATTACATCATCATTACATCATACATGTACATGCAGACCTCAGTACATGCCATTACAACTCATTAGTGCCCACTGCCCTCCTGCCCAGGCCTCTCACAACTGTTCTCATAGTTGTGTGCGCATCATTTTTCCCACCCCACCGAAAAATTCTGTATGAAACCCTGCCCTGTTTTCCCATTCCCAGGCTGACCTGGTGTCATGCTCTCAGATCCTGTTTTTCCATTCAGCCTGGGAATGGGAAAACAGGACAGGGTTACATACAGAATTTTTTGGTGGGGGTGGGAAAAATTATGCACATAGAGCTATGCCCCCTAGGGGGGGTTGGGGGTATGCTCCCCCAGGGAAGTTTTGAAATTTACATGCCCTGAGGTTGCTTCTGGGGCTCCAAAAAGACTGGAAATTAAGCTACTAATGAACTACTGAGTAGGGGGAGGAGTGGGGAGCACTATGGTACCCCATTGTCGGAAACACTCCTTTAGGTACCACTGACCTTCATTGACACAAGAGTGCCTGTTGTTGGTAGGATCTGGTAGGGCTCAGACTTGACCAGTACATGATCGCCTGAGGGGAGACAATCATCACATATTTTGGTAACTGATTGAACTGCATAAAAGAGTATTTTTACTGAAAGGAGACATTGGTAAACTAACTAGGTGAACGCAGGATAATGTTGGGTGAGCTGTTTGTGTGCAACATCAGGAGTGCCACTAGTAAAACCTGCAGGTGTTAGCAGACTGCATACACCGCCGGTTAGAGCATTGTGTAGGACGGTCCACATCAAACAACCTCGTCTTGAGGAGGCCTCAAGAGCTGATACAATTAAACACAAGCTTAGTATTAACCAATCTGCTGTGGTAATAAACCAGCAAAGCACAGAACTGAAAACTGGGTAGATCGACCACACAATCATGCAAATCATCAGAAGTGGAAGAAAATACAGTAGTAATTTTCTTTATTCTCTCAATGAATTTTCTTCCATCTGCGATAATTCGCATCGTTACGTAGCTACATGTACATGCATGTAAATGTATACAGATACACATACAGGTACTTGTATTATATACTAGTAAATGTTCATTGTGGGGTGAGCCTTTGTGAGAATTGTGACCTCTCCCTTTGGCATGCCAGTACCCACAGGCAGAGGAGATTGTACCATTATCACAGATACAACATAAAGTGTAAACATGAGGTTTGTATAGTTTTGACAATGTGTAGCTCTACAACCTGCTAAGCTAAAACTGTTCAGTTCCTTGATGTTCCAAACCACTCTAACTGGTTCTGGGAATTGTCGGTATGGAATCTGAACAGTAGACTCTGGAGTATATATGTGGGACTCACCACAACAAGGCCCATGCCAACTGGACTGACCAGTGGCTCAAACTGGACTGACCAGTGACAGTAGTCCACCCCTGAGATGATCCGTTGGAACACTCTCCTGGCCTCTGGTTCCGAACTCTTTCCTCGCTTCACTGGAGAATATGTGGAGGGATACATTACATCATCATTACATCATTTGTTTGTTGGATTTCATGAATTCACTATAGGTACATGTACATGTAGGCCTCAGTACACGTCACTACACAGGGTTTCATACGGGGGGGGGGGGGGAACCTGGGAAATCCCCCCAAAGGCCCCCCTCTAAAATCTTGGCAACAATATTAACTAATACATGTAGGTATAATAAGAATATCAGTGACTGTTGGTTACAGATTTATACGTCTGTTTGAGTCTGTTTGATTCTTTAAAGATATCCAGAATTTCATTAAGTTCAGTCGAGGTCCTTCTATAGCAATTCTCATAAGGCGTGTCAGGTTCAAGTAATGTATATTGGTCGGCTATAATCAGATTAGCACTTATAGTTGGTCACAAATACAGTATAGATCTGTACTATGCCAAAAGAGTTAACGTGAGAATGTAGCATCATTAACTGTAATCAGGATAAGGGATCACATGACATCTGGGTCACGCCTACTCGGACATATGTGACAAACTGAGTGGTACTTCTAACTTCTTTTCAGGACCATAAATTTGACTCCAAAATGGCTTCAGAATCAACCTCAAGAGAATGTAAAATTTTCTGGGGGGGGCATGCCCCCAGACCCCCCTAGTATTCCGTGCATCATAGAAGCACGGGTCACTGTTTCCCCCCCCCTAACTTAAAATCCTGTATGAAACCCTGCTACATCACAGACACTAGCCTCGTACCCAGGCCTTTCCTCACAGCTTTTTACCAGCCAGGTGCAAGCAAAGTGCCCTCTCGAATGGTACTAAAATTACTGTATGTGTACCGCATGTCATCCTCACTTATCACATATGCTAATTAAGTTACATCATCACACTCTAGCTACACCACTGAATAAAGGTTCACAACAGCAGTCTACCCTTCCCAGCCTTCCCCTGTGTAGCAGGCCTGGAAACCTCCTCCCAGCCTTCCCCTGTGTAGCAGGCCTGGAAACCTCCTCCCAGCCTTCCCCTGTGTAGCAGGCCTGGAAACCTCCTCCCAGCCTTCCCCTGTGTAGCAGGCCTGGAAACCTCCTCCCAGCCTTCCCCTGTGTAGCAGGCCTGGAAACCTCCTCCCAGCCTTCCCCTGTGTAGCAGGCCTGGAAACCTCCTCCCAGCCTTCCCCTGTGTAGCAGGCCTGGAAACCTCCTCCCAGCCTTCCCCTGTGTAGCAGGCCTGGAAACCTCCTCCCAGCCTTCCCCTATGTAGCAGAAAGGGGTTCCTAGCCGCCCCCTCCCATTCTTGCCTCGTGTGGCATGAAGGGAAAAGGCTAAGTCCACTGAGAGTGGAGAACAAGCCCATTCTCTCACAAGTTCACAGAAGTAGGCAATCAGAACATGGATAATTAGCACTGCTCCGGCCTACCCTGTCTATCCAGACGTAAAAGTTGCCACAACGGTAGACCCCTCACCTGCATTCAAACACGGCGGGGTACAGTAACGTTAAAGCTGTGTGTAGGACTATGAGTGGTGTCTTCTTCGGTAGCTGGGCCGGCTTCAGTGGGCTTGGGCCTGTGTGAGCCGTAGAGGGGGTTTCGGTGGGGTGAGCTGCAGAGGGGGCTTTGGTGGGCTTGGGGGTGAGCCGCAGAGGGGGCTTCGGTGGGCTTGGGCCTGTGTGAGCCGCAGAGGGGGCTTCGGTGGGGTGAGCTGCAGAGGGGGCTTCGGTGGGCTTGGGCCTGTGTGAGCCGCACGAGGACTGAAGTGGTGAAGGGACACATCCATACCAACAGAAGTGTAGCTATCTGAAAAGTGCCCACTTGCACATAAAAAACAAAAGCTGCTGAGCCCCACCCACTTTTTGTCACACTATAAAAAATTACGTGACATGCTGCACATGCAGCCTTGTTCCCAAGCTCAACGTAAATCGAGTATTTTTTTGCAGTACAATTTGTGTAACTGGTTACACCCACAGGCTACACACACATGACATAGTTTTTGCCATGAGCCACACCCATTTTTTCTTTAGGAGCTGGAATAAGGCCAAAGGCAAAGTCAACAGAGTTTGCAAAATCTCATGCTCACTGTAATTTAAACAGATCTTGTCATAAAAATCATATTAGTGATGTATGGGTGGTAGGTAAAGTCATCCGAGCAAGCGTGAGAGTGGTGAAATGACCCCGTACGGCACTATCATACATTACGCCAGCCACACACAGCAAGAGAAACAAGAGTAAACATGTAGTGAATCTTGTTGAATCCATCGACACTGCTTGTGATGACACAAATGGGCATACCACAAAATTCACTACCGGTTTGTTTTGTCTTTGATGATCTGACTGTGTATGGGTTGTCATGGATACAGAAACATTAATACACAAACATTACAGTCAGTGGACGTACTGGCAGAGGCCTACTGATGGACAGAATGTAACTAGCTATGATATTAAAATCAGCTGTACATTATTGTCAAAAACAAACTGATCTGCTAATCCTTATTAGAGCCAGTATCGATGGCAGATGACTGCTACTAATACAGCTACCAAGTTTCTAAAACCCGCATCAAATACCTGCAAAAATTTCCCACTATATGGTATCACAAGCAGTACAGCATCAGACATACTCAGAAATAACGTTTAACTTGAAAGCCAATTTTTCCTGCTGTGGACTGTAGACGGTCGTTGTACAAGTATTATGGATGACCAAGTGATGTGCATGACTGCAGAATACTCCTTTAGCTAATTGTTTAACTGCTGAATTAAAATTCTTAAGCTTTCTAGACACAGTTTCAAGGCCATAATCCTATGTAGCTAGACACAGAAGACTGTTGTCCAACCATCCGAGGATGCTACCCCAGGCTAAGGGCTTCTAGTCTCGCAGACCAGCCTCACTCATGCGAGCAAGTGAGGCTGGTCTGCGAGCCTTGGGCTTTGACACATGGCTAGCCACACCCACTTGACACATGGCGTGAATGAAAGAGCTGTGACTGTCTGTGTTTCTCAGAGCTGTAGCAAGCTTCTTAAAGTGGTAGACCATGTGTGTAATGAAGTAAAACCGTTCAATCTAGAAACCATTCCTACGGCCATACCTCTCCCGTGTCGTCTATCCAGACGTAGGTAGCCATGACGGTAGACCCAATATTCAGCTTCATTCATGTACTTATCAAACACGGTGGGGTAAGTAGCACTAAGTATGTGATGGATAGCAACTTGAGAGAATTGGAATGGGGGACTTGCATCATGCTAATTAGAGCACACCAAAATTGAATCGTTGCCACTAGCAACCCAATTTTTTCCTGCAAACATAGTATTTTAGATACTAAAGAAAACCTCCAAGTTTGGGGACCATAGCTGGTTTCATTGCTGAAATATGAAGGGCAGAAGTTAGAGCATTTCCCTAGCCTCGTTCCCAGGCCACATTGTTGAAAAATAAATGGCCTGATATCCACTGTTCACGCATGCGCAAGAATTATGGAAGAGGGTCAGTAAATGTATCCATGAACGGTCTAGTCACATGCCCAGAAATAGTATGGCGACAGTATACGATAAAGTAAGCGAAAGAATTAACAAAACAGAATTTCTACAACTGAAATGGTAGTAAAACAGCCTGTAATTATCTATTTGCTACGATTATGGCAGCTATCTTACTGTAAAATTTAGAAACGCCTCTCTCCTGGCAATAGTTGTGAGCTGCTCCATTTTCATAAAGATCATATTAGTGATGTATGGGTGGTAGGTACAGTCATCTAAGCAGAGGTATTTGTGTGTGTGTGTGTGTGTGTGTGTGTAAGAGTGTTGAAATGACCCCGTACGGCACTATCATACATTACGCCAGCCACACACAGCAAGAGAAACAAGAGTAAACATGTAGTGAATCTGTTTGGAGATAATGAATCCATCGACACTGCTTGTGATGACACAAATGGGCATACCACAAAATTCACTACTTGTTTGTTTTGTCTTGTGATGATCTAACTGTGTATGGGTTGTCATGGATACAGAAACATTAATACACAAACATTACAGTCAGTGGACGTACTGGCAGAGGCCTACTGACGGATAGATTTAGTGTAACTAGTTGTAACCGGTGCACTTTATCAATTAGAACACATCAGGATTATGTTTATACTTCTTAAAGTAGCACACAGTAGAAGTGCTGATGCATTGTTTTTTTGTCGACCTAGCGGTTGCCATAGCAATGTTTATCATCGAGGGGAGGGGGGAGGGCGAGGGGAGGGGGGAGGGGGGGAGGATATACTACACTAGGAGGGGACAGTTTGCCCTAGGGCAGAATGTCCCTGGAGGGACATACTCCCCTAGGGCAGATTGTCCGGGGGGGGGGGGGTGGGGACATCCTGTGCTACTACACCAGTGCATGTTTATCATGAATGTACCTACAAAGCTAATTTCCTGTATTACTTGCCTCTATTCTGTGTATATAAAGCTCTGCTCTATCGTATGATGGCAGAGATACATGGACATGGGGGGGGGGGTCACCCATCCTGGGATGGCAGAGATACTGGGGATGCTATGACAGGAGTAGTGCACCCCATTCTGTGAGGAAACTCAGGAGTACATGGACATGCCTTGGTGTCTCTGGACACGAGTGACACACACTTAAGTCCTTTCAACCTCCTTTCTACCCAGAACATTACTCACGTCAGAAAAGGACACCTCCCACACACCCAAACTCCACCTCACCTTTCTTCAACACTTTGACCACCACGTACTCAAACTTCACTTCATTGTCCTCCCCAGCAGCACTGCAGGTGTACTTCCCGGCATGACCGACAGACACACGCTCAAACATCAGCACCGCCACACCACGCTGCTCGTAGCGTTGGATGACTGATTCCAGTTCCGGTTTCAGACCTGGAGTACTGGAATGAAAAATGTATGTGCATGTACACAAGAGTAGTACTGGATAGGTAGGTAAAGTCTTGGGGTGGAGTTGTGGGCGGAGTTGTGGGTGGAGTCAATGGCAACAAGAGACGTCCAATCTGGCTGGTAAATTTCACAACATGATGTAATGCTATTGCACAAAGCCATTCAAGACCATTACACAATTTTTGATTACCTGATTTTGACCAGGGGGGGTGGGTCGCCCGTGGCAGTACAGGTGATTTGGAGGGGCTGTCCCTCTGTTGCCTCGGCAACCTGAGGGAGGAGTTGACTGGTGTGCGCATGTGTGTGCGTACATAAGTGGGAGGGAGGTTATATACTGGCAGGCTTTATCGCAAACACACTCAGTGATACCCAATAATCCCTTGTCTGTCTGATTTGTCTCATGGCAGCTGATAGTTGGTAAAGAGTCACTATGGTAAATGGACATACATGTAAGTTATGCATGTGTCAGGCAGCTCCTGGCTGTAGTTCAGTTTTCGTGCATGCCTAGCCATGTGATATGCGTACATCGTACAGGATTTCTGGTGTGATATTAGCTGAGTGTAGTACTTAGCTAAATATCACCCTGTGGGCACCTTTGATAGTATGGCTTCCCATGAGACAAGTATGCATGTATGTTTTCTAACCATTGCCAGTAGCCTGCGGTTTGCCAACGGCTGTCTCCTTGCCCTCCTCCCGAGCCCCGCCGTTCCTCCTCCCCGCCCCTCCCACCTGCCCCCACCACTCCCCCTTCCTCTCGCCCAGACCAGGAAACGGGCTGGCGGGCATGTCCGAGTGGACCTGCTCGATAAAAGTCACTGTTCCAGAATTTCGGAAGATATTCCTGGAGAAAGTACATGTACATACATGTATATATGCATGTCTGAAACAATATAGTCATAAAAACTACATGTATGTTATAAAGGAATTATACATTTGGAATCAGAAGTATTCCAGACTGTATCCAAGGCACTCATCATTGGTGGTACGACCTGTACCGTCAATATTCTTGGGAGGGGGGCGGGGCTAGCCTTGTTCCCAGGCCACACCCACCCCACAAAAATGTGGCCTGGTACACACTGCTTGCGCATGTACGTACTTACCATGTTTTTATGGTACACACGTCAGGTAATCGTAAAATATTGAATATTTACCGATACATTGTTACGTATACAAACTGTATACTAGTAAGATGCTGGTAATCATCGAGGGGCGAGCCTGATCGAGCGTGGTGCGTCCACTCAAATGAATGATACGTATTCAGGACTAAAACTTTACCCATGCAAGTGATGTTGGGGGATGTACATGGTTGTAGGCATGAGGAAATTATGCCAGCATAATTTTGAACATAATAGGTACAAGATTGCTTAAGGAGTTGAAGGGGTCGGAACCACAGTGGACTGATCCAATATAGCTCCTAGGTGAGTCCGAGCTAACCCTTCCTAGCTCCTATCGGCGAATGTCGGTAGATTGCAGTGCAAGTGATTAATGATTACGCTCGAGTGGGCGGAGCTGCTAGTTACAAGCTTTATATTTACAGTATGCTTGCACATGGTTTTAGTGCAGTCACTGTAGACACACCTAGCTAACGTATAATGTATCAGTAGAACGCAGGAATTACAGTCGAGTGGCATGAGTGGGTGGAGCTTGTACCTCCTCTCCATAATATAGCTCTATAGGGGAAGCTATATTATCTGACTACTCAAGCTTTATAGTACTGTCACTATGTGAAAGCATATTGCAAGATTTAAAATCGAATAATAACGTTAAACAAAGAGCTAACTCTCTGCTAAAACATCTATCTACCCACCGGCTTTATCGAGGGACAAGGAAAGAGCGCCGCGAAACGTACTGTCCTGGGGGAACAAAGGGGGTCCATATATTTCAACACTTGCGCTGAAATATAAGTTACAAGGGGTCCAAATATTTCGAAATATAAGGACCGGGGGGGACCATTTTTGGGGGGTCCAAATTTTTCGTGACAGAACAAATGACCAAACTTTTGAATTGTTAGCAGCTCAGAAAGCACATTCTAAGAGTATCTCGAGTTAGGGGGGACAAGTTTGGTTAGACCGCTCTGGTTCTGACAGTGAGCCCTGATTCACACATGCACACAGTTATAGCTAGACCTAGATGCTATAAACCATACGATTTATAGTATCTATGGTATTTTACAGGCGTACAACTCACGTGCAAGCTCTGATGAAAAGGAGCAGAGTGCTGGATGATGAATCCACTTTCCACCAGCACAGCCTGTACTGCTATTGTCAACAGTTCACAGAGTGCATACAACAACAAGGCCATGAGGCTGTTTAGGCTAACCCCACCCCTCGCATGGGTGCGAGGGAAGGGGCTAGCCCGGTAGCTAGGTTCATAACGCTATCTAGCTACCTAACCTTTATCTCCAGTGCTTATATATAGCGGGACGCTCTAGCCATCCTGCTGCTGACATGCAGTTGTGCGCTCATTCTAGGAACAATTCCATTTAACGCACATCACCGTTATGGGTATATAAGGCTAAAATTTGCACACATCTGACGGGAAGTCAAGGTGGCGCGTTCGGTTACAGACTGGGGTCGGAACGTGGCCTCCCCATTAATCGGGTCGCGTGTTCGAGGCGCACGCGTACAATCTGATTCTTGGCTTTCTAAGCCTATAGCCAATACGTCGGTAACTTTCCTTCGGGAACTCCGAAACTAAAAGGATGACTGGGTACGTTACAAGGCCTCCTGTGATTCCCAGCCATCGCCTATCCAGCGCTCCGGGTGTCTGACACTCCAGGAGGGATGGGAGGCTCCCTGGGCTTTTTTTTTTCTCAAGTGTCTTTTTTTTTTCCTTCAAGTTTCTTTTTTTTCTCCTTTTTCCCTCCAAGTTAAGTTGTTTCTCTTTACAGAAATACCACAAAAATAATTGAAAAAATTTTATTTGAATTTTATAACATTAATTTTATAACTCTTTATAGATATGCTATACTATTCTATAGGCTGCTATATAGGCTTTTCCCCTCTAGCTTAATTTGTTTCTGTATATAGAAATACCACAAATAGTCATCTATCTATTACTAATAAGCCTGGGAAGAATTTTTCGAGTCTGACAGGCCGATGGCTACTGAATTATTCAGCAGCCAAGTCATTTACACTTGTAGTATAAGCCCTTGTAGTGGGTTCTATGAGCTCAAGATACGTTTATCCTTACATACACATGCAGTGACTGAATGGAAATGCAGTTTGTATGAATATTCCAACGGGACAAGTTGTATGTCCTGTATCCTAACTTCTCTGCCAAGAAATAAAACCTCAAACCCAGGCCATTCATTACAAAAGAGCTGGGCACGAGACAGGAATACGCACACAGGTGAATATCCCACAGCCGCTCCATCTGCCCTGCCGTCAAGAGCCAGCCCACCACACTTTCACCTTCTCCTCAGTCTCCTGCTAATGCAATTTTTTCCTTGGGACTCTTCAATAAGTAGCTGCATGCGCACGTGTGCCCGGCCGGATACAATAGGGGTGGACATATTATATCCGGCCGGGCACACGCCCACATGCGTGGGAAAATAATTTGCTGCGTGTTCGTATAATAAAGAGAGTAAAAATATCCATATTTAGCATTTTCCTCCAACTCTTGCTCTCAGTACATGCCTTCCTCGTATCTCAGGCTTGTAAGCGATTTCATAGTCTGTTTCTCCTCTCTGAGTGATAGTGCATTTCGTCACTGAACGGTCAAGGAGGTGTGTCAGTTCAGCTGCAACAGTGAAAGTCGCTGTGGGGCTACGATCGGAAGGAACGTGTAGCTGGAAGGATGCCGTAGACTCGACCTCAGCTCTTTCAATCCCTTCTCCGATGATGGAGCAGCTGAGCTTCTCTGAGTCTTCTAATGGCTCTGTATGCAAGAGAATGGGCCATATAATACTACAGTAGTCAGACTGAGCCATGTAGTCTACCATGGGTTGCTCATCCTCCTATGACCTGATTGTATACTTACAGCAGTTATATAAAGCATGGTGTATGCACCACAATCAGAATTATTTCCTCATAATTTATACAATTTGTGGTTTGTTCTTTTAATTTTAGTGTGTGGCCTAGATACCAGGCTTTGACACATATCCCTCGTATCTCTCATTTGGGCTTCACCTTTGCTGGAGTAGCTATCTGACAACAGTGGATCACAACTTGTTGGCATGGGAATACTGAGCCTATGCGCAGTTGTTGTGTACCCATTCCAGCCCACACTAATGTTCCATTCCAGCCCATTAATATCCCTTTCCAGGCCACTTATGTCCTAGTCCAGCCCACTACTGTCCCATTCCGGCCCTGTGTGAGCATGGGAGTGTGCAGGAGCTCACCCCGGCCATCATGGTGGGGACCACTACTGTATATGTACATGTACATATTGGCCACCACTACTCATGGAATGGGAACGCCTGCTGTAGCTAGTACATGGAATGGAACACTGCACTATTGTAGTAGGTATGCATTTGCTCATGAATTAAGTATTGTGGGCAGCCTTATGACTGCCATGAATATTCTTTGTACTTGTGACGCACGTAACTCCATGGCAACAGCTAATCAGCCAATCACAGCCCACAGTAGTGAGCCCTAGCAGCTAGCTAGCCTCGATCTACACACAGCAGAACACACCACTTGGCAAGTGACAGTTCTCAAGACCACTCTCTGGAAACTGTGGGGTAAGACTTAACTCAGTGGTGGTGCAAATGTACACTGTTTAGCTACAACAGCCATACCCTCAGAGAACAAGAGTAACTAAGGGGGCGGAGCTCTACAGCAGGGCTGAACTAGCTATAACTGGCTAGCTACAGGTGTCTACCTGCAATGTGTGGGTGTGTGCACTAGTATGTGTGGCTGCGTGTTCAGCAGTGTAGCAACACAACTGATGTTAGCTGAGCCCCGCCCCACACCAAGGGCAGAAACCTACTGCATTGTTTATTAAAGACAAAGGATCGCTCAGATGGCATTTCTACCACTGGTTCTCAGGTATTCAATCAGTCGCCATCTTACGGTTTCAGGGCTTCCAGAGTCTCCCTGGTTCATACACTGTGGCAGCTAAAGGGGCGGGGCATTGTGCAGATCTGTAAATCAATTGCATGTGAACAGCTCAAACTTGCTAACGTACCAGCAGTGTATCGATCCACAGCAAACAACAGAGCCACAGTACCTGCGGAGCTTGGAAATACTTTTGTCCCATGTTAATTCTTCGGGGGGGGAGAGAGAGAGAGAGGGGCCCCCAGCCTATAGCTGTGTGTGTGTGTGTGTGTGCACGTGTGAAACAGACTGCACTTAGGAAACCTGGAGTATACACCACTGAAGGTGGTGAGAGGGCCTGCAACTGTAGCCTTTACCATTATGATGTAATGGGGGGGGAAGTGAGCACTAATTGGAAAAAATACATGAGAACATGTGCTTTGATGTAGTTTTCTTATATGAAAACATAAGAACATGCTTGCTTGCACCTGTTTTCATCCATTTAGTGCTCACCATTACATCATAATGGTAAAGGGGCCATTGAGACTACAGTCATACCGGTAGCTCTACCCCACAGATTTTATTACTACTTTCTCAATTCCCTGACCAGCCATGGACCGTCCGCCTCGACCTCAACAGCTCCACTACCGCAACGTGAGAATCTTCAAAGATAAAAAACTGGGCAAAGGATCCTATGGAGCTGTTTACCAAGCCATGTGGGGCCTACTCCCGTGTGCTGCCAAACTCCTGCACCCCCTTCTCGTCGAGCTCAGTGAGCCGGGGGACGACCCCAGGAGACAGTTCGAGCAAGAGTGCCACTTCCTTAGCACAATGAAACACCCACACATAGTTCAGTACCTCGGGACCATCCAAGACCCCAACTCTGAACTCCCAGCACTTCTGATGGAACTCATGGACGAAAGCCTCACCCACTTCCTCGAGCGATCCCAACAACCGCTATCCTACCACGTTGAGGTCAAACTCTGCTACGACATAGCCCTGGCCCTCGATTACCTCCACTCCAATGATATCATCCATCGTGACCTCTCCAGCAACAATGTTCTGCTGATTGCCGGCAGCAGAGCCAAGGTCACCGACTTCGGCATGTCCAAACTTCTACGCATTAGTGTCAACCCGCGTACGGCAACAAAGTGTCCAGGAGCCACAGTCTACATGCCCCCCGAGGCTCTAAGTGATCATTCTGTCTACTCTGCAAAAATCGACTGCTTCTCGTTTGGAGTACTTGAAATTCAGATCATGACCCGGCAGTTTCCCGACCCAGGCCCACCTACACGAGCAGTTGCAGACCCTCGATCTCCAGTTGGCAGAATGCTTATGCCCATTCCTGACAGTGAGCGTCGTAAACCCCACATTGACCTCATTGACCCCACCCACTCCCTCCTCCGGACAGCCCTCCGTTGCCTCAGCTACTCCGAGGGGGATCGCCCCACGGCCCAGGACCTCTGCCAACAGATAGCTACACTCAAGGAGGCTCGCCATTATACCCAAAGTGTGGAACATGCCCAGGAGGGGGGCAGGCGAGGACAAAGTGACGACACTGAGAGACAACTCAGGGAAGTACGGGAACAAACTGAACAGCTAACTCAGCAAAATCACGTGCTACAGTCCCAGGTAGAGGCCACAACCCGGGAGCTACAACAGAAGAATGCCACCCTAGCAGACAGCCGAAGGGAGATCCAGCAACTCAGACAGGAGGTACGAACCAAGGATGACGCACTAGCCGCCGGACAGAGGGAGAACCAGCAACTCACACACGAGCTACGTACCAAGAACGACACACTAGTAGCTAGAGAGAGGGAGAACCAGCAACTCAGAGAGGAGCTACGTAAGTGTTAGTGTACAATCCAGGCTTATAGCACATTATGCAGTGCATGGCTGGATAGCTTGGTGGGAGTTTAACTGGGCAGAACAACACGTCTAGGGATCAGCCATGGCTACCGGGCTATGCTACTTGAGACTCACATTTGCATCGCTTGATCGTGCAGTCTAGCTTCAATACTCATATCTCTACTTACACACAAAGGCTATACTAACCTGGGAGCTGTAGAGTATGGGATGTGGGGCATGAGACACGGGATATGGGGCATGAGACATGGGACATGGGAAGTGGGGTGACCATCTCTACACCAAGTAATGATCAGAGGTAGCTATGCCTCAAGATCAGGCAGTATTAATATTACAGCTATATGTTGGATAAACTACCCATAGTACTGTGAATATCACAGATCTGTGGCACTCTCAGGGGTAACCCTGCAGGTATTGCATTAGAAGTGAAGAGCTGTACTCTCCGAACTGGCGCAAATCTTGAGAAGTGAGGATTTGATGGAAGGATGCATGCATGCCCGAGTGAAAATCGTTCATACCATTTGCGCGAGATAGCGCAAGAGCGTGCGTGTCTATAAATCCTGAGCACCGTTTCCGAACCCCACCCACCAAAAGTGACAATGATATTATGCTAATAAATAAATAATAAAGCGAAAAGTCCCCCACAACAGTCGACACCACCCCAGGCAATGCAGCGTGTGCCTGAGGCCAAACCAAGGCAGGTACAACCGCCAAAACAACCGCCACAAGCAATCACACAAGCCATAGCGAAAAGTCCCCCACAACAGTCGACACCACCCCAGGGAACACAGCGTGTGCCTGAGGCTAAACCGGGGCAGGTACAACCGCCAAAACATCTGCCACAAGCAATCGCTCAACACACAGCAAAGTCCACGAAAACTCCCCCACCACAGCAGAGCTTGTCAACACCACCCCAGGGAACACAGAGAGGAGCTGCTGTTTCAGACGGTAAGCTAACTTAATGTTTGGTGAATACCCTATGCTTATAGCACACTATGCAGTGTATGGCTGAATATCTTGGTGGGAGTTTAAGTTGGCAGATTGCTCTTCGTAGTGTTGTGAATTCAAGTTGCTGTAATGGAGCTGTGTATAGAAAGCTGTGTTCAAGGACAACACGTCTAGGGATCAGCCATGGCTACCGGGCTATGCTACTTGAGACTCACATTTGCATTGCTTGATCGTGCAGTCAAGCTCCAGCACTCACATTTTACTTACACACAAAGGCTATACTAACCTGGGAGCTGTAGTAAGCTTTCCTTGGTAAAACCATGTGTCAAACTTGTCCAGATCTCTGACTCTCTGTGTGGCTTTCCCAGCACCAGGGTTTTATACGCATAGAGATGCCACCAGCAGCAACGACAGAGCATGTATACCCCACACCCCCCTGGGGGGCATTGCTCCACGCATATATTTTCCCCCCACCGAATAATCTTGTATAAACCCTGAGCACCATTTCCAAATCCCACCCATCCAAAGTGACAATGACATTATGCTAAAATATAGGTGGAATTTAATTTGGAGGTGGCTCACCAATCCAACAAATTAAATTCCGCTATTTTCCAAATTTTCCAGTATCCTGTTAGCTGGAAACTTGGTAGAACAGAACGGCTTCAAAATAACCATTACCCAAACCACCAAAAGTGAAGATTGATAAAGTGAGCTTTATCGAAGAACCACAGACATGACATTGCTAGTCCTACTTCACAAACACCTCACTACAGAGATGTGTGAGGAATGCTGAGGTGGAGCTCTCAATACAGTCTAACCAGCAAAGTACATGTATGCTAAAACTCCGCCCCCTTTCACCACACGATCGTGATCACAGGTAACATCTTCCGCCATTGGCTGCGTTATTCACAACCACTACTGTGACTAACTCTTTCAAGCTTTCTGTAAAGATGGTGTGCAAAGTGTGCCAATTTCTTTCAAACGTGCTCACCCCCTCCCCCCCCATTTCGTACCAGCTCCACTGCCCCTGTCTACAAAGCGTCTAGTTTTTTTGGTAGTGCTGTGTAACTTGAAAGGCTGACATGGTCTGGCAACCGTAAAACTATTGCAGTTTAAGGAGCTAAACAAGCAGGCAAGGACATACCTGTACAGTAGTAATGAGTGCCCCACTGTAAATGTTCAGTACCTGGTGTCCTATTGTTTACGTAATGTCCTAGAGTAAACAAAGTAAAACAAGGTATGAATATTTTACTGATGCAGTAGCAGTGATATGAGCACATGATGAAATGTGAACTGGTGGGATAAAGTGTAGGGCATGAGACATGGGATATGGGATGTGGGGCATGAGACATGGGACATGGGAATTGGGACGTGAGATGGATGACCATCTCTACACCAAGTAAAAGTCTATATGATCAGAGGTAGCCATGCCTCAAGATCAGGCTGTATTAACATTATAGCTATATGTTGGATAAACTACCCACACTACTGTGAATATCACAGATCTGTGGCACTCTCAGGGGTGACCCTGCAGGTATTGCTTATCAAATGCGTAAAGAGCTGTACTCTCCGAACTGGCACAAGTTTTAAGAATTGAGGATTTGATGGAAGCATGCATGCATGCATGCCCGAGTGAAAATCGTTCATACCATTTGCGTGAGATAGTGTGAGAGCGTGCGTGTCTTGTGCGAATTAGCGTGAATTTGCATGTTCGTATGCGGTCACACCTCTTTGTGCAGCGACGCGGCAAATCGTGCACTTTTTTCCCATCGAATGACATGCGAGATTCCTAGTGGTAAGCACTCGTGCACTCAGCACTTGCAGCTGGAGGGGGCACGTCGTTTTGTTCGCATCAAATTCTGTTCACAGTTCAACACAATTGTATACAATTTCGCGAGAATGCACAAAAACATCATAATTATTATGAGAGATTGCACGCAATGTACGAGAAATTCACAGAACAATTTCACTCAGGATATGTACGTATTCACTGTGCCTCGTTATGTAAACTATCGCAGCAAAATTAATACCTGTCGATGTGTGTGAGCCCCACACTAGCGATGTGAATGCTATATTTTCTCTGTATTATCACCATCATCATGGTACATACGTCATTCCACATATTCTATGCCTACCTAATAAGTGGGGGGGGGGGGGGAGACTCGAGTCAAATCAGGTACCCTACATCTATGCAGGAGCTGCCAAAGGTTTAGCCTCATTCCCAGGCTCTTACTGGGGAGGAGTAGAGAGCCTGTTACATACTGTTGATCCATGCTCAGTTACCCTAGGATTTTTGCACCGCAATATCATTTTGTCCATCGCCGTATTATTGTTCACTACTGACGTGTACAAATTATCGAAGATGGTGCTTTCACAAGAGCCTGTAAACGAAGCTAAGCTGATACTGATGGTTGTAGCAAATTGTAGGACAGCTTTCCGGCATAACAGTTGGCTCTAAATAGAATGCAAGTCCAAAAATGCATGAGCTTCAAACCATTATTGAATCCTAGAACAGCATTAGCATGGTTGCCATATATAATATCACAGAGCTGTCAAAGTGGGGGGTGGGGGGGGGGGGGAGACTCTAGTCCCCCTACTCTCCCTGTTTAGCTGCCAATGTTTATAAGCATTTGGAAGTATTCCCCTCGTGGCAGAAATGTAGCTAGCTTCATGCATATCTACTCAGGCCATTCCCATAATTTTTTCATGGACAATATTTTCAGTGGCTAGTAAAAAACTACTTGAGAATACATGAACATACTGACAGGGGTACATGACATAGGTGTCAATGTTAGGGGTCCTTACCTCCCCACAAAATGAACAGCTGTCGGAGACGATGGCCATATAAAACAGTATGCTTGTCCATAACAAGAGCAACTGAGAGATTGATAAAGTGAGCTTTATCAAAGAATCACAGACACGAGACATTGCTAGTCCTACTTCACAAACACCTCACTACAGAGATGTGTGAGGAATGCTGAGGTGGAGCTCTCAGTACAGTCTAACCAGCAAAGTACATGTAGGCTAAAACTCCGCCCCCTTTTACCACACGATCGTGATCACAGGTAACTATCTTCCACCATTGGCTGCGTTATTCACAACCACTACTGTGACTAACTCTTTCAAGCTTTCTGTAAAGATGGTGTGCAAAGTGTGCCAATTTCTTTCAAACGTGCTCACCCCACCCCCCCCCCCCCCCCCCCCCATTTCGTACCAGCTCCACTGCCCCTGTCTAGAAAGCGTCTAGTTTTTTTGTAGTGCTGTGTAACTTGAAAGGCTGACATGGTCTGGCAACTGTAAAACTATTGCAATTTAAGGAGCTAAACGAGCAGGCAAGGACATACCTGTACTGTAGTGATGAATGCCCCACTGTAAATGTTCAGCTAATAATAATAATATACTCATGTTGCTGCCGTAGCGCTTACGCCATTGACCACGCACCCACAGACGCAGGCGGAGCTTGTAAGACCTCCAGTCAGAGGACAAGAGCAAGAACAACCAGAGACCACACAATCCTGATCACCATACAATTCCTTCTTCCTAGTCTCCCATATCAGTAATACAAAGCTCTTAACTAGCTTTAATAATGCTTTAAAATCATCCCTGTTCCAATTCTCAAACCCTAAAATAAAACTTGCCTTATTAAAATTATCAAGTGTACTAAACTCCCCAAACCTCCCCCCCAATAGATTTTCTAATTCAACCATGAAATTATTTCTAATGCTGTCATATGCTGGACACTCCCAGAGAACATGTACCACACTCTCACATTCACCCCTGCATAATTTACACTGCCTATCATCATTTTTACCCCTATGTCTTCCTAACTCTTCATTCAGACCGTTCGTACCTGACCGAAACTTAAACAATAATCTTGTACCCGGATCACCTACCCCCTGCAAATAATTCTTGAATTCTATTTCCTTACAGAAAGACTTGTACAGATTCAACTTAACTTTAGTATTCAAGCTGTCATTAAAGTCCTTGTATTCTCTATCCCTCAACGCTTCGTCTACCGTATCTAAAAACAAATTAATATTATCTGCAGCTAATACCTCTTGGCTATCTAAATCTAACTGCAGCAGCAATTCATTAATTACTTTCATCCAAGTTTTCCTCTGCCTACCTCTACATGGTTTCACTTCCCACTCAGCATCTAATAGTACTCTAGGATACCGCTCATTATCAAACTTATTGACTTTATACCACCACTTAAGTTTGCTTCTATCCCTCCTCCCTTTCAAGGACTCTAACCCCATATCTCCCCTTACCGCTTCATTACACGTTTTGGAAGAGCAGCCAAGTATCTTCTTAGCTGCTCCTAGCTGAATGGATTCTAAGGAAGCTGCCTGCCGTTTATTACAAGCCCACACTTCACTACCGTATTCTAAAGTAGGACGAAGTACTGAAACTAACAATAATCTCCTTGCAACGGTACTGATATTCCTATTACTTACAAACCGGTGCAAACGATTAAGCTTTTTCTTCCCATTATCAATTACCTTCTGTACATGACTATCCCATGACCCATTCTCAGCAAATTCAATCCCCAAGTAACAGTAACTTACAACCCTTGGAATTACTTTATCTCCCCACTTCCACCCACACATATCTGTAATAGCCACCTTGGAAAATACCACAACAGCACTCTTTTTGATGTTAGATTTCAACCTCCATTTGTTACAAAACCCTTGTACTACATTAATCAACTTTTGTAAATCCTCCGCATTAGTAGTTAAACCAACAAAATCATCTGCAAACATTAGTCCCCCAACCTTAACATCATTCTTAATGATTATACCAAGCCCAGCTTTCTCAACCTCATCTAGTAACTGATTAATAAAAATGGAAAATAGGATAGGCGATAGACTACAACCCTGTGCTACCCCCTGGCTTATATCAAATGGTTTGGATTTTTCCCCCTCCAGTAAAACAGCACTCTCTGTAATGTCATACATCTTCTTAATAACTCTCCACATCCTACCCCTAACACCCAATTCCCACAACCTAAACCATAAACCATCGTGCCAAACCGTATCAAAAGCCTTCTGGATGTCTAAGAAAAAAGCATAAGTGTGTTTTCCTTCTCTTATTCTGCCTTGTATGATCTCGTTCAAAGTATAGACATTATCAACACAACTTCTTTTCGCTCTAAAACCTGCCTGCCCCTCATGAAGAGCCTTTTCCGATTCTAATCTTATTACCAAGCGATTATTTAAAATCTTACAAAACAGTTTACCAACAACGTTCAATAGAGTAATGCCTCTGTAATTACCTGGATCCTCAGCATCACCTTTCTTATACAAACTAACAATTAATCCTTGCCTCCATTGTGTAGGAATACCCTCTTCTGTCCAGACTACTTCATATAAAGCTTTCAACAGATTCGCCATTCCAGAGCCACCATACTTAAAAAGCTCCCCAACTAAGCCATCATTACCTCCAGTTTTGTTATTCTTTAGACTTTTCAAACACTTTTTAATTTCGGCATAACTTATATCCCTGTCTAAAATCTTATCCTTCCGTGCACTAGACATCTCGCTGTACTCTGTCACCTTACTCTCTACATGCTCTCTCCAGCTATCATCAAACTGATCATCTACTGATGCTGTACCCAGCTTACCGTAATGCTCATGTAGAACTTCAAGCTTCCCCTTTGTACTGGTTACGCATGAACCTGAACTACTCCTTAATGAAGCAATGCTCTTACGACTACCCTTTGAAGTCCTGCCAACAAATGCCCAAAATTCCTTCTTGTTTACATCAAAATCTTTATTAGCCTTTTCTATCACCTCATTCCAACTATCTAACTTCTTCTTACGTACCAATTCCTTGATTTCTGAACGTAACTTGTAATACTGTCCCCATTTATCTTCCCTACCACTCTGAATCTCTTTGTAAACCTGTCTTCTTAACCTAATCTTATCTTTAATCTCTTCATCCCACCATCTCGCTGCTTTGCCACACACTATCACCTTTTCCCCAATTTCTTTTGATGCTACCCTCTTCACTGTGTCTTCCCAATCCTGAACCACTGCCTTCACTAATTCTGACCCCCTTAGCCCCTGGTGTTTCCTTGTCTGTATCCTTTCTTGAAATACTTCTACTTCTACGCTCAAAGCTTCTTGATACTGCTGCCTCACTTCCTCCTCTTGAAATCTTTCAATGCGCCATTTCTTAATTACCCGTTTTTGCTGCTTAGCAGTTTTTACAGTCCGACCCAGTTCCATCCATACTAAAAAGTGATCCGACTTCCCTATATCGGTGTCATCTACCTGCACACTCCCTGAAACCTGCAACAAGTTGGAATCAGTAACTATATAATCAATGATAGACTTCTGCTTCAATGAAGGCCTAGCTCTAGTCCACTGTGGTTCCACATTGAACTCACGACCATTACAAATTACAAGCTCAACCTCCGTCAAAAAGGAAATCATCCTGTTACCACTCGCATTGCATTTTCCTTCTCCAAACATACCTATTACATCATCTAGTTCAGAAGATCTTCCTACCCTAGCATTAAAATCACCTAGAAGCACAACCTGACCACGCTCCTTCATACGCAGCACATCCTCTTTCAATTCCTCGTAACTGCTTTCAATAACTGAAACACTCTCGCTATCCGTAGGCATGTAAACACAACCCAAAAATAAAGTATTCCTACCGTTTTCACCTTTCACCTTGATCCACATACTTTGTTCGTAGCTAACATCCTTAATAAGCTCTACTCCACTGGCTAAGCACTCCTTTACCAAGAATCCTATTCCCCCCTCTCCCCTCCTACTCTCCGAAGAACCTTGCCTAGGTTTCCCAAACCATTTGTACCCATCTACATAAATCCTTGATTCCTCTTTTTCCCATGACTCCTGCCCAGCACAAATATCTACGTTATTTTTCTTCAGCACCCCAGCAACCTCCTTCTGTTTACGCTGACTACAGATTCCAGAGAAATTCCAAGTGGCTACCCTAACCTTCCTTGCTTCCCTCTCAGCTACCCTAACCTTGCTGTGAACATCGGTTACATTTACAACAGATTCCCTACTGACCTCCCTACACTCTTCAGTATCCTCCTCCAATCCCTCCATATCTTCTACACATGATTGCAAACCAGTAAAACGGTTTGAATACTTCAACTGTAAAGGCATGACATCTCTCTTCACTGATTCATCTAAAACACACCTACAGCCTATCTTCCTTAAGCAGCTAGAAATCTCTCTAATCACCCCAGCACTAACTTCCCTGCTATCCTTTGGCAAGAGAATAAGCCTGACATGATCTCCCTCCCAGCCTACTGCCCCTCTTACCAGCCTTCCTAGACCTAAATCATCAAACTTTGACCTAATTTCTAGAGTACTCAAGTCTTTCCTAAGTCCCCATACAATTATATGTGCTCTGTACCCCCTACTGTGATACACTGACCACTCTTGAAGTCCATCTGACTGGAGATCCACAGCAAT
Source organism: Phakellia ventilabrum (assembly GCA_963921505.1). Classification (NCBI taxonomy): domain Eukaryota; kingdom Metazoa; phylum Porifera; class Demospongiae; order Axinellida; family Axinellidae; genus Phakellia; species Phakellia ventilabrum. The sequence goes on from OY997380.1 coordinate 8,242,178, forward strand.
AGCATGATCGCGGGTGGGCATTAATTGGAATATCGCGTGAAATTCAAATTAGAGCTAGCTGTTTGCTGCAGAAACTTATCCAGAGGGTAGAGATGGACTTCTTCTTGGTCTTCAGGTAGAAATATTCTTCATTCACAGAGGTAGGATATCACAAATAGAGAGTTGTTTGCAGAGCAAAATTTTTTAAAGTTGCTAGCATTTGGTTACTAGGCAACTCTAAACAAAGTAAAACAAGGTATGAATATTTTACTGATGCAGTAGCAGTGATATGAGCACATGATGAAATGTGAACTGGTGGGATAAAGTGTAGGGCATGAGACATGGGATATGGGATGTGGGGTATGAGACATGGGACATGGGAATTGGGACGTGAGATGGATGACCATCTCTACACCAAGTAAAAGTCTATATGATCAGAGGTAGCCATGCCTCAAGATCAGGCTGTATTAACATTACAGCTATATGTTGGATAAACTACCCACACTACTGTGAATATCACAGATCTGTGGCACTCTCAGGGGTAACCCTGCAGGTATTGCTTATCAAATGCGTAAAGAGCTGTACTCTCCGAACTGGCACAAGTTTTAAGAATTGAGGATTTGATGGAAGCATGCATGCATGCATGCCCGAGTGAAAATCGTTCTTACCATTTGCGTGAGATAGCGTGAGAGCGTGCGTGTCTTGTGCGAATTAGCGTGAATTTGCATGTTCGTATGCGGTCACACCTCTTTGTGTAGCGACGCGGCAAATCGTGCACTTTTTTCCCATCGAATGACATGCGAGATTCCTAGTGGTAAGCACTCGTGCACTCAGCACTTGCAGCTGGAGGGTGCACGTCGTTTTGTTCGCATCAAATTCTGTTCACAGTTGAACACAATTGTATACAATTTCACGAGAATGCACAATAATTATTATGAGAGATTGCACGCAATGTACATTATTTCGCAAGAAATTCACAGAACAATTTCACTCAGGATATGTACGTATTCACTGTGCCTCGTTATGTAAACTATCGCAGCAAAATTAATACCTATCGATGTGTGTGAGCCCCACACTAGCGATGTGAACGCTATATTTTCTCTGTATTATCACCATCATCATGGTACATACGTCATTCCACATATTCTAATTTAACGTATTGCAATCCAATTTCTCTCACTGTCGTTCTGTATATTGCAATGCATGCTCACCTAATTTAAAGTACTGTAATCCACTTACAAAAACGACGTTGGTATCTCTGCCATCTTCAACCTTGTGGCGTGAATGAGGCTTCAGTGATCCCGACAGAGAAGAGCCGCCATGTCTCCTAGTCAGCGACAAGCCACACTGCAGCAGGAGAGGGAAGAGGGCTAGAGCTACGATAGCTGCCACATACCGCCAGTTACCTTTAAGAATATTACTTTGTGACTAGGATGAGATAGTACGTAATAGGTGTACAATAGTGGCAGCTGTTTCGGCCTAATCGGGCCTCATCAGTGCAGTGTAGCACTAGTACTAGGCTAACCACCTTCAGGACCTAATGCGTGAAGCTAAAACAATGACTTATGCCTGCTAAAATGCTTCCTGCACCTAAACAGACTGCCAGCCTCATCTCCAGGCTCCACTTTTTTGCGTAGCGCAAAAGGCGGGGGCTTGGGGACGAGACTAGTACCTAGCTACATAAAGAACAGAGTGGTGAGGCTTAGCTATATAGTGCAAACTGCAGACAGCTGTTGGGACTAATCTTGTACCCCGGCCTCCCATGCCCGAATGTTATCTCACAGGTACTCCCTGATTTTTTCCATGGCTGCAAGATAAAATCTGGGTGTGGGAGGCCTTGGGTATGAGGCTATGTTTGAGCCAGCACCCTTCATTTCAAGTACAGTAACCAAAACAGGTAGGCTAGCTTACTCTCCAACTTACTGGAAACCCATTAGGATTGTAGGATGCTTATAGCCACTTGAAGTGCATATCCTGAAGTTTAGTATGCAGAGAGACATGCCTATAATGTACAAGGTCACGTGCCCATTCAAGGGGAAATCCCCCCCTTTCCCAATTCCTATACCTAGCTTATGCTTCAGGCGTGTAGCTACAAGTGACCGTACAACAAACATCAGGTGGCAACAGTTACATATGCCTCCCGAGCCTCAGGTAAACACCATACACAGCAATGGCGGTATTGCCAAATAAAGCCCACTCTTAGATCTTAAGTAAAGCGCTAACTAAAACTCAATAGTGTGCTAATGATTTGACCGCTGACCTTTCCTAACCCTTGCTGGGGGAGGAGGAAGTGGTGGAGACAATCTGTAAGACAAACAATCATTCACACAACCGCAATTAGTTGAGAACACACTCTCGCTATTCCTACAAAGATTTTTCCTGAAAAACCAGTGTGGGTACACACACTGACCTGTGTACGCCTCCAGAAAGTCTGGAAAGAGGTTTGATCTTGACGTTTCTTCAGAAGCCCAGTACAATCCTACGTCTGTGTGTTATGTGTGGGGAAAGGTTGCATAAATAATTGATTGGCAACCATAAAACTACCGTATAGCGGGGTTTTTTCGAGGAAGAATATTTTCACGAATTTCGCGACCTTGCGACTATCCGCGAAAATATTCTCCGTGAATTTTTTAGTTATCGGCACATAAGCTATTGAGCGGAAGTGCAGGTCAAAATCGACCTTGAATGATAGCACTATACAGGTATTTCCAGCGTGTGGAGTCGGCACTACCACTGCCCGATGGTTCACTATCAATGCAGGTACCGGCTTCCAGCATTGCAGCTGCCAATAAAGCTGGGAAAGCCATACTACCGGCGACGAGCGAGACAGGAAGGCAGGAGCGGGGGCGTACGACCACTTCACTGCACTGCCGAAGAGAAGCCTCAAATTGGAAAGAATCATGGATTCCAAAGTATAACTCACACTCATGACGCCTTTGTTCTCGAAACAATTGAATTGAGGATTTGATGGGAGCATGCATGCATGCCCGAGTGAAAATCGTTCTTACCATTTGCGTGAGATAGTGCGAGAGCGTGCGTGTCTTGTGCGAATTAGCGTGAATTTGCATGTTCGTATGCGGTCACACCTCTTTGTGCAGCGACGCGGCAAATCGTGCACTTTTTTCCCATCGAATGACATGCGAGATTCCTAGTGGTAAGCACTCGTGCACTTAGCACTTGCAGCTGGAGGGGGCACGTCGTTTTGTTCGCATCAAATTCTGTTCACAGTTCAACACAATTGTATACAATTTCACAAGAATGCACAATAATTATTATGAGAGATTGCACGTAATGTGCATTATTTCGCGAGAAATTCACAGAACAATTTCACTCAGGATATGTACATATTCACTATGCCTCGTTATGTAAACTATCGCAGCAAAATTAATACCTATCGATGTGTGTGAGCCCCACACTAGCGATGTGAATGCTATATTTTCTCTGTATTATCACCATCATCATGGTACATACGTCATTCCACATATTCTATGCCTACCTAATAAGTGGGGGGGGGGGGGAGACTCGAGTCAAATCAGGTACCCTACATCTATGCAGGAGCTGCCAAAGGTTTAGCCTCATTCCCAGGCTCTTACTGGGGAGGAGTAGAGAGCCTGTTACATACTGTTGACCCATGCTCAGTTACCCTAGGATTTTTGCACCGCAATATCATTCTGTCCATCGCCGTATTATTGTTCGCTACTGACGTGTACAAATTATCGAAGATGGTGCTTTCACAAGAGCCTGTAAACGAAGCTAAGCTGATACTGATGGTTGTAGCAAATTGTAGGACAGCTTTCCGGCATAACAGTTGGCTCTAAATAGAATGCAAGTCCAAAAATGCATGAGCTTCAAACCATTATTGAATCCTAGAACAGCATTAGCATGGTTGCCATATATGATATCACAGAGCTGTCAAAGTGGGGGGGGGGGGAGACTCTAGTCCCCCTACTCTCCCTGTTTAGCTGCCAATGTTTATAAGCATTTGGAAGTATTCCCCTCGTGGCAGAAATGTAGCTAGCTTCATGCATATCTACTCAGGCCATTCCCATAATTTTTTCATGGACAATATTTTCAGTGGCTAGTAAAAAACTACTTGAGAATACATGAACATACTGACAGGGGTACATGACATAGGTGTCAATGTTAGGGGTCCTTGCCTCCCCCCAAAATGAACAGTTGTCGGAGACGATGGCCGTATAGAACAGTATGCTTGTCCATAACAAGACCAGCTGAGAGATTGATAAAGTGAGCTTTATCAAAGAACCACAGACATGACATTGCTAGTGCTACTTCACAAACACCTCACTACAGAGATGTGTGAGGAATGCTGAGCTGGAGCTCTCAGAACAGTCTAACCAGCAAAGTACATGTAGGCTAAAACTCCGCCCCCTTTTACCACACGATCGTGATCACAGGTAACTATCTTCCACCATTGGCTGCGTTATTCACAACCACTACTGTGACTAACTCTTTCAAGCTTTCTGTAAAGATGGTGTGCAAAGTGTGCCAATTTCTTTCAAATGTGCTCACACCCCCCCCCCCCCTCCCATTTCGTACCAGCTCCACTGCCCCTGTCTAGAAAGCGTCTAGTTTTTATGTAGTGCTGTGCAACCATAAAACTATTGCAGCTAAACAAGCAGGCAAGGATATACCTGTACAGTAGTAATGAGTTCCCGCTGTAAATGTTCAGTACCTGGTGTCCTATTGTTTACGTAATGTCCTAGAGTAAACAAAGTAAAACAAGGTATGAATATTTTACTGATGCAGTAGCAGTAGGGGTGCGCGGATTATGCCAGCATTAAAATGAGCATAATAGGTACGCGAAAGCATCGAGCATAGTGCGAGCATAATAGGTAGATTTTTGAGGAAATTATATCATTTTATTAAAGTTTTGCGGAAACTCGGCCACGTGGTGATTCCATGATGGCGACGACTGGCAATCTCAGCGCTATTAGCGAGAGTCAAACGGCTGGCAGCAGCTTACAGGCAACTACTTCTTCACCGACATCGCTACTTAGCCAACTTCGAGCCTCTATGCTATCTGTAGGTTAGAGTAAACGAACTGAGAGACCTTGGTGCAAAGCCAACTGGGGCAACGCGATCAGAAAAGCGCAGAGAGCGAGTGAGCTTTCGGGTAAGATAATCAGGAAAGCTGTTTTGTTGATAGTTTATCGAGCATAATAGGGGCGTTTGTTGAGCACAATAGGTACATTTTTGGAGCAGTGCAGCATAGCATAATAGGTAGATTTTCGAGCATAATCCGCCTACCCCTAAGTAGCGGTGATATGAGCACATGATGGAATGTAAACTGGTGGGATAAAGCGTAGGGCATGAGACATGGGATATGGGATGTGGGGCATGAGACATGGGACATGGGAATTGGGACGTGAGATGGATGACCATCTCTACATGATCAGAGGTAGCCATGCCTCAAGATCAGGCTGTATTAACATTATAGCTATAAGTTGGATAAACTACCCATAGTACTGTGAATATCACAGATCTGTGGCACTCTCAGGGGTAACCCTGCAGATATTGCCTATCAAATGCGTAAAGAGCTGTACTCTCCGAACTGACACAAGTTTTAAGAATTGAGGATTTGATGGGAGCATGCATGCATGCCCAAGTGACAATCATTCATACTATTTGCGTGAGATAGCGAGAGTGTATATTGCAATGCATGCTCACCTAATTTAAAGTACTGTAATCCACTTGTAGTATCTTTGCCGTCTTCAACCTTGTGGTGTGAATGAGGCTTCAGTGATCCCGACAGAGAAGAACCGCCATGTCTCCTGGTCACCGACAAGCCACACTGCAGCAGGAGAGGGAAGAGGGCTAGAGCTAGACAGACGGGTCGATGGATAGATGGACAGATAGATAAAATTAGCCTCGTTCCCAGGCCACACCCCTCCCCATGAAAGACTGGCCTGGTATCCACTGTTTGTGCATGTGCAAGATAATTGCGAGAATATACGCAACAGGGTCAGTAAACGCATCCGTGAACCGTCTTAGTCACATGACTAGGAGTAGTATGGAGACAGTATACTAATATAATAAGCGGAAGAACTAAAAACCAGACTTTCTGCTGCTGAAATGGCTTTCTAACCAGTCAGGCATACTAAAACAAACTGTAATTTTCTACCCGCTACGATTATATAGTGTTTCTCTCCTGGTAGTAACTGTGAGCTGCTGGATCGCAGATGTGGACTTCTAGGCTTTTCAGTGGCAAACGGGATTAAAACTTCGAACTACCGGTCTCTTTCTAGGCATGCACGTGGCGAAAAACCATCACTGCAGGCCATAAAACCTGCTATCTTCATTTTACACTTTCATGACACGAAAACATTTAACAGATTCATAACCAAACGTGATATCATTATATACGGATATAACATGATAGTTCACGATTTACCAAGATTTCTGGTAAATTACGCGCCTGCGCAAACAGTGGATACCAGGCCACTTTTTCGAGGGGAGGGGTGTGGCCTGTGAATGAGGCTACATCTTGCTGTTTGTCGATCGAATCCACGTAGGTACTCCGGGCTAGTTTAAGGGTCGTAGCACTGCAACTGCCCAAGGGTTGGACGGAGTTGACCCGCTTTCTTGAAAGCAAGCGCTTCATGAGCAGATTCCAATAATATGCGTTCCTGTGTATTGACAACGAAAATTCGCCATAACTGTACTGGCAGTCCTTCCTGCCCTCCCTACTCAGCTGCCTATGTTGTAGGCATTGCTAGCGTGAGAGCATACATGTATTTACATGAGAAAGCATATGCGTAATATTACCGTAGTAATAAAGTGCTAGTTTGTTCACAGAGCTAGCTTGAGGCTTCCAATTTGCTTGCTCTTGCTCATTTCCTTGGACCAGGAACCAGTCATTAAGTTTGTATGGCCTAAAGACTGAAGCATAAATTTTTGTGAATGTTGGCAAACTTCTGTTACTTGATCGCAACTACCATAATATACATGTACTGTTCCAGGTGAGGGTCTCAAAAGTCACCAGAAACAGCCTTAGAGCATTGAAATTTTCAAAAAAATTCTGGGGAATACTCCCCCCCCCGAAAGCTTTTATCTGATGCCCCCATTCAAATCAGGTTCCTATACCAGTTAAAGGGGGTGATACTCACCTTTGTGCAGGTCTCCAAAGTCAACAAAGAGACTTCTTTCATTTCAACTATGAGATGAGATGAGATGCAATTAACCTGTAGGGGGAGTTCATTGTGGTATCTCAATATCGGAAGTATTAGTGACATGTATACTGCTGATTTAGAAAGGGGTGTATGTTGAACTCTGCGCTCAGCAGTTGGCAAACTGGGAGTAGTACAGCTCCCACATTGTAACTAGGGGTACGCACAATACCAGCTAGCTACATACACCAGAAGTACATGCAAGCACACATAATGTAGCCTCGTACCCAGGGCTTCATCGCTCAGATTTATCTTGTAGCTCTGATTTTTCTCTACGGTTAGGAGACAAAATCTGGGCAAGGAAGACTTGAGTATGAGGCCACACATAATGTACTGCCATGCAAGGCTGCAGAGTTCAAAGTTCAACATACCTCATGCAATATAAGGACTTGATCAGGCAACCGTCTTCCCGCAGCCAATACTGTAGCCTCGTTCCCAGTCCACGAAAGAGTGTGGGAGGGTGTGCGGCCTGGGAACGAGGCTACCAATACTGTAGACTAGAGCCCTCATTTCTGGGCTGTAATGGTTACTTACAGATAAGGACCAAGATCTATATGCCCTGCAGGGCTACATACACATGGCGAGGTAGAGCCTGCCATGGCTGTACTGGTTTAATCACCCTGCACACATGCGATCGCTCCCCCCAAACCAGCAGACACTAGCGGTAAGGCTCTTCGCTACTTATACTAGCGGTACACACACAGCGATCGGGTGCTGTGTTTCGCTACATTAGCGGTAAGGTCAGAAAATACTACTTCTATGCTGCACTGGTACGTAATTATGCCATGGTCCTTGCAGGGAAGGAAGAGCCCAAGAAGGAGGAGGGGACAGAGGACAAGTTTGAGGACAGGGTTGAGGAAGTAGCCAATGAGGAGCCGGTCAAAAAGAAGCCACAGGTGCCTCCAGTGGACTACCGCACGGTCAAGTCTGGCTGGATCCAGAGAAGAGGTGTGTTGGATCATACCTCTAATAGCTAAGTGGAGTTCCGTATCGAGACTGATAGTCTCACGCCCAGACCTCTACTTGCCTGAGGACAACAAAACATGCTGTTCAGTCCTATGATGTGTGTGTCTGGTATGTGTGGTTACAACCCACAAAGGTCAGATAGCATGTCATCACCTCTTCAGGGTGGACCAGCAGAGATCTGGGTATAAAACTACAAGACTGAAGCCACAAAGAAACATCATGCTAACACTTTTTAATTTGGGAAATGAGTAGCCTGCAGAGAAGCCATAACAAACATTGTGTTGAATGTCATGTGTTCCCACATGAGTTAACCCAGGCAGAAGTTTGCGAGGGTTATGCCATCATATACATTCACACACACACACACACACACACACACACACACACACACACACACAGGGTGGTTACTGAAGCGATGGAACAAGCTGTGGATGTCCTTGGATGAGGATGGGGCAGTTCTCAGGTGGTTCAAGGAGGAGCCAACTGATGGATCAGTTAGCTTGAGGTAAGCCGTCCTTTGTAGCTTCCCTAACTACAGGAGAGCTTTGAGTAGCAGGAAATTCAACGCAGAAGTAAAATTGCCAATTACAGTAGCTCCAATGGCTTGTACATTTTTGGATTGACCATCTTTTTTTAGCAAATGCCATCGGAGACTAAATGTTCTACAGGGCCATAGGAGCAGGTCCGGCAGGTGCGGCAGCCGCCGGACCAAAGTTTGGCGTACCAACCAAAAAATGGCTGCAGCAGATAGTCTTTCAACAAATTTAGCAAAACTTCTGCTGCTTCCTTGACTTGGTAAGTGAAAAACCTGCCAAACGCTACACTGATAACTTTAGTACATAGACACTAACGTACGCACGCGTAGTGGGGGGGGGGGGGGCCATACCCCTAGACCCCCCCTAGCAGGCATGCTTCACACATGGTGCCTACATCAATCCAACCCTACCCCACTGCCAATCAGAATTTGCTTCCTACGGGCCTATTCTACCAGGGTTTTGCTGTAAAAATCTTAGAGCCTTTCCGTGTGTACCTGGCTGTGTAGACAACTTACTCTATCATGCAGGCTACTGTTACATAACTGTCCTCCATCCCTCCCATCCTCAAGGGACGTCACAGAGATCATAGACCCCAAGCCTGAGCTCCCTGCTAACTGGCCAGCAGATACTGAGGGGAGAGCTTTTATTGTTATCACTCCTAAGAGGTCCTTTTTTATCGTTGCTGAAAGTGCTGACGAGAAGAGGTGAGCAGTCTGTCAGTTGTCTACAGTTACTCCTGCAGACCATTTCTGTCCAATAGTAAATGTCACCTAGCATACCTGTGCTCATTTTTGCCTGTCTTTCTTGTTCTTTGCAGCGACTGGGTACAGAAGCTAACAGAAGCAAAGGAGAAGGTATCTCAATCTGCCAGCAAAACATATCTTACTACAGTAGCTATTATACTCACTGGTGTAGTTGTTTTGACCATTTAGTGGTTACCTAAATTTCAGATGTCTGAGTATGAAGGTAGGAGTTAGGCCTCAAAGTGGGTAATTTGTTCGTTGCTATGGAACTTGACATCTCATAGTCATACTAGGAATATGCATGCGTAATATGCCTCGCGTGGCTACCAGAGGCATGCATAAATAGGTCATTACTATGTCTTAAGGCTACACTTACTACCTAAACAGGACTACAGAAAAAACTGGCCTTTAAAAGTAGTTCTCTAAGCTGTATCATGTGGATTAACATCATTATTTCCCGGGAGGCATGCCTGCAGACCTTTTCCTGACATCATCACACCCCGGGTTGCACACGGGATGCAGACTGGGGCTGGAGTAGCCCCCGATGTACACGGGGCCGACTATTTTCACGCGTCAGTTAGTCGCGAGAATAATAGCTGAACGGGGAAATAATTCTGGTGAATAATGTATCTATCTACAAAATTTTCCGAGAATCAGCCACGGATGCCAAGAGAGAGCAGGGCTGTAGTGCTTCAAACTCACGCCCGCACCGCTCAATCGTGTCGTCCGTGTCCAACGCTCATATCTCTGCTTATACAACGGGTACACAAACTCTACTAACCTGAGATTCAGAGTCCATAGGTCGCAATTATTGGCCTCGCTGCGCTCGGCAATTACATAGAAGCAACAAATTACCCACTTGAGGCCTAACTCCTACTCGGACATCGGAAATTCAAGTAACCACTAAGTGGTCAAAACAACTATGTATTTTTGCAGTGATATTATTGTTAGATTCAGAGCTCTGAAGCTTGTGTTGCACTATATAGTGTTTCGGAGGAGGTTGGACATGGTCATGTGACAAGCCGCATGGTTATGGAATTGTATGAATTCTCTGTAGAGTTGCCAGTAAAAAAGTAGCTCGGTCTAATTTTGGCTGAGTTTTGCTATCAATGCCTAAGAAACACATACTGCTGGAATCGGCTTGCGAATCACTTTCAAGAAAGTGAGTCGACCCTATTGAAACTTTGGGTCATTGAGGGGTTATGCCTTGAAGTACCTACCAGTTGGCTAGGCGGGAGCACCTACGCTAAGGTTGGTCAACAAACAGCAAGATGCTGCCATCTAGGTCTGTACCAACTATCATACATCTGTCTACGTGGTATCGCTGCTTACAATGTAGCCATTACAACACACCATAGAGAATCACAGAGAATCACTCAAAATTCAGGAGGCTGCTGAATGTAAGCTGCTGCGCTACTTAGTAACGTATTCATGATGGACACCTAGCTTTAGTCACTACTTTTTAGCTACACCGAGGGCAAATGATGCTCTGAAATGTACTGCTGAATGTGATTAAACGAAGTAAATAGCACATGACTAGGCTCATTAATGAATACATTCAAAATCCTCTGATAGTGTTTCGTAATCTATAGTTTCCATCATAGGTCCAGAAGAATGCCACTGCTCTGCAGTGGATACATACTAACTAGTCTTACCAATGTACAATGTAAAAGGTGTGATTTGAGTCCACCCTATCCTACTGCAGGCGGACATAGAAAAGGAAGAGGCCAAGAGGATAGCAGAGGAAGACGCCAGGAGAAAAGCAGAGGAGGAAGAAGGCAGTGGTAAGTAGCTCTTCTAATGCCTGTAGTAGTCGGTGTCTGGGAAAAGAGTCCTCTGAGCATGAAAGAGCCTAGTTTTAAAAGAACAGGGTCCCTAAATATGGTGCAGGCAGTCTCAGATCACTGAATGCTACATTCACTGCTCTATTACATATGCCACTATCCTACCTTAGGCTTTATAGTACTAGTAAGTCAGCCCTTGCTGAACTCTTATTGTACAATCATATAGCTATAGTCAGACATAACCTCATCAAAAGGCCAGTCTTATAGGCTAGCATTTTGTTGTGATAGCTCCGCAATATGCGCTGACACAGTAAACATGTGCATGCTTCCCTCTACTGCACATACTTCATGAAAAATGTACTTCTGCGTGTTATACGATCACGCATACGTATTATAAGTAGCGGGTATTAATTTTATAATTTCCCCCAGTTACTCTATATGTGTATGGGAACTAATCTACTGACCTCTGTGCATGTGTCCAGACTCACGAAAGAGGCTCCGTTCTCTTTTGCATGAATTTTCTTGTACAATCTGTGTACATGTACATGTATGTGTGTGGAGAGGAACAATGTATAGGATAGGTAACATCTTCCGCCATTGCCTGTGTTATTCACAACCACTACTGTGACTAACTCTTTCAAGCTTTCTGTAAATATGGTGTGCAAAGTGTGCCAATTTCTTTCAAACGTGCTCACCCCCCCCCCCCCCCCATTTCGTACCAGCTCCACTGCCCCTGTCTAGAAAGCGTCTAGTTTTCTTGTAGTGCTGTGTAACTTGAAAGGCTGACATGGTCTGGCAACCGTAAAACTATTGCAGTTTAAGGAGCTAAACAAGCAGGCAGGGACATACCTGTACAGTAGTAATGAGTTCCCGCTGTAAATGTTCAGTACCTGGTGTCCTATTGTTTACCTAATGTCCTAGAGTAAACAAAGTAAAACAAGGTATGAATATTTTACTGATGCAGTAGCAGTGATATGAGCACATGATGAGTTCCATTGAATTAGATATACGGTATTTCGCTATTCGATATACGGTATTTAACGCTGCGGTCACCGCAGCTTCACTGCGCTCACCGAAACCCAGGTTTCGCTCTGTGCAGCGGTGCGCTCACCGAAACCCAGGCTGCGCTCACCGAAACCTAAGTTTCGCTCTGTGCAGCGGTACTGCGCTCACCGAAACCCAGGTTTCGCTCTGTGCAGCGGTACTGCGCTCACCGAAACCCAGGTTTCGCTCTGTGCAGCGGTACTGCGCTCACCGAAACCCAGGTTTCGCTCTGTGCAGTGGTACTGCGCTCACCGAAACCCAGGTTTCGCTCTGTGCAGCGGTACTGCGCTCACCGAAACCTAAGTTTCGCTCTGTGCAGCGGTACTGCACTCACCGAAACCCAGGTTTCGCTCTGTGCAGCGGTACTGCGCTCACCGAAACTCAGGTTTTGCTCTGTGCAGCGGTACTGCACTCACCAAAACAAAGGTTTCGCTCTGTGCAGAGTCACTGTACTCACTCTATGCTGTTGATGTATTCACTTAACATGTTCATTCCACTAATTTCTTGTTACAATAGTTAGGTAATAGTGATAGCATGAATGAATAAGATGTTAATAGATATGTGAATACATCAACAGCATAGAGTGAGTACAGTGACTCTGCACAGAGCGAAACCTGGGTTTCGGTGAGCGCAGTACCGCTGCACAGAGCGAAACCTGGGTTTCGGTGAGCGCAGTACCGCTGCACAGAGCGAAACCTTTGTTTCGGTGAGCGCAGTACCGCTGCACAGAGCGAAACCTTTGTTTCGGTGAGTGCAGTACCTCTGCACAGAGCGAAACCTTTGTTTCGGTGAGTGCAGTACCGCTGCACAAGGCGAAACCTGGGTTTCGGTTAGCGCAGTACAGCTGCACAGAGCGAAACTTAGGTTTCGGTGAGCGCAGTACCGCTGCACAGAGCGAAACCTGTGTTTCGGTGAGCGCAGTACCGCTGCACAGAGCGAAACCTCGGTTTCGGTGAGCGCAGTACCGCTGCACAGAGCGAAACCTCGGTTTCGGTGAGCGCAGTACCGCTGCACAGAGCGAAACCTCGGTTTCGGTGAGCGCAGTACCGCTGCACAGAGCGAAACTTGGGTTTCGGTGAGCGCAGTACCGCTGCACAGAGCGAAACTTGGGTTTCGGTGAGCGCAGTACCGCTGCACAGAGCGAAACCTGGGTTTCGGTGAGCGCAGTGAAGCTGCGGTGACCGCAGCGTTAAATACCGTATATCGAATAGCGAAATACCGTATATCTAATTCAATGGAACTCGGAAAGTGAATTGCATTTGCGGAAATACACCTACGGGCCACCGTATGATGAAATGTGAACTGGTGGGATAAAGTGTAGGGTATGAGACATGGGATATGGGAATTGGGACGTGAGATGGATGACCATCTCTACACCAAGTAAAAGTCTATATGATCAGAGGTAGCCATGCCTCAAGATCAGGCTGTATTAACATTATAGCTATATGTTGGATAAACTACCCATAGTACTGTGAATATCACAGATCTGTGGCACTCTCAGGGGTAACCCTGCAGGTATTGCTTATCAAATGCATAAAGAGCTGTACTCTCCGAACTGGCGCAAGTTTTAAGAATTGAGGATTTGATGGGAGCATGCATGCATGCATGCCCGAGTGACAATCATTCATACCATTTGCGTGAGATAGCGTGAGAGCGTGCGTGTCTTGTGCGAATTAGCGTGAATTTGCATGTTCGTATTCGGTCACACCTCTTTGTGCAACAACGCGGCAAATCGTGCGCTTTTGTGTACGATCCGATCGAATGATTTAGTGAAATAGTACTCGAAACATATGAAATTCCTAGCAATTTCACTCAGGATATGTAAGTATTCACTATGCCTCGTTATGTAAACTATCGCAGTCAAATTAATACCTGTCGATGTGTGTGAGGCCCACACTAGCGATGTGAATGCTATATTTTCTCTGTATTATCACCATCATCATGGTACATACGTCATTCCACATATTCTATGCCTACCTAATTTAACGTATTGCAATCCAATTTTTCTCACTGTCGTTCTGTATATTGCAATGCATGCTCACCTAATTTAAAGTACTGTAATCCTCTTACAAAAACGACGTTGGTATCTCTGCCATCTTCAACCTTGTGGCGTGAATGAGGCTTCAGTGATCCCGACAGAGAAGAGCCGCCATGTCTCCTGGTCACCGACAAGCCACACTGCAGCAGGAGAGGGAAGAGGGCTAGAGCTACGATAGCTGCCACATACCGCCGGTTACCTTTAAGAATATTACTCTGTGACTAGGATGAGATATGTAATAGGTGTACAATAGTGGCAGCTGTTTCGGCCTAATCGGGCCTCATCAGTGCAGTGTAGCACTAGTACTAGGCTAACCACCTTCAGGACCTAATGCGTGAAGCTAAAACAATGACTTATGACTGCTAAAATGCTTCCTGCACCTAAACAGACTGCCAGCCTCATCTCCAGGCTCCACTTTTTTTGAGTAGCGCAAAAGGCGGGGGCTTGGGGACGAGGCTATTACCTAGCTACATAAAGAACAGAGTGGTGAGGCTTAGCTATATATAGTGCAAACTGCAGACAGCTGTTGGGACTAATCTTGTACCCCGGCCTCCCATGCCCGAACGTTACCTCACTGATTTTCTCCATGGCTGCAAGATAAAATCTTGGTGTGGAAGGCCTTGGGTATGAGGCTATGTTTGAGCAGCACCCTTCATTTCAAGTACAGTAACCAAAACAGGTAGACTAGCTTACTCTCCAACTTACTGGAAACCCATTAGGATTGTAGCACTACATATCACTGCCCGATGGTTCACTATCAATGCAGGTACCGGCTTCCAGCATTGCAGCTGCCAATAAAGCTGGGAAAGCCATACTACCGGCGACGAGCGAGACAGGAAGGCAGGAGCGGGGGCGTACAACCACTTCACTGCACTGCCGAAGAGAAGCCTCAAATTGGAAAGAATCATGGATTCCAAAGTATAACTCACACTCATGACGCCTTTGTTCTCGAAACAATTGAATTGAGGATTTGATGGCAGCATGCATGCATGCCCGAGTGAAAATCGTTCATACCATTTGCGTGAGATAGCGCGAGAGCATGCGTGTCTTGTGCGAATTAGCGTGAATTTGCATGTTCGTATGCGGTCACACCTCTTTGTGCAGCGACGCGGCAAATCGTGCACTTTTTTCCCATCGAATGACATGCGAGATTCCTAGTGGTAAGCACTCGTGCACTTAGCACTTGCAGCTGGAGGGGGCACGTCGTTTTGTTGGCATCAAATTCTGTTCACAGTTGAACACAATTGTATACAATTTCACGAGAAGGCACAATAATTATTATGAGAGATTGCACGCAATGTGCATTATTTCACGAGAAATTCACAGAACAATTTCACTCAGGATATGTACGTATTCACTGTGCCTCGTTATGTAAACTATCGCAGCACCTATCGATGTGTGTGAGCCCCACACTAGCGATGTGAATGCTATATTTTCTCTGTAATATCACCATCATCATGGTACATACGTCATTCCACATATTCTATGCCTACCTAATAAGTGTGGGGGGGGGGGGGAGACTCGAGTCAAATCAGGTACCCTACATCTATGCAGGAGCTGCCAAAGGTTTAGCCTCATTCCCAGGCTCTTACGGGGGAGGAGTAGAGAGCCTGTTACATACTGTTGACCCATGCTCAGTTACCCTAGGATTTTTGCACCGCAATATCATTCTGTCCATCGCCGTATTATTGTTCGCTACTGACGTGTACAAATTATCGAAGATGGTGCTTTCACAAGAGCCTGTAAATGAAGCTAAGCTGATACTGATGGTTGTAGCAAATTGTAGGACAGCTTTCCGGCATAACAGTTGGCTCTAAATAGAATGCAAGTCCAAAAATGCATGAGCTTCAAACCATTATTGAATCCTAGAACAGCATTAGCATGGTTGCCATATATGATATCACAGAGCTGTCAAAGTGGGGGGGGGGGGACTCTAGTCCCCCTACTCTCCCTGTTTAGCTGCCAATGTTTATAAGCATTTGGAAGTATTCCCCTCGTGGCAGAAATGTAGCTAGCTTCATGCATATCTACTCAGGCCATTCCCATAATTTTTTCATGGACAATATTTTCAGTGGCTAGTAAAAAACTACTTGAGAATACATGAACATACTGACAGGGGTACATGACATAGGTGTTGGAACGGGGGGGGGGGAGGGGGGGGGGGTTAGCCTCATTCCCAGGCTCTTGCGGGGGAGGAGTAGATGGCCTGGTACACACTGTTTATGCATGCTCAGCTACCCCAGGATTTCTGAGTTTCGGAATACTACACCATAATATCATTCCATCCATCGCTGTATTATTGTTCATTACTGACACGTACAAATTATCAAAGATGGTGCTTTCACAAGAGCCTTCAACAACGGTTTTTCGCCGTAAGACAGCTAGCTACCATAATCCTAGCGAATAGAAAATTGCAGGTAGTTTTACTTATCCTGACTGGTTAGAAGGCTATTTCAGTTGAAGAAAGCCAGAAATCAAATAGTTTCTGCTTACTATACCTGTATCTACCTCCATACCACTCGTCGCCATGTGTCTGAGCCCATTCGCTTACTGCAACTGTTCTGTAAATTCTCGTGCATGCGTGTACCAGGCTCTACTCTCCCCTCCGCAAGAGCCTGGGAATGAAGTTGAGATACTGACCTCTGTACTTGTCTCCAAAGTCAGCAACTTCTAGCGAAAGTCCAGTGTAACCTACAGATATATATGTGTGTATGTGTAGGGGGAGAATTCATTAGAGTACTGCTGATTTAGAAGGATATGTTGAACTTTGCACTCAGTAGTAAGCAAACGGGTATGGATTCTATTACAGTAGTACAGCTCTAGTGTCGTGGGACCAGACTCTCACTTTTCCATGAGTCTGGCCCAACGAGACTAGTATGGCTTAAACTCCGTAAACTAGTGGACTAATAACAATGAATCTTACGCCAGAAGTAGAACACAGACTATAGCGTCGTACCCAGGGCTTATTCTCCCAGATAATATCTTGCAGCTGTGGTTTGCTCTATGGCTGTGAGATAAAATCTGGAAGAAGACTTGAGTATGAGGCCACACATAAATGTACTGCCGTTCAACATAGCTACCTCACACGGCTACACATGTACATATACGCATGTACACGAGTGCAAAGTTCACCATACAAAATCAGCAGGATATAGTGTAGTAGTTGAAGTCCATAGAGGTCACATGAACCCCCCCCTTGGAAGGCCCAAAGACTAGTACGAGGCCTAGACCATGCATGAACTGGTTGGTTGTTACACATTAGGGATGTTAAACATGTTTGTTTCTTTGTTCGGAGAGGGGGAGAGAGGGGCGACAAAATTTCCAAGGGGGAGTGCCATGTGTATGGGTAAGATAGGCCTGTAGTTCAGATAAAGCAACTACAAAACTGTGTGCCGTAGCAGCCGTTTCGAGCAGATGGTAAGTAGGAAGACTGACGCTGAAACATAAAACCAATTCTCTAACTCCAGGTATAATTACTCACGAAAGTTTGTGGAGGATACATAGCGACAATACTTCAACATATCGTTCCAAAGAAAATGTTTATCTGTACCCCCCTCCCCTATTCAAAATCATGTTCCCTATATTTATGCATAAACTGCCAGAGGTTTAGCCTTGTTCCCAGGCTCTTGCGGGGGAGGAGTAGAGAACCTGGTATACACTGTTTACGCATGCTCAGTTACCCCAGGATTTCTGGGGCTTCGGAAACTAGCAGATACTATACCGCAATATTGTTCCGTCCATCACCGTATTATTGTTCGCTACTGACGCATAAAAATTATTAAATAGACCAGACCTACTAGATTTGGGGAGGGGGAGGGATTCACACGAACCCCCTTGGAAGGCTCAAAGACTACAGGCTTAGCATTGCTTACTGCTTGCAAATGGTCGGCTGTGGCAGGTCCAGGAGCCGATGGCAGTGCAGTGGCGAATTTAGGGCAGGTTGGTTTGATTCGTACAACCCCCCCTCGGCCTTACTCACACATGTTCCAACCAAAGGGGGAGTGGCTAACACATTACGGAAGTGATGCAATCATGTGCACGAACATAGACAATGGCTTCTCGAGTTGAAGTGTGGTCGTCGTGCAGGTCTTGACCGACTGTGGAAGAGAGCAAAGGAACCTTTGGGTTAGAGATGCACTGAATTGGAGGTGACTTAACACGTCTTTGCCTCGTTCTTGGGCCAGGCTCTTATAAGGAAAAGAGCAATGCATTCTTCACAAGGTGAAATTATACATGTACATAGCGGTGTTGCCGTGCTCAGCAGTTGAAGCAAGGATAGTCCTTGCACTTTGTGTGGACACTTGGCTGCTACACTGTCATATATATGAACCCCAGTTCTCTATTGTCTAGATCCACCCCTGCAGTGAGCCACACATTTCATAACCTAGCACATCATTAAGAGACCTACATGACGTATCGGGAACACACATTTCTGGGTATGAGTCTAGACCAGCTGTTCTGATGATAATCAATCGGAAACCATAGCTGTCCAGAGCCTCTCAATATACATGTACATGTGATGTCACCTGGCCTCTTCTAATTAAAGAGCATGCCTCTTTCAATTAGTGGGATATGCTTTCAGAACAGCAAGTATAAACACAGGCCAGCACAGTTATTTGGTTCCAGTTTACAAATTAGCCTCCTACCCAGGCCACACCCCCCAAAAGAGTGGTCTGGTGTCCACTGTTTGCACACGTACGAACAAACTGGTAAGTGGGGTTAGGGTTGCTCAATAGAGCGTTTTCATTGACACCATCTTATATCATTTGCATCTAACAACTGTTGCTAGGGCCATCTTGGTGGGCAGCAAATAGCGGCATGATGTGCATAAGGACAGGAAGTAGCTCTCGTACCGACAGTATAGACGGCAGATTCACACAGTCTGAAAACGGATTCACAGCAATAGTTGAGGCGCCGAACGCGTAAGTTCCAAGCAGCTGTTGATTCTGAGATCGCTGTATAACGAACTATTCTAGCTTCCATTTATCGCCCACGCATGGTGGGCAAAAACGGACATAAACGGAAAATGACACAGTCGTCATGCAGGATGTGACGTCACGTGAAAATGCTCTATAAGTAGGGGGTGGAGATAGCACGACTAGTCTGTTACAATGGAGATGCAAGTGTAGCCTACCGGCATATCACTAGCAAAATATATACCACTTGTAGGTGATGTGCAAGGACAGCTGTCTTTGCACTTCGCATGGATAATCGGCTGCTGCACAGCCTCTATCTTTGTGCACCCTCCTTCTAAATTCCTGGATCCGGCCCTGCATATCCACGGCTTTCTCACTCAGATTTTATCTTGCAGCTCTGATTTTCTCTACAGCTGTGAGATAAAATCTGGCAAGGAAGAGCCAGGTACGAAGCACATATGTACTGCCATAGATAGTAGAGTAGAAGTCCTTCTACTCCACTATCTATGTTACCGTCGTGCTAGCCACATTCCCAGGCCATGTGGTAAAATTCGAAAAGAGCGGCCTGGTATCCACTGTTTGCGCATGCGCGGCTCCCCACGTTTTTCTGGGGAGATTGGATACTAGCGGATACTACGCCGCAATATCACTCCGTCTATCATCGAATTATCGTTCGTTACACGCATACAATTGAAGATGGTGGCGCTTTCAGAAGAGTCTAGGAACACGGCTAAGCCGGTGCTGATGGTCTTTCGCCGCGTAGATGCCTAGAAAGGTGTTGTTAGTGTGATTGTTCGATCCCGTTTAGCTCTGAAAGGCCTTGAAGGCCAGATCTGAGATTGAAAATCGAGCAACTACTAGGAGAGAGGCGCTTTTGAAATTCTGTGGTAAACCAGCTACCATAATCCCAGCGGACAGGTAGTTTTGCTACTCTTGACTGGTTAGAAGGCCTTTTTAGTGGTAGAAAATAAAAGCTCAGACAATTTCTGATTCTTTCGCTTACTATACCTGTATACTACCTCCGTACTACTCCTTGCATGTCATCTGACTGAGTTCGTTCGTGGACACGTTTACTGGCCCTGTTCCGTAAATTGTCACGCATGCGCAACCAGTGTGTACCAGGCTCTACTCTCCCCTCCACTAGAGCCTGGGAACGAGGCTATGGTCGTGCGAGCCTGCAGAGGTCAAAGGTCAATTCTCATGGCACTCGAACAGAACTCAATGTGCGAGACTGCAGAGGTCAAAGGTCAATTCTCACGCCACTCGAACAAAACTCGAGACTGCAGAGGTCAAAGGTCAATTTTCATGCCACTCGAGTAGAACCCAGTGTATCTCAGATCTGTATCCCAACATGGCCTCCCATAACTGTACTGTTACTAATGATCACCCTGTCACGGCAAAAATGGTCCTACCCAAATGTGGTCCGGGGACCAGTTTTGGCAGCCAAAAGCGGTCACCCCAGACCAGTTTTAGCAACCAAAAGTGGTCCCCCCCAGACTACTTTTGGCAGCCAAAAGTGGTCCCACTTGCCAAAAATGGCCCCCCCCTTCAAAATTTACTGAACATGCATTATATCACTGTAAGACAACTTCTGGCAGCCAAAATGGGGGCAGGCAGCCCCCATCCAAAATGACTATCAAAGTAGTCCCCCTTCACAAAGAATACCCCCTCCCCTCCAAGGCATATATGTTGTATCAATGTAAGTCACAATAATATTGAAACTGTTAGTCCAAGTTCCATAATATTCGTACACCAACAAAATGTGTACTCGTATAGTTCACGTACATATTACCATACATGACCTAAGTGCAACTAGTACAATACCACGGACTCCCCCTGTTCCTGGCTTCCTGTGGTACAGACACACACAAGGGAAAATGAAACCACCTACTGCATCCACTACATTCGATCATGTCCACCTCTGGGATTTCTGGCATGCGGCAGGAACAATGTATTTCGATGATGTCTTCACTCTTGATCTGACCTGCACTTCGTCTGGTCTTCTTAACTGGGAACATTGTCATCTCACCAAGCTCCAGGCACCTCACCAGATGACGTCTCATGGAATCCTGGTGAAACAAGAACATCTTTCACCATGCCAGGCCACTTCAAACGCTCACTGATCCGATTTAGTGTGCGCTTGACATCCATGTGTCCCGAAGTTGGGTCAACATGGCAGGCAGAAAGGATTTTATGCTGCTCATCTGGACTGCACACATACCTGACCTCCACAACCTGAATTTGAACAGCAGTGGAGAATATGCAGAACTTTAACCCATGCTTAAAGCTGACACGGAACAGTTAAGTGGTGTGTGGAGAGCTTTAATTAGATTACACTAGCGAGTATAAATGAGGCTGCTCATGCTTCATTTCCTGACAGCTGACCTTGCCTTTCTGCTTCTTCTTGAAGTATAGCCCCCCATCCTTCACAACAAACTTTTGCTGCCTTTCTCCTTATGCTTCGTTTTCGTCCTTCCGTACATCCGACAGGGTAGCGCTTTCGAGTCATGTAGTCGCAGACCTCCTCTATCAGGTCTCCTGCTGCCTCGTCTCCATCGCTGAAAGACTCCTTGGCGTCCATAATCGTAGTTTGACATGTTAGGTGGCATTATCGTTGCGCGCTTGACACTTATACTTGGCAGGACCACTTTTGGTACGGGCGGACCAATAATGGCGGGAAAATCAGTCCGGGGGGACCAATTTTGGTCGCCAAAAATGGTCCCCCCGGACCGGTTTTGGCCCCGGACCGAAATTTTCGTGACAGACTAAACAAGCCATGATAATTACTGTCATCTCCGGAAGCTACTAGCTTCATCAGTTCCACCATTACACACACACTACACTCACAGGACAAGCTACTGAGCAACAGAAGATGAGCCTACAATGGCAGACCTGCAGTGATGCACCAGAGAGAGACATGTGGAGAGGATCTGCTGTCAGCCATGACAAGATGGCATACTTCAACCCCTGTCTCTCTACTGCTGTCTACCAGTTTGAGGAGGACCAGTGGACGGCTCTACCCGAATGTCCTCACTACCGCTCCGCGTTGACAGTCGTCAACGAACAGCTGACTACTGTAGGAGGCCATGGCCGCTATGGTGGTAGACCCACCAACTCCCTAGCCAGCCTCACTGGGGAGGGCAAGGACAGGAAGTGGGTGGAACACTTCCCACGGATGCCCACTAGTCGCTCCCACCTCGCAGCAGTGTGCAGGGGGACGTCCCTCATAGCCGCCGGGGGACGTGGTGGTGGGGAGATACTGAGGACTGTTGAAGTCATGGACACCGAGTCCCTACAGTGGACCCTCGTCAATCCCTTGCCACACCCGATGTACTTGGCGTCCATCGCAGTGAGCCAAGAGAAGGTTTATCTACTTGGAGGCTGGGATCAGAATGGCGAGACTCTCTCCGTCTTCACCTGCTCCACACTACAGACACAGCCATTGGACGCACAACTAGAAAAAACAGCCAATCAGCTGACGGGGTGGCATCAAGCCGCTGATGCCCCCCACTACTGGTCTACAGCTGTTTGTGTCGGAGAAGTCCTTCTAGCTATCGGTGGACGGTCTGCAGCTGGTGAGGTGACTTCAGCCATCGCCGCCTACAACCCAACATCCGACTCCTGGGAAGACATCGGACACATGACTACACCTCGATCCCGACCACTGGTAGCTCTGTTGCCTAGTAACGAACTGATCGTGGCTGGAGGCATCGGTGGAGCTACTACAGTTGAAATAGGCAAAATTGTTGCCTAGTAACGAACTTATTATAGCTGGAGGCTACAGTGGACAAACTAAAGTGGAAATAGGCAAAATTGTTAACTTGTTTACTTGTACTTTTCATGTCAAACACGTGTTTTCTTGTTTGTTGTTGTTTTTGTTTGTTGTTTTGCTATTTTTGTTTTAATAACGTTTGTAACGATGTTTTTAAAGGATTTTTTTCGAACAAAAACCATTTTTCCACCACCACGTCCCCCGCGCTGCTATCTTACGTTACAATAGAAGTTGGCACGGTCACTTACCCCGCTGCGGCGACTGACCCTGGCCTACGCAAGGCTTTAAATAGGCAATGGTGACAAACAAAACTGGTTTGAAGGGTCAAGCGGCCATTAGCAGGGTAGTTGACAACAAAAAAGCTTTTTTATTACGCTTGTTAACAAGCGCAAATAAAAAAGCTTTAAGCACAACATGCCAGCTCTATATTAGCACTAACCAGTTATTTTGCCTTTTGCTGTCAGTGTCAGCTTCACCGCTTAGCTAGTTTAATAGTAGACTAAAAACTCCTAAGACTCTTCTAAACAACCTTGCATAACTATTCAGCTTCTAGTTTGAAGCTGCACAGCATTAAGCACGCTAGCTAAGCTAAGCTAGCTAAACTTGAACCAGGTGAAACTGTATCCAAGGAACCCAGTAAAGCAGCTGGGGTTTAGAGGCGCCCGCATCGCGTATAGCGCGCACTTAATACGTATGCCCGCACGTGCCCGGATGCCTGAGCTAGCTAGCGGCTTGAGCCCCACCTAATATCCGCTCACTGAAGGAGTTGGGCGTGTTTGGATTGCATCGCCTCAGCCTCGCCTCAAGCCTCATCCCCAGGCTCCCCTCTATGCCTCAAGCGCGAAAGGCGAGGCTACATCGCCTTAGGCACGCCTTTCGGTCATTCAACGGTGATTATCCCTGCAACTCAACCATTCACAAGTGGCCAGGGTCCTGTATAGCCTACCCAGGTCATCTCCTGAGTGTCAATACGTTAGTTAGTTGTCTAGACTCACGGGCCAGACACTGGGGAGTGTGGGTACACATTCAACAGCTCATAAATTATTGTGTACATCTCAGGGTTCTATTTAGGATTTTGAGTAGGGGAGATGTGTTTTCTGAGCCCCTGCCCATCCAGTTAATTATTAATAGTTATGCCTCTTCCTTTATATAATGTGGCATACCTCTAACTCCTGGCAAGACACGTGTTAGCCTCGTTCCCAGTCTCTTCGCTCCAGTGTTTACATCGCAACTGGGAACAAGGCTAGGCCTGACTGCACCTTGATCAGATCTTCCATACGTACCACTGGTAGTTCGGTTGCCCAGTAATGAACTAGCTAGGTTAGCCTCGTCCCAGTCTCTTCGCTCCAGTGATTACAATCCACACAATATTTATGTGCACACACACACGCACACACACACACACACACGTGCATGAGCCCTAGCCCCGCCCCTTGAGCTCCCCCCATTAATTAGCTGTGTACTGAAAACAAGCAACATGAGCAACCACCTTCAATGTGCAAGTGTTTGCTGTAATAATATTATGAAAGCTCAGGGCCAGTGGAGCGAAGTGGACAATAGAATAATATTATTATAACCATAAGTATACATGCAATTCATTTCTCATCAAAACTTCAGAAGAACAATCGTTACTGGCCACGCTGCTGGTCCAAGTGGCCAAACCTCATGAACACATGTACAGCAACAGAAACATGCACACTAATAATGTCAAAGTCAGAGCGTGTGGGAGCTCTGCAGACAGTTAAGACATTCACCAAAACTAGAACTGCACAGACAACCAAACATGACAGTTAACTAGCTGAATTCTTTGTAAGTTAGTTCAAGATTAGTTTATTGGGCTACCGAATTAGAACATATCTCAAAGAATTCAATGGTGAAGTGCCTGGGGGCCTCAGCAGTCAGTCGGTGGAGGTCCTCCCCGGATGGGTTGACACACTTGAAGTCCAGCAGGAAGTTCTTCTGGTCTATCTGGTAGAGCTGGAGGTCCAGCTTCACCACAATACCTGAGGATGGCTGGGTATGTCTGTATGTGTGTATGGGCGTATATGTGTGCGTAGTATCAGCATACCAAGATGCACTTTTCCGCATACTTGAAGCCCCACCCCTTTCCTCCCATCACCCCACCCCTCTCCACCCATCACCAATTTGAAGCCCCATCCCTTACCCATTGGAAGCCCCACCCCTCTTTACATCACCCATTTGAACCTCCACCCCTCTCCACCCATCACCCATTTGAAGCCCCACTCATCACCCATCATGTGACCCATTTGAAGCCCCACCCACCACCCACTCTGCCCTCTGCCCCACCCACCTGCATCTGATGAAGTAGGGAGCGATGATCTTCCACTGAAACTCCAGAGCTTTCAATTTCGGAAGATCTCGGCCATGATGTCCTGCGGTCTGCTCTGGGAGCGGATACCGAGGTGCCACTTGGAGTGCTTGAAGGTACGTGGAGCTCTTGGTACATGCCTCGAGCTAGAGCCATTGGCGTGTGCATGAGCCCTAGCCCTTGAGCACCCCCCATTAATACGCACCCCCCAATTATTAATGGGGGGTGCCCTTGAGCACCCCCCATTAATTAACTGAAAATAACTTTTCTGATTTGACAGGTCAAACCGCTGATCACAGTGTGGAGGCCATGTCATTTCAAAATTGGTATGAGTGCTTTACAACTGGCTAAAGTGAGCCCCACATTAGCAGGAGTCGACAGCATTCCGTGTGCGTATGACACATTCGTGGCTCATATACTACAAGTATTTCATACGCCTACTTGCGTGTGCCGTGCACATGGACCAACAAAAGTAATATTTTCAACCAGCCAACCATGAGGAGAACAGTTTAACAATAAAGGCTTCACGATATCACTAACGCATGCAAGGCAGCCAAGCAAGGTCAACAGCATTAGCAGGAGCTAAACACAGGTGAGGGTAAGTGGTGAAGGCACAGAAAGTTTTACTCTTACATATACCAGAGCAAAAGGCATGAGCTAATATGTGACAGTCCAAAGGGGAGCGGCAACTGACCCCATAACACCCCTGGATCCGTCCCTGGACATGAGCTAGAGGCAGAGTGCGTGTGCATGGCATAACAGATTCATGCTTACATGTGATGAAAGGGCAGGAGGGACAGTTTATCGCTTGCTGAAACAGAGGGCAGTGGGGGACCGGGTTGACACCTAATGACGCTCCTCTCGGTCTCAGGCTGAGCTTACTCTAGAGCACAGAGATACCTGGCTACAGGAGACAATGAGGTACACACTACAGTTCTCTAATAAAGCAAGAGCAAATGTGTGAGCTTTAATACTGCACCAACATGATTGCTAAACCGCTCTCCCCTAGTTAAACGGTACTGTAGGCCGTATCGTCACACCATATATTACTGATCCGGTTATGCAACTGTATCCGTTGTGCAACTGGCTACCTAGTTACGCAACATCATGGCGGGTGGAACAGATATACATGGTCTCCAGCCAGTCCACTCGCTGAACCATAGCCACCTGTAGAGCTGTGCTCAGGCAAGAGAGGCTGTGAAGCAGCCGAGTTTCCTCGTGAATCACGGAAAAAATAATTTTCTGCAATTCAGGAAGTGCTCTCGTAGCATCGCGTTTGCATTCTCACTCAACTTTCAATTAACTCTGAGTCTCACGGAACTGCACTTTGACCTCAACCACATTTGCCGACCATGTGATCTTTGCGTCCACGTACATGCCATGATTACCACACATCGTATAAAATAACCCGGGCAATACCCGGGTAAGTCAGGGCCTGCAGCCACCTATATATGTGCTGGACTCTCCCTAAGTCTTCTTACTTTCTGGTAGGGAGGGCTAGGTGGTGTGGGAACGAGACTAGCGAGGGTCCGGGTCACATGACACTAAATTTCCCCCTCCTTTCTCACATTGGAGGGGGAAGGGTTAGTGATCCAGGAGGTCTGGAAATATTAAGGCTAGTATGTAGCTTCATGGATAGTACAAGTAACCGTAGGTAATAGAACGTACACACATATAAACGACTCACTGTGGTGGAACGTCAGTGTGATGCAGGAGGGGAGGATGCAGGCACCCAACTTTTCGCTCTTTGTTGATATTTAGAGTAATTAGCAACCTTTCTGGCTACTTCATGACCTTACGGTTCTTGGGATAAGATTTAAACTTTTCACATTAGGTAATTTGTTTACTTACTGTTAATTAGAGCGCATTATCAAGTTGCCTGAACAATCGGAACATGCTGAACTACTGAACAAGAACGCTGCACAGGTATACTAAAAGCAGGAGCCCGTGGGCGTTATGGGCTCCTGCTAAAAGTAAGCAGTAAATTTCTGACAGTGTAAGTCAGAGATCGCTATGTAGTGTGGCTTGGCAACAGGACCCGACCATTCAGTCTCGCGTAGCCTGGGCCTAGAACCGAACCGAGGCTAGGTCTGGGACCGCGGATGGGCCTGAGACCGAGTTGGGGCCTGGTGTAGAGGGGGAGATACTAGTCTCATTCCCAGCCCACAATCCAGGCTAAGGATCGCTTACAGTATCCCGCCAGGGAAAGTGACGGGATACTGTAAGCGATTGTGGGCTGAGGACGTAGTCTCGTGCCCAGCCGACTTTTCGCCCCTCCCCTCCGTCGGGAAAAGTACTTCTCCCGACGGAGGGTGAAAAGTCGGCTGGGAACGAGACTACTGAGGACGGGAATAGGGAGACACAGAGGAGTGGTATGTGAAGCAACTGAGCAGACTACTACAGTTATACAGCATTAATAAAGGATGATTCCAACGGAACTAAACTTGCTGTAGCCGTCTACGGCTTTATTACTGTTGATTTAAAGCTAACCTAAAAACTGTAAAACAGATAAGAAATGTTTGCGTTGCTATCTGGGAAGACCTTTGTCTCTGTTTGAAAGTCGTTTGTACAGAATCCACGGAAATATTCATTTAGACACCCGGCATTATTTGGTATGGATCGCTATAATGGTGCGTCGATTGCTGAGTTGGCAATGGGGAGTTATATGTACGTGGGACATTATTAATCAGCACCTATGGTACATCTCCAGTCTGCCTTCCTCTCTCTCTCCTCTCCACAGGATCTTCGCACCCTCCTCGGACAACAACCACAAGAGACTTTCTCCCCTGTTGTTCCAGTGGACCAGCCTACATCAGATTGTTCTACACGAACAGCTTAGGACAAGTAGTTAATTTTTGGAGGTTTGTAGTAGTCACATTCCAAAGTGAAATGATCATATGCTCAATTAGAAAGTGGGTATTATAATTGCATACATCTCCACCAAATGTAAAGTACAACTCCTACAATCGAAAGTAGAGCAAAATTGACGTTCTAACTTTTTGCAACCGCAAGCGAGGGGAGGCCTGGGTACGAGGCTACATGCTCTCTCCTGTAGAGGTCCTGAAACTGTCAAAATCTCACTAGCAGTCGTATGTGTTCCTGGTCGTGTTTCACTGTGTGTGTGTGTGTGTGTGTGTGTGTATGTGTGTATGAGAGAGAGACCAAAGTGTTAATTAAGCACTCGTGTGTCTTCAATCATGATGTTCCGTATTAACTTCATAAAGAGGAACACTGGCCACAGTGTGCCACCAACACTACTACAGTGCATGGAATGGGAACTGGACTGCTTGTTACTACCATAAAGAGGAACACTGGCCACAGTGTGCCACCAACACTACTACAGTGCATGGAATGGGAACTGGACTGCTTGTTACTACCATAAAGAGGAACACTGGCCACAGTGTGCCACCAACACTACTACAGTGCATGGAATGGGAACTGGACTGCTTGTTACTACCATAAAGAGGAACACTGGCCACAGTGTGCCACCAACACTACTACAGTGCATGGAATGGGAACTGGACTGCTTGTTACTACCATAAAGAGGAACACTGGCCACAGTGTGCCACCAACACTACTACAGTGCATGGAATGGGAACTGGACTGCTTGTTACTACCATAAAGAGGAACACTGGCCACAGTGTGCCACCAACACTACTACAGTGCATGGAATGGGAACTGGACTGCTTGTTACTACCATAAAGAGGAACACTGGCCACAGTGTGCCACCAACACTACTACAGTGCATGGAATGGGAACTGGACTGCTTGTTACTACCATAAAGAGGAACACTGGCCACAGTGTGCCACCAACACTACTACAGTGCATGGAATGGGAACTGGACTGCTTGTTACTACCATAAAGAAGTGCATGGAATGGGAACTGGACTGTTTGTTACTACCATAAAGAAGTGCATGGAATGGGAACTGGACTGCTTGTTACTACCATAAAGAAGTGCATGGAATGGGAACTGGACTGGTTGTCGCTACTGTGGTACAAAAAGTACTGAAATGTAAAACTTAGAGTGGTCATACATACGCCCACCTCTCCATTAACGGTGGGGTTCAGTTGAGGCGGTGCGCAGGAGTACGAGCAATGTCTTTTCTGGTAGCTGGGCACCTTGGCTGCCAGGGCCGGGGCGACGCGGAGCCGCAGAGGGGTGAGGGCTAGGCGAGTTAGTGTCGTTGACATGGCTGAGGGAGATTCAAAGAACTGAAAATAGCGCCCAACGCGTGCGCATTTTGAGTTACGACCACATCGCCAGTGCACATGTTGAACACATGTCAGCTGCTGATAAGTGATAAGAGGACAACACAATTAAACTTAAAAAATTCAATAGTTCAAACTGCTCGGAGAAGTGATAAACTCACCCTATTCCTCGCCTTATACACTGTATACCTGCCCTAGGACTGTTGCGTTGCAACCTTCCGAAAATACTATAGCTGTAATCGTACTGAGACACTATCCTCCTCTTATCAGTTGCGGGGATACTATTAAGCAATGTATCATGATATGTTTTCTTCCCTCCGACATGGATGTTCCGGGAGTACAGCTGAGTACAAGATCAAGCAGGAACATAAAGTGTTATTCCTGTAGTGGATTCAGACTCATGTATTGACTCATATATTGTTTGTGTGCTGGTTTTTTTCCCAGAGCAGTTCACTGGGTTGTTTATCCCTGGCATGGAATTGGACCTGCTCATGCCTAAATTTTTCGTTTCAATTAAGCAAGTATTTGGTTGGCCCCTGCCAGGAGCCCATAACCCAAAGGGAAGGAGCGTTAAACTTGTGTATGTATGCTGATTCCACCTTTCTTGTAGGTGCCATTGGACAACAGGTGGAATCACCAGTTCAACGCTCCTTCCCTTTGGGTTATGGGCTCCTGCCCCTGCCCAGCCGAGAGTTTTGTACTTGAAGTTTTTCCTTTCTGCATGGAAAAAATTAATTTCTCTGGTGGTGCTGGCAGCAGCCTGGGGCACAGCAAATATGGTTCCTGTGCATGTGGGGTGACCTTAATATTAGCCTCCGGCTAGTTTGTCTTTCCCTCGATGAACTTTATTTGTGCATTGGAATTTTAAATAAAGAAAAAAGTATTACATGTACATGTTGGCCACCACTATTCATGGAATGGGAACACCTACTGTAGCTAGTACATGGAATGGGAACACCTACTGTAGCTAGTACATGGAATGGGAATGCCTACTGTAGCTAGAACATGGAATGGGAACGCCTGCTGTAGCTAGTACATGGAATGGGAACAAGGGAGTATGCCTGCTTGTTTGTGCTCCAAACAATTCCCCCACATTACATTACAATGGATATACGTCCGCTGCATTAAAGACCTTTGGACTTACATTACTGCCTTCACTGTCAGCAGGTAGCTTGAGTTTCACGTCGGCCATGTTGTAGTCCTGGCAGAATTTCTCCACTTGTGCTTGTTGGAACTGTGGAGGGAGGGAGGGAGGGAGGGAGGGAGGGAGGGAGGGGAGGGGAGGGAGGGAGGGAGGGGAGGGAGGAGGGAGGGAGGGAGGGAGGGAGGGAGGGAGGGAGGGAGGGAGGGAGGGAGGGAGGGAGGGGAGGGAGGGAGGGAGGGAGGGAATTACATATATACACATCATGGGACGCAGAGAATCGAGCGATATGAATGTGGGTTTCAGACAGCACAGGCCATCTCTCCGCTCTCTGGTAACAGCCTAGCCTCGTTCCCAGGCTAGAGCCTGGGAACGAGGCTAGTAACAGCCATGGCTGATCCTTAACAATCTGTTGCAGACAGAGACATCAATCTTCCAAAGACCAGCCGCCATATTTAAAGGCCACAATTCTTAGTAACTGATGCTGCCAAATAAGGGATTTACAGTAAACAATCCTTGAATGATGGTATTGCTTAGCCTTATTCTCAGTCTCCACTCCCAGCTTTTTTTCGCAGGTTATAAAAAAGTGACATGCAAAAAAAAGCTTGGAGTGGAGACTGAGAATGGGGCTAGCTATTGTTTGCCAATACAATTTTTACCATTATGATGTAATGGGGGGATGAAAGTGAGCACTAAATGGAAAAATTACAAGCAAACATGTGCTTTGATGTAGTTTTCTTGTATCAGTTTCCCCAAAATATCCAAACGAGGCTACATGTACTTGATGGTCATGTGACTATTCAACTATTGCACATGACATGACAACACTCCCCCGGCTCCTGGACACAATCCCACAATCATTCTGCAATGAATATGCCATACTATTCAGAATTTCTCCACTTGTGCTTGTTGGAACTGTGAAGGGGGGAGTGAGGGAGGGAGGGAGGGAGGGAGGGTGGGAGGGAGGGAGGGAGGGAAGGGTGAGGGAGGGAGGGAGGGAGCCAGAGGAAGGAGACGAAGTACGAAGACATTGTTGCAGCAGCCAGAGAGAGTGGTTACAAGACAACCCTCATCACTGTGGAAGTGGGTTCGCGTGGAGTCCCACATATGCCAGGTTTCAAGAAGCTCAGCCAGACTCTACACCTGTCTCGAAGCCAGTTAACGAACCTACTCCATGATGTTACCCGCCTTGCAGTTGATGGCTCTTTCCGTATCTGGGCCAACAGGAACAGAACCAGTCTACCTCCATAAACTCACATTACATACATAGTCATAATCATCATTATTTTTGAACTTAATACATCGTGGTGTACCAAGTAATTGTGCAGCATAGT
Organism: Phakellia ventilabrum; assembly: GCA_963921505.1. Classification (NCBI taxonomy): domain Eukaryota; kingdom Metazoa; phylum Porifera; class Demospongiae; order Axinellida; family Axinellidae; genus Phakellia; species Phakellia ventilabrum. The sequence continues at coordinate 8,274,156 of OY997380.1, forward strand.
TGTCATATGCTCAGACAATGTGATCTTGGACAATGTCACCCCCTCATGTGTTGTACTATATTGTATGACTCAATGATGGTGTTTATTATATATAGGGAGGGATGGAGAGAGGGAGGGGGAGGTAGGTAGGGGAGGGAGGGAGGGAGGGAAGGAGGGAGGTAGGGAGGGAGGGAGAGAGGGAGGTAGGTAGGGGAGGGAGGGAGAGAGGAGGAGGGAGGGAGGGAGGGAGGGAGGGGAGGAGAGGGAGGGAGGGAGGGAGGGAGGGAAGGAGGAAGGAGAGGGAGGGAGGGAGGGGGAGGTAGGTAGGGGAGGGAGGGAGGGAGGGAGGGAGGGAGGGAGGGAGAGAGGGGGAGGTAGGTAGGGGAGGGAGGGAGAGAGGAGGAGGGAGGGAGGGAGAGAGGGAGGGGGAGGTAGGTAGGGAGGGAGGGAGGGAGGGGGAGGGAGAGAGGGAGAGAAATAGCGCCCAACGCGTGCGCATTTTGAGTTACGACCACATAGCCAGTGCACATGTTGAACACATGTCAGCTGCTGGAATGGGTATGGAACTGACCTGCACTGACTGTTACGAGCCCCACCCACTGAATGACACGCGACACATCACCATCGGGAGGCAGATCGTGCTCATCTCATGACACCCATGACTCTCACAGTTTATGAACATTCTCTCTGACTGACAAGGCACTTACAGCATAGTATCTCAGTATGATTACAGCTATAGTATTTTCGGAAGGTTACAAGGCAACAGTCCTAGGGCAGGTATATAAGGCGAGGACAGGGAAGGGGGAGGAGGGAGGGAGGGAGGGAGGGAGGGAAGGGAGGGAGGGAGGGGGAAGGAGGGAGAGAGGGAGGTAGGTAGGGGAGGGAGGGAGGGAATTATACACATTGTGGGGCACAGTGGATCGAAAGTGCTCTCCCACGATGAGTGTAGAACTGTTACTTTCCTACATGCTTCGTTTGCACGTATAAACCTTTGAACTTAACATTATTTGGCATGTCATTTGAGGAGGATGAACCACAGCAAAGGAGCTACCCCACCCCATTACATCCTACCTGGAGAGCCTTGTCTCAGCACTGATGCCAACTCCCACTGCACAGCCACATTCCATACTCCCACTGACCAGGCATGACCTCCAGTATGGTGTCGGTTATCTTCAGACCAGCTCAGAGGCAGACCACACGGTGAGCTCGAGCCTCCACGATCTAGCAAACAGTAATTTCAAAATAACTACATCAGTGGGGTATTAAGACAAACAACATGTCTTACCAGAGGCCGGAGAAAGACTCTTTGTCGTATTACTTAAGACAAACAACATGTCTTACCAGACGGCCGGAGAAAGACTCTTTGTCGTATTACTTAAGACAAACAACATGTCTTACCAGACGGCCGGAGAAAGACTCTTTGTCGTATTACTTAAGACAAACAACATGTCTTACCAGAGGCCGGAGAAAGACTCTTTGTCGTATTACTTAAGACAAACAACGTGTCTTACCAGAGGCCGGAGAAAGACTCTTTGTCGTATTACTTAAGACAAACAACATGTCTTACCAGAGGCCGGAGAAAGACTCTTTGTCGTATTACTTAAGACAAACAACATGTCTTACCAGCAGGCCGGAGAAAGACTCTTTGTCGTATTACTTAAGACAAACAACATGTCTTACCAGATGGCCGGAGAAAGACTCTTTGTCGGTTTTTACAGTTACTAAATGCTAGGTAAGCTGTAAAGCAATAGTAATAAAGTCGTAGAGGGCTACAGCAGATTCCAGTTCCGTCAAACCGTCCTTCGTTAGCTAATACTGTACACTTACCGTTCAATTGCTGTCCTTTATACACTACATAAGATCACTCCAAGTTGATTCATTATTTCCCATGGCATCAGAATTTTGAAGGCATGTGGGCGGGCAGTTCATTATTGATCATTCATTGCTAGAGGCTATTAGCACAAGCAGGAGTCCATAACCCAAAGGGAAGGAGCATTAAACTAGTGATTCCACCTGTTGTCGAAATGGCACCTACAAGAAACCTCCATACCTAGTGGTTATGCATGGCTGGTACACTACAGCAATTACATAGCACTTACCATATAAGGAGTGTTGTGCAAATGCCATTTGACGACAGGTGGAATCACATAAAGTTTACCACTCCTTCCCTTTGGGTTATGGGCTCCTGGCAAAAGAGACCGCAAAACGTTCAAAAACATTATTCGTTATTCATTGCCAGAGGCTATTCGCTAGGGGTGCGTGGATTATGCCGGCGTTAAAATGAGGACCACACAAGAGGGAGACGCAAACAAGTACGCAGCTAGCTAGTGAATTTTGTCATGGTAACAAATTTGGAAATTCAGTTCCCGTAATGTCTAATGTTGACATACCACAATCTTCACTACTTGTTTGCCTTAAGCAGTGTGCGAAATGGGGGGGAAAAATTGCTACACATTTTTAACTATATGCCACTGATACAGAGAGAAGTCTTTATAACACCACATTCTGCAATCTACTGCTCGGGACATTGTTTCAGTGCTCAATCTATGGTATAAACAAGCTCTGAATAGTAGCTACAAAATATTCCCCACCTTCCTTTGTCGTCTGAGAGCTACAGCTGTCCTCATGGATGCCAAAATCACTCCTTTACCCTCAGGCCATAAAATATCTCGGGTTTACTACTAGCCTAAAGTGACACAAGATTTGATGAAGACCCGCCCACTTGATGGGTGTGCAAACTCATATCCACCGCTAGGGCAGGGGTCAATTTGCATGTCCCCATTCCCACATAGAAAAACATGGATGTTTCTGAGAAAGCATAATCATGTATTTGGTGCTTTGCACAACAATGTGCATGCAGAAATCTAGGCCCTGTCATCAGTTGTTCTACTGTAGGTCTTATGACTGCTAGCCAAATTGGAAAAACTGCTGGCTTTTTGGCTGCTACTAGTCCTAATTTTAGGCCCTGTTTACCCTACGTGCCACTCATATGAGAAAGTGTCCTGGGCCCACAGCTGTAGCTAAAGTGAAAGGCTCTCCCTCCTTGGGAAGGAGGCTAGTGGTAATTACTACACTTTGAACTCACCAGGTTGAGGTCATGGAGCTTGCGGTGTTCCTTGGGCAGCTTCTCAATCCCTGCTTGATGTACTCCTCTACATCTCCTGGATGCTAGTATGCACATGAGCTCGGGCCCCATTCCAGTCCTCTGGCACGGGTTTGGGATCTAGGGTTTAGAGGCATGTCAGATTCTTACTCCATAGGTTTCACGTTGTCATTGTAAATATTCAAACTGGCATTTCTTCTTGTTAGCTACATAGCATGTCTCAAAACACTGTCTACATCAATAGCCAGCCTCAGTGAATGAGCAAGTACTGCACATGGAGTACAGCAGCTACACGGTGACAGGATGTGATGCAGTCATTGGTCCTATACTGCACATGCAGTACAGCAGCTACACGGTGACAGGATGTGATGCAGTCAGTGGTCCTATACTGCACATGGAGTACAGCAGCTACATGGTGACAGGATGTGATGCAGTCAGTGGTCCTATACTGCACATGGAGTACAGCAGCTACATGGTGACAGGATGTGATGCAGTCAGTGGTCCTATACTGCACATGCAGTACAGCAGCTACACGGTGACAGGATGTGATGCAGTCAGTGGTCCTATACTGCACATGGAGTACAGCAGCTACATGGTGACAGGATGTGATGCAGTCAGTGGTCCTATACTGCACATGGAGTACAGCAGCTACATGGTGACAGGATGTGATGCAGTCAGTGGTCCTATACTGCACATGCAGTACAGCAGCTACACGGTGACCGGATGTGATGCAGTCAGTGGTCCTATACTGCACATGGAGTACAGCGGCTACATGGTGACAGGATGTGATGCAGTCAGTGGTCCTATACTGCACATGGAGTACAGCGGCTACATGGTGACAGGATGTGATGCAGTCAGTGGTCCTATACTGCACATGGAGTACAGCAGCTACATGGTGACAGGATGTGATGCAGTCAGTGGTCCTATACTGCACATGCAGTACAGCAGCTACACGGTGACAGGATGTGATGCAGTCAGTGGTCCTATACTGCACATGCAGTACAGCAGCTACACGGTGACAGGATGTGATGCAGTCAGTGGTCCTATACTGCACATGGAGTACAGCGGCTACATGGTGACAGGATGTGATGCAGTCAGTGGTCCTATACTGCACATGGAGTACAGCAGCTACACGGTGACAGGATGTGATGCAGTCAGTGGTCCTATACTGCACATGGAGTACAGCAGCTACATGGTGACAGGATGTGATGCAGTCAGTGGTCCTATACTGCACATGGAGTACAGCAGCTACATGGTGACAGGATGTGATGCAGTCAGTGGTCCTATACTGCACATGGAGTACAGCAGCTACATGGTGACAGGATATGATGCAGTCAGTGGTCCTATACTGCACATGGAGTACAGCAGCTACATGGTGACAGGATGTGATGCAGTCAGTGGTCCTATACTCACACTGGTTGCTGGTAGTCTCGCGTGGCCAGACCCTCACCTGGGTCTGGCCACGCGAGACTAGGTTGCTGGCTGCTTGTAGCTAGAGCGTTTATGGCAGTAATGGGTTCACATGTAAGTGCAGCTGGCTGTCAAGGGCTCCTACAGATACGCAATTCATTGAGAGAGTACTCAGTAAAAAAAGAATTGTCATATTGACCAGTCATTTTGTTATTTGAGCTGCAAATGAGTGAACACATTACACACTTGGATACAGACGATTGCCAAGACGGTAGTAGTATCCGGAGGAAGTTGCTCAAGAATGAGGAACAGACATCAACAGTACATTAGCTTACTCATGCATTAAAATGGTAGCCTAGCAATATGGTTATGGTTATTAGTTCTGATGCAGATGAGTTAGCATAGCTGATGGCTGGCTGGGAGTGACCACTGTTTTAATGTGTTTTCCGCATTCTTGACCAACTCCATCCACATACTCATACCATCTTGGCAATTAGCTGTGTCCATGCATGTAATGTGTTATCACCTACAACTAAATAACAGACGACTGTAGTCAAGACGACAATTCTTTTCTTACAGTGTACAGGAAATCTCAACCAAAACAGCAAGTAGCTTGGAGGCTATGGAGAGGGAGGGGCTACAACCAGTGGTGGTTTTAGAAGGAGGAGCTTCAGCTCAGGGTAGCTATGTGGGAGGGGCTACAGCTCAGGGGTGGCTAGGTGGTCTGGGAACGAGACTAGCGAGGGTCCGGGTCACATGACACTAAATTTCCGCCTCCTTTCACTTATGTTGAAGGGGGAAGGGCTACTGATCCAGGAGGTCTGGAAATATTAAGGCTAGTATGTAGCTTCATGGATAGTACAAGTAACCGTAGGTAATAGAACGTACACACATATAAACGACTCACTGTGGTGGAACGTCAGTGTGATGCAGGAGGGGAGGATGCAGGCACCCGACAACTCCCAACTTTTCGCTCTTTGTTGATATTTAGAGTAATTAGCAACCTTTCTGGCTACTTCATGACCTTACGGTTCTTGGGATAAGATTTAAACTTTTCACATTAGGTAATTTGTTTACTTACTGTTAATTAGAGCGCATTATCAAGTTGCCTGAACAATCGGAACATGCTGAACTGCTGAACAAGAACGCTGCACAGGTATACTAAAAGCAGGAGCCCGTGGACGTTATGGGCTCCTGCTAAAAGTAAGCAGTAAATTTCTGACAGTGTAAGTCAGAGATCGCTATGTAGTGTGGCTTGGCAACAGGACCTGACCATTCAGTCTCGCGTAGCCTGGGCCTGGAACCGAGGCTAGGTCTGGGACCGGGGATGGGCCTGAGACCGAGTTGGGGCCTGGTGTAGAGGGGGAGATACTAGTCTCACCCCCAGTCCACAATCCAGGCTAAGGATCGCTTACAGTATCCCGCCAGGGAAAGTGACGGGATACTGTAAGCTATTGTGGGCTGAAGACGGGACTAGGGAGACACAGAGGAGTGGTATGTGAAGCTACTGAGCAGACTACTACAGTTATACAGCATCAATAAAGGATGATTCGAACGGAACTAAACTCGCTGTAGCCGTCTACGGCTTTATTACTGTTGATTTAAAGCTTACCTAAAAACTGTAAAACAGATAAGAAATCTTTGCGTTGCTATCTGGTAAGACCTTTTTCTCTGTTTGAAAGTCGTTTGTACAGAATCCACAGTAATATTCCATTTAGCCACCCGGCACTATTTTGTATGGATCGCTATAATAGCGCGTCGATTGCTGAGTTGGCAATGGGGAGTTATATGTACGTGGGACATTATTAATCAGCACCTCTGGTACATCTCCAGTCTGCCTTCCTCTCTCTCTCCTCTCCACAGGATCTTCACACCCTCCTCGGACAACAACCACAAGAGACTTTCTCCCCTGTTGTTCCAGTGGACCAGCCTACATCAGATTGTTCTACACGAACAGCTTAGGACAAATGCCACAGTGTAGCCGAGGACAGATTGGGACAAGTACCACAGTGTAGCCGAGGACAGATTGGGACAAGTACCACAGTGTGATCTTTAGTTAATTTTTTGGAATTTTGTTGTAGGCACATTTCAATGTAAAATGTTAGAAAGTGGGTATTATAATTGCATACATCTCCACCAAATGTAAAGTACAACTCCTACAATCGAAAGTAGAGCAAAATTGACGTTCTAAAAAGTGCTGCCAGCAGAGCCCAAGTGGGCATTTCATCTGAGCCACAGTTCTCACCCGCAACCGCAAGCGAGGGGAGGCCTGGGTACGAGGCTAGATGCTCTCTCCTGTAGAGGTCCTGAAACTGTCAAAATCTCACTAGCAGTCGTATGTGTTCCTGGTCGTGTTTCACTGTGTGTGTGTGTGTGTGTGTGTATGAGAGAGAGACCAAAGTGTTAATTAAGCACTCGTGTGTCTTCAATCATGATGTTCCGTATTAACTTCATAAAGAGGAACACTGGCCACAGTGTGCCACCAACACTACTACAGTGCATGGAATGGGAACTGGACTGCTTGTTACTACCATAAAGAGGAACACTGGCCACAGTGTGCCACCAACACTACTACAGTGCATGGAATGGGAACTGGACTGCTTGTTACTACCATAAAGAGGAACACTGGCCACAGTGTGCCACCAACACTACTACAGTGCATGGAATGAGAACTGGACTGCTTGTTACTACCATAAAGAGGAACACTGGCCACAGTGTGCCACCAACACTACTACAGTGCATGGAATGGGAACTGGACTGCTTGTTGCTACCATAAAGAGGAACACTGGCCACAGTGTGCCACCAACACCACTACAGTGCATGGAATGGGAACTGGACTGCTTGTTGCTACCATAAAGAGGAACACTGGCCACAGTGTGCCACCAACACTACTACAGTGCATGGAATGGGAACTGGACTGCTTGTTACTACCATAAAGAGGAACACTGGCCACAGTGTGCCACCAACACTACTACAGTGCATGGAATGGGAACTGGACTGCTTGTTACTACCATAAAGAGGAACACTGGCCACAGTGTGCCACCAACACTACTACAGTGCATGGAATGAGAACTGGACTGCTTGTTACTACCATAAAGAGGAACACTGGCCACAGTGTGCCACCAACACTACTGCAGTGCATGGAATGGGAACTGGACTGCTTGTTACTACCATAAAGAGGAACACTGGCCACAGTGTGCCACCAACACTACTGCAGTGCATGGAATGAGAACTGGACTGCTTGTTACTACCATAAAGAGGAACACTGGCCACAGTGTGCCACCAACACTACTACAGTGCATGGAATGGGAACTGGACTGCTTGTTACTGTCACCCTCATAAAGAGGAACACTGGCCACAGTGTGCCACCAACACTACTACAGTGCATGGAATGAGAACTGGACTGCTTGTTACTACCATAAAGAAGTGCATGGAATGGGAACTGGACTGGTTGTTACTACCATAAAGAGGAACACTGGCCACAGTGTGCCACCAACACTACTACAGTGCATGGAATGGGAACTGGACTGCTTGTTACTACCATAAAGAGGAACACTGGCCACAGTGTGCCACCAACACTACTACAGTGCATGGAATGGGAACTGGACTGCTTGTTACTACCATAAAGAGGAACACTGGCCACAGTGTGCCACCAACACTACTACAGTGCATGGAATGAGAACTGGACTGCTTGTTACTACCATAAAGAAGTGCATGGAATGGGAACTGGACTGGTTGTTACTACCATAAAGAGGAACACTGGCCACAGTGTGCCACCAACACTACTACAGTGCATGGAATGGGAACTGGACTGCTTGTTACTACCATAAAGAGGAACACTGGCCACAGTGTGCCACCAACACTACTACAGTGCATGGAATGGGAACTGGACTGCTTGTTACTACCATAAAGAGGAACACTGGCCACAGTGTGCCACCAACACTACTACAGTGCATGGAATGGGAACTGGACTGCTTGTTGCTACCATAAAGAGGAACACTGGCCACAGTGTGCCACCAACACTACTACAGTGCATGGAATGGGAACTGGACTGCTTTGTTACTACCATAAAGAAGTGCATGGAATGGGAACTGGACTGGTTGTCACTACCGTGGTACAAAAAGTAAACTTAGAGTGGTCATACATACGCCCACCTCTCCATTAACGGTGGGGTTCAGTTGAGGCGGTGCGCAGGAGTACGAGCGATGTCTTTTCTGGTAGCTGGGCACTTTGGCTGCCAGGGCCGGGGCGGCGCGGAGCCGCAGAGGGGCGAGGGCTAGGCGAGTTAGTGTCGTTGACATGGCTGAGGGAGATTCAAAGAACTGAAAATAGCGCCCAACGCGTGCGCATTTTGAGTTACGACCACATAGCCAGTGCACATGTTGAACACATGTCAGCTGCTGGAATGGGTATGGAACTGACCTGCACTGACTGTTACGAGCCCCACCCACTGAATGACACGTGACACATCACCATCGGGAGGCAGATCGTGCTCATCTCATGACACCCATGACTCTCACAGTCTATGAACATTCTCGCTGACTGACAAGGCACTCACAGCATAGTATCTCAGTATGATTACAGCTATAGTATTTTCGGAAGGATGCAAGGCAACAGTCCTAGGCAGGTATATAAGGCAGGAATAGGGTGAGTTTATCACCTCTCCGGGGTTATTGCCAGCAGTACACGGATTGAACTATTGAATTTTTTTAAGTTGATAATTGTGTTGTCCTCTTCTTATCAGTTGCGGGGATACTATTAAGCAATGTATCATGATATGTTTTCTTCACTCCGACTTGGATGTTCCGGGAGTGCAGCTGAGTACAAGATCAAGCAGGAACATAAAAGTGTTATTCCTGTAGTGTAGGAACATCCACTTAGGGAGGGGGGGGAGGGATGGAGGGGGGGAGGGAGGGAGGGAGGGAAGGAAGGAGGGAGGGGAAGGAGGGGAGGGAGGGAGGGAGGGAGGGAGGGGAGGGTACAAGATCAAGCAGGAACATCCACTCCCAGCTTTTTTTCGCAGGTTATCAAAAAGTGACGAGCAAAAAAAAGCTGGGAGTGGAGACTGAGAATGGGGCTAGCTATTGTTTGCCAATACAATTTTTACCATTATGATGTAATGGGGGGATGAAAGTGAGCACTAAATGGAAAAATTACAAGCAAACATGTGCTTTGATGTAGTTTTCTTGTATCAGTTTCCCCAAAATATCCAAACGAGGCTACATGTACTTGATGGTCATGTGACTATTCAACTATTGCACATGACATGACAACACTCCCCCGGCTCCTGGACACGCCCACAATCATTCTGCAATGAATATGCCATACCTGTGCTCGCTCCTGCCAGGTGGTGGGGGAGGGAGGCTCTGTGGTCACTGTTTCACGTGATTCGGTTACCATGGTAACGGTTGCCTTGGTCTCCACGGCAGCAGCCTCAGGCTCTGTGGAAGAGCGTTTTGGATACAATCATGTAAACATACTAGGACAGGGAGGATAGACTAGTGCACCCCATCCTGTGAGGAAACTCAGGAGTACATGGACATACCTGGCGTCTCTGGAGATGATTGACTTGCCTGCACACACTTAAGCAACCTCCTCTCTACCCAGAACATTACTCACGTGCCCTAATGTGGGGGGTCATTTGCCCCCCCCTTGGAAACTTTGTGCCCCCCCATTGGGGATTTCAACCCTTCAAAATTGAATACTGCTCACTATATGCACCTCCCCCCCTCAAAACGTCTTCCGACGTGCTTTTGCCTGATTTTCCTAAATGGGGATTTTCCTAAATGAACCCTTGAGGATGGCAGAGATACTACGGAAATCCCAGGATACTTGGACCGGGAGGGTACTCACGTCAGAAAAGGATACCTCCCACACACCCAAACTCCATCTCACCTTTCTTCAACACCTTGACCTCCACGCACTCAAACTTCACTTCATTGTCCTCCCCAGCAGCACTGCAGGTGTACTTCCCGGCATGACCGACAGACACACGCTCAAACATCAGTACCGCCACACCACACTGCTCGTAGCGTTGGATGACTGATTCCAGTTCCGGTTTCAGACCTGGAGTACTGGAATGTAAAATGTATGTGCATGTACACAAGAGTAGTACTGGATAGGTAGGTAAAGTCTTGGGGTGGAGTTGTGGGCGGAGTTGTGGGTGGAGTCAATGGCAACAAGAGATGTCCAATCTGGCTGGTAAATTTCACAACATGATGTAATGCTATTGCACAAAAAAGTCATGGGGTGGAGTTGTGGGTGGAGTCAATGGCAACAAGAGACGTCCATTCTGGCTAGTGAATTTCACAACATGATGTAATGCTATTGCACAATGCCATTCAAGACCATTACAATTTTTGATTACCTGATTTTGACCAGGGGGGGTGGGTCGCCGTGGCAGCACAGGTGATTTGGAGGGGCTGTCCCTCTGTTGCCATGGCAACCTGAGGGAGGAGGGTGAGCTTGACTGGTGTGTGCATGTGTGTGTGTGTATGTGTGCATGTGTGGGAGGGAGGTTATATACATGTACGTACATGTATTAATGTTATAGTAGACTTAATAATTAGGCCACACAAACTTGCCACATTAGCCTCGTCCCCAAGCCATTCCCCCTAACTTCTCAGACTGCATGGCCTGGAAACGAGGCTAGGGCCGGATTGACCCATTAATCTGCAGAAAACCGGGGACTCCCCGATTTTTCTCCACGGCTGCGAGATAAAATCTGGGCGTGGAAGGCCTGGGTACGAGGTTACCTACCAGCGAGGCTATCACAGATACAGGAAGTGACATCCAATAATCCCGAGCGCGGAGCTCAAGGGATTATTGGATATCGCTGCGTGTATTTGCAATAAACCCGCCAGTAGGCATGGTCTAACTGATTTGTCTCATGGCAGCTGATAGTTGCTAAGAGTCACTATGTGTAAGTTCCGCATGTGTCAGGCGCTCCAAACTGTAGTTCAGTTTTCGTGTATGCCTAGCCATGTGATATGTGTTACATCACACAGGATTTCCAGTGTGATATTAGCTGCGCATAGCTCTTAGCCGAATATCACCCTGTGGCACCTTTGATAGTATGGCTTCCCATGAGACAAGTATGCATGTATGTCCATTGCCAGTAGCCTGCAGTTTGCCAACGGCTGTCTCCTTGCCCTCCTCCCGAGCCCCGCCGTTCCTCCTCCCCGCCCCTCCCACCTGCCCCCACCACTCCCCCTTCCTCTCACCCAGACCAGGAAACGGGCTGGCGGGCATGTCCGAGTGGACCTGCTCGATAAAAGTCACTGTTCCAGAATTTCGGAAGATATTCCTGGAGAAAGTACATGTACATACATGTTCATATGCATGTCTGAAACAATATAGTCATAAAAACTACATGTATGTTATAAAGGAATTATACATTTGGAATCAGAAGTATTCCAGACTGTATCCAAGGCAGTCATCATTGGTGGTACGACCTGTACCGTCAATATTCTTGGGAGGGGGGCGGGGCTAGCCTTGTTCCCAGGCCACACCCACCCCACAAAAATGTGGCCTGGTACACACTGCTTGCGCATGTACGTAATTACCATGTTTTTATGGTACACGTCAGGTAATCGTAAAATATTGAATATTTACCCATACATTGTTACGTATACAAACTGTATACTAGTAAGATGCTGGTAATCATCGAGGGGTGAGCCTGATCGAGCGTGGTGCGTCCACTCAAATGAATGATACATATTCAGGACTAAAACATTACCCATGGAGGTGATGTTGGGGGACGTACATGGTTGTAGGCATGAGGAAATTATGCCAGCATAATTTTGAGCAGAATAGGTACAAGATTGCTTAAGGAGTTGAAGGGGTCGGAACCATAGTGGACTAATCCAAAATCAAGTACTAGAAATTGCCAGAATTGCACAAAAATGGAGTAATTAAAAAACATGCATAGTATCCCTATGAACAAATGACCAAACTTTTGAATTGTTAGCAGCTCAGAAAGCACATTCTAAGAGTATCTCGAGTTAGGGGGGGACAAGTTTGGTTAGATCGCTCTGGTTCTGACAGTGAGCCCTGATTCACACATGCACACAGTCATAGCTAGACCTAGATGCTATAAACCATACGATTTATAGTATCTATGGTATTTTACAGGCGTACAACTCACGCGCAAGCTCTGATGAAAAGGAGCAGAGTGCTGGCTGATGAATCCACTTTTCACCAGTACAGCCCGTACTGCTATTGTCAACAGTTCACAGAGATCTACATGCATACAACAACAAGGCCATGAGGCTGTTTAGGCTAGCCCCACCCCTCGCACGGGTGCGAGGGAAGGGGCTAGCCCGGTAGCTAGGTTCATAACGCTATCTAGCTACCTAACCTTTCACTCCAGTGCTTATATATAGCGGGATGCTCTAGCCATCCTGCTGCTGACATGCAGTTGTGCGCTCATTCTAGGAACAATTCCATTTAACGCACATCACCGTTATGGGTATATAAGGCTAAAATTTGCACACATCTGACGGGAAGTCAAGGTGGCGCGTTCGGTTACAGACTGGGGTCGGAACGTGGCCTCCCCATTAATCGGGTCGCGTGTTCGAGGCGCACGCGTACAATCTGATTCTTGGCTTTCTAAGCCTATAGCCAATACGTCGGTAACTTTCCTTCGGGAACTCCGAAACTAAAAGGATGACTGGGTACGTTACAAGGCCTCCTGTGATTCCCAGCCATCGCCTATCCAGCGCTCCGGGTGTCTGACACTCCAGGAGGGATGGGAGGCTCCCTGGGCTTTTTTTTCTCAAGTGTCTTCTTTTTTTTTTCCTTCAAGTTTCTTTTTTTTCTCCTTTTTCCCTCCAAGTTAAGTTGTTTCTCTTTACAGAAATGCCACAAAAATAATTTTAAAAATTTTATTTGAATTTTATAACATTAATTTTATAACTCTTTATAGATATGCTATACTATTCTATAGGCTGCTATATAGGCTTTTCCCCTCTAGCTTAATTTGTTTCTGTATATAGAAATACCACAAATAGTCATCTATCTATTACTACTAAGCCTGGGAAGAATTTTTCGAGTCTGACAGGCCGATGGCTACTGAATTATTCAGCAGCCAAGTCATTTACACTTGTAGTATAAGCCCTTGTAGTGGGTTCTATGAGCTCAAGATACGTTTATCCTTACATACACATGCAGTGACTGAATGGAAATGCAGTTTGTATGAATATTCCAACGGGACAAGTTGTATGTCCTGTATCCTAACTTCTCAGCCAAGAAATAAAACCTCAAACCCAGGCCATCCATTACAAAAGAGCTGGGCACGAGACAGGAATACGCACACAGGTGAATATCCCACAGCCGCTCCATCTGCCCTACCGTCAAGAGCCAGCCCACCACACTTTCACCTTCTCCTCAGTCTCCTGCTAAGGCAATTTTTTCCTTGGGACTTTTCAATCAGTAGCTGTATGCGCACGTGTGCCTGGCCGGATACAATAGGGGTGGACATATTATATCCGGCCGGGCACACGCCCACATGCGTGGGAAAATAATTTGCTGCATGTTCGTATAATAAAGAGAGTAAAAATATCCATATTTAGCATTTTCCTCCAACTCTTGCTCTCAGTACATGCCTTCCTCGTATCTCAGGCTTGTAAGCGATTTCATAGTCTGTTTCTCCTCTCTGAGTGATAGTGCATTTCGTCACTGAACGGTCAAGGAGGTGTGTCAGTTCAGCTGCAACAGTGAAAGTCGCTGTGGGGCTACGATCGGAAGGAACGTGTAGCTGGAAGGATGCCGTAGACTCGACCTCAGCTCTTTCAATCCCTTCTCCGATGATGGAGCAGCTGAGCTTCTCTGAGTCTTCTAATGGCTCTGTATGCAAGAGAGTGGGCCATATAATACTACAGTAGTCAGACTGAGTCATGTAGTGAACCATGGGTTGCTCATCCTCCTATGACCTGATGGTATACTTATAGCAGTTATATAAAGCATGGTGTATGCACCACAATCAGAATTATTTCCTCATAATTTATACAATTTGTGGTTTGTTCTTTTAATTTTAGTGTGTGGCCTAGAGACCAGGCTTTGGCACATATCCCTCGTATCTCTCATTTGGGCTTCACCTTTGCTGGAGTAGCTATCTGACAACAGTGGATCACAACTTGTTGGCATGGGAATACTGAGCCTATGCGCAGTTGTTGTGTACCCATTCCAGCCCACACTAATGTTCCATTCCAGCCCATTAATATCCCTTTCCAGGCCACTTATGTCCTAGTCCAGCCCACTACTGTCCCATTCCGGCCCTGTATGAGCATGGGAGTGTGCAGGAGCTCACCCCGGCCATCATGGTGGGGACCACTACTGTATATGTGCATGAACATATTGGCCACCACTACTCATGGAATGGGAATGCCTGCTGTAGCTAGTACATGGAATGGAACACTGCACTATTGTAGTATGCATGCATTTGCTCATGAATTAAGTATTGTGGGCAGCCTTATGACTGCCATGAATATTCTTTGTACTTGTGACGCACGTAACTCCATGGCAACAGCCTATCAGCCAATCACAGCCGACAGTAGTGAGCTAGCTAGCCTCGATCCGTCACACTACACACAGCAGAACACACCACTTGGCAAGTGACAGTTCTCAAGACCACTCTCTGGAAGTTGTGGGGTAAGACTTAACTCAGTGGTGGTGCAAATGTACACTGTTTAGCTACAACAGCCATACCCTCAGAGAACAAGAGGGCGGAGCTCTACAGCAGGGCTGAACTAGCTATAACTGGCTAGCTACAGGTGTCTACCTGCAATGTGTGGGTGTGTGCAATAGTATGTGTGGCTGTGTGTTCAGCAGTGTAGCAACACAACTGATGTTAGCTGAGCCCCGCCCCACACCAAGGGCAGAAACCTACTGCATTGTTTATTAAAGACAAAGGATCGCTCAGATGGCATTTCTACCACTGGTTCTCAGGTATTCAATCAGTCGCCATCTTACGGTTTCAGGGCTTCCAGAGTCTCCCTGGTTCATACACTGTGGCAGCTAAAGGGGCGGGGCATTGTGCAGATCTGTAAATCAATTGCATGTGAACAGCTCAAACTTGCTAACGTACCAGCAGTGTATCGATCCACAGCAAACAACAGAGCCACAGTACCTGCGGAGCTTGGTGTCCCATGTTAATTCTTCGGGGGGGGGAGAGAGAGAGAGAGGGGCCCCCAGCCTATAGCTGTGTGTGTGTGTGTGTGTGTGTGTGTGTGTGCATGTTTGAAACAGACTGCAATTAGGTAACCTGAAGTATACACCACTTCAGTGGTGAGAGGGCCTGCAACTGTAGCTATAGACCCTTTCCCGTTATGATGTAATGGGGAAAGTGAGCACTAATTGGAGAAAATACATGAGAACATGTGCTTTGATGTAGTTTTCTTATATCAGTTTCACTAAAATGTCTTCACGTGACCCGAGAGTCTCGGGTAAAACGTGATCCTCACATGACTACGTTAGCAACTACTAATTAATAATTACATAGCGACTCCGCCCCTACACGATTAAACGAGGCTTATCCGTGTAGCTACTGTAGTAGCATTCTTAGGCATCCATCTTCCCGACCTAAGCCTTGAATGTCATCGCTTTTGAGTATCGAATTTGAAGGCAGGCTGCATACAGCGAAACTGATGAAGTTAGGTTAATAATTGCATATTTCTAAAATTTCTCATTGCTAGGCGTACCTGACGTTCGGATATTTTGGTGAAACTGATATGAAAACATAAGAACATGCTTGTTTACACCTGTTTTCATCCATTTAGTGCTCACTTTTACCCCCCCCCCCCCCCCCCCATTACATCATAATGGTAAAGGGGCCATTGAGACTATAGTCATACCGGTAGTTCTACCCCACAGACTTTATTACTACTTTCTCAATTCTCTGACCAGCCATGGACCGTCCGCCTCAACCTCAACCTCAACAGCTCCACTACCGCAACGTGAGAATCTTCAAAGATAAAAAACTGGGCAACGGATCCTATGGAGCTGTTTACCAAGCCATGTGGGGCCTACTCCCGTGTGCTGCCAAACTCCTGCACCCCCTTCTCGTCGAGCTCAGTGAGCCGGGGGATGACCCCAGGAGACAGTTCGAGCAAGAGTGCCACTTCCTTAGCACAATGAAACACCCACACATAGTTCAGTACCTCGGGACCATCCAAGACCCCAACTCTGAACTCCCAGCGCTTCTGATGGAACTTATGGATGAAAGCCTCACCCACTTTCTCGAGCGATCCCAACAACCGCTATCCTACCACGTCGAGGTCAACCTCTGCTACGACATAGCCCTGGCCCTCGATTACCTCCACTCCAATGACATCATCCATCGTGACCTCTCCAGCAACAATGTTCTGCTGATTGCCGGCAGCAGAGCCAAGGTCACCGACTTCGGCATGTCCAAACTTCTACGCATTAGTATCAACCCGCGTACGGCAACAAAGTGTCCAGGAGCCACTGTCTACATGCCTCCCGAGGCTCTAAGTGATCATTCTGTCTACTCTGCAAAAATTGACTGCTTTTCATTTGGAGTACTTGAGATTCAGATCATGACCCGGCAGTTTCCCGACCCAGGCCCACCTACGCGAGCAGTTGCAGACCCTCGATCTCCAGTTGGTGTCCTTATACCCATTGTTGATAGCCAGCGTCGTAAATCCCACATTGACCGCATTGACCCCACCCACCCCCTCCTCCAGACAGCCCTCCATTGCCTCAGCTACTCCGAGGGGGATCGCCCCACGGCCCAGGACCTCTGCCAACAGATAGCTACACTCAAGGAGGCTCCCCATTACACCCAAAGTGTGGAGCATGCCCAGGAGGGGGGCAGGCGAGGACAAAGTGACGAAACTGACAGACAACTCAGGGAAGTACGGGAACAAACTGAACAGCTAACTCAGCAAAATCACGAGCTACAGTCCCAGGTAGAGGCCACTACCCGAGAGCTACAACAAAACACCGCCACCCTAGCTGACAGCCAAAGGGAAAACCTGCAACTCAGACAAGAGCTACAACAGAACAACGCCATGCTAGCCAACAGCCAAAGGGAAAACCTGCAACTCAGACGGGAGGTACGAACCAAAGATGACACACTAGCAGCCAGACAGAGGGCAATCCAGCAACTCACACACGAGGTACGTAGCAAGGAGGACACACTACAGCAGACCAAAGAACTACTGCAAGCGAATGAGCAGATCACGGCAGAGTTTCAGCAGAACCTCCTACAGAAGGAGAAGGCTATCCTCGATCTGCAACAAACCATCCCTCAACTCCGCCAGGGTCCGAAGGAAGCCAGCAAACAAGCGGAAGACCAACAGCGTGTGCCTAAGGCCAAACCGAGGCCGGTACAACCGCCAAAACAACCTCCACAAGCAATCGCACAATCCATAGCGAAAAGCCCCCCACAACAGTCGACACCACCCCAGGCAATGCAGCGTGTGCCTGAGGCCAAACCGAGGCAGGTACAACCGCCAAAACAACCTCCACAAGCAATCGCACAATCCATAGCGAAAAGCCCCCCACAACAGTCGACACCACCCCAGGCAATGCAGCGTGTGCCTGAGGCCAAACCGAGGCAGGTACAACCGCCAAAACAACCGCCACAAGCAATCGCACAAGCCATAGCGAAAAGTCCCCCACAACAGTCGACACCACCCCAGGGAGCGCAGCGTGTACCTGAGGCTAAACCGAGGCAGGTACAACCGGCAAAACAACCGCCACAAGCAATCGCTCGACACACAGCAAAGTCCACGAAAACTCCCCCACCACAGCAGAGTTTGTCAACACCACCCCAGGGAACACAGAGAGGAGCTGCTGCTTCAGACGGTAAGCTAACTTAATGTATGGTGAATACCCTATTAAATGTTAGTGTATAATCCAGGCTTATAGCACACCATGTACTGTATGGCTGAATATCTTGGTGGGAGTTTAAGTTGGCAGATTGCTCTTCATAGTGTTGTGAATTCAAGTTGCTGTAATGGAGCTGTGTATAGAAAGCTGTGTTCAAGGACAACACGTCTAGGGATCAGCCATGGCTGCCTGGCTATGCTACTTGAGACTTACATTTGCATCGCTTGATCGTGCAGTCTAGCTCCAGCACTCACATTTCACTTACTCTTGTTGCATACCAGACACACCCACTAACTAGGTGAGGGTCTACACTGCTGTGAATAGTGTCCAACTCAATTCTAATTGCCTGTTGTCATGGATCATACATTGATAAACAACTACTGTATAAACCCTGAGCACCATTTCCAAATCCCACCCATCAAAAGTGACAATGACATTATAGGCGGAATTTAATTTGGAGCTGTAACGTTGATTTTGGGCAGAAGGTTGTAAAGTCCTACTTTACAAACACCTCACTACAGAAATGTGTGAGGAATGCTGAGGTGGAGCTCTCAGTACAGCAAAGTACATGTATGCTAAAACTCCTCCCCCTTTCACCACACGATCGTGATCACAGGTAACTATCTTCCACCATTGGCTGCGTTATTCACAACCACTACTGTGACTAACTCTTTCAAGCTTTCTGTAAAGATGGTGTGCAAAGTGTGCCAATTTCTTTCAAACGTGCTCACCCCCCCCCCCCCCCATTTCGTACCAGCTCCACTGCCCCTGTCTAGAAAGCGTCTAGTTTTTTTGTAGTGCTGTGTAACTTGAAAGGCTGACATGGTCTGGCAACCGTAAAACTATTGCAGTTTAAGGAGCTAAACAAGCAGGCAGGGACATACCTGTACAGTAGTAATGAGTGCCCCACTGTAAATGTTCAGTACCTGGTGTCCTATTGTTTACGTAATGTCCTAGAGTAAACAAAGTAAAACAAGGTATGAATATTTTACTGATGCAGTAGCAGTGATATGAGCACATGATGAAATGTGAACTGGTGGGATAAAGTGTAGGGCATGAGACATGGGATATGGGATGTGGGGCATGAGACATGGGACATGGGAATTGGGACGTGAGATGGATGACCATCTCTACACCAAGTAAAAGTCTATATGATCAGAGGTAGCCATGCCTCAAGATCAGGCTGTATTAACATTATAGCTATATGTTGGATAAACTACCCATAGTACTGTGAATATCACAGATCTGTGGCACTCTCAGGGGTAACCCTGCAGGTATTGCTTATCAAATGCGTAAAGAGCTGTACTCTCCGAACTGGCACAAGTTTTAAGAATTGAGGATTTGATGGAAGCATGCATGCATGCATGCCCGAGTGAAAATCGTTCTTACCATTTGCGTGAGATAGTGCGAGAGCGTGCGTGTCTTGTGCGAATTAGCGTGAATTTGCATGTTCGTATGCGGTCACACCTCTTTGTGCAGCGACGCGGCAAATCGTGCACTTTTTTCCCATCGAATGACATGCGAGATTCCTAGTGGTAAGCACTCGTGCACTCAGCACTTGCAGCTGGAGGGGGCACGTCGTTTTGTTCGCATCAAATTCTGTTCACAGTTCAACACAATTGTATACAATTTCACGAGAATGCACAATAATTATTATGAGAGATTGCACGCAATGTGCATTATTTCGCGAGAAATTCACAGAACAATTTCACTCAGGATATGTACGTATTCACTGTGCCTCGTTATGTAAACTATCGCAGCAAAATTAATACCTATCGATGTGTGTGAGCCCCACACTAGCGATGTGAACGCTATATTTTCTCTGTATTATCACCATCATTATGGTACATACGTCATTCCACATATTCTAATTTAACGTATTGCAATCCAATTTCTCTCACTGTCGTTCTGTATATTGCAATGCATGCTCACCTAATTTAAAGTACTGTAATCCACTTACAAAAACGACGTTGGTATCTCTGCCATCTTCAACCTTGTGGCGTGAATGAGGCTTCAGTGATCCCGACAGAGAAGAGCCGCCATGTCTCCTGGTCAGCGACAAGCCACACTGTAGCAGGAGAGGGAAGAGGGCTAGAGCTACAAGAGCTGCCACATACCGCCGGTTACCTTTAAGAATATTACTTTGTGACTAGGATGAGATAGTACGTAATAGGTGTACAATAGTGGCAGCTGTTTCGGCCTAATCGGGCCTCATCAGTGCAGTGTAGCACTAGTACTAGGCTAACCACCTTCAGGACCTAATGCGTGAAGCTAAAACAATGACTTATGCCTGCTAAAATGCTTCCTGCACCTAAACAGACTGCCAGCCTCATCTCCAGGCTCCACTTTTTTTGCGTAGCGCAAAAGGCGGGGGCTTGGGGACGAGACTAGTACCTAGCTACATAAAGAACAGAGTGGTAAAGCGTAGCTATATATGGTGCAAACTGCAGACAGCTGTTGGGACTAATCTTGTACCCCGGCCTCCCATGCCCGAATGTTATCTCACAGGTACTCCCTGATTTTTTCCATGGCTGCAAGATAAAATCTGGGTGTGGGAGGCCTGGGTATGAGGCTATGTTTGACCAGCACCCTTCATTTCAAGTACAGTAACCAAAACAGGTAGGCTAGCTTACTCTCCAACTTACTGGAAACCTATTAGGATTGTAGGATGCTTATAGCCACTTGAAGTGCATATCCTGAAGTTTAGTATGCAGAGAGACATGCCTATAATGTACAAGGTCACGTGCCCATTCAAGGGGAAATCCCCCCCCCCCCTTTCCCAATTCCTATACCTAGCTTATGCTTCAGGCGTGTAGCTACAAGTGACCGTACAACAAACATCAGGTGGCAACAGTTACATATGCCTCCCGAGCCTCAGGTAAACACCATACACAGCAATGGCGGTATTGCCAAATAAAGCCCACTCTTAGATCTTAAGTAAAGCGCTAACTAAAACTCAATAGTGTGCTACTGATTTGACCTCTGACCTTTCCTAACCCTTGCTGGGGGAGGAGGAAGTGGTGGGACAATCTGTAAGACAAACAATCATTCACACAACTGCAATTAGTTGAGAACACACTCTCGCTATTCCTACAAAGATTTTTCCTGAAAAACCAGTGTGGGTACACACACTGACCTGTGTACGCCTCCAGAAAGTCTGGAAAGAGAATTTCGACCTTGCGACTATCCGCGAAAATATTCTTCGTGAATTTTTTTAGTTATCGGCACATGAGCTATTGAGCGCAAGTGCAGGTCAAAATCGACCTTGAATGATGGCACTATACAGGTATTTCCAGCGCGTGGAGTCGGCACTACCACTGCCCGATGGTTCACTATCAATGCAGGTACCGGCTTCCAGCATTGCAGCTGCCAATAAAGCTGGGAAAGCCATACTACCGGTGACGAGCGAGACAGGAAGGCAGGAGCGGGGGCGTACGACCACTTCACTACACTGCCGAAGAGAAGCCTCAAATTGGAAACAATCATGGATTCCAAAGTATAACTCACACTCATGACGCCTTTGTTCTCGAAACAAATTCGAACGATCGAAGATAGCGTAGCACGTGTTAGGTTTGTTTTAGCGGCACCGCGAAAATTTTCACACCAAAATTTCCATTTGGCCATATACACCGGTGATTCGCGAAAAATTTCTCCAGCTATATGGTATTGCAGTGGAGCTAAACAAGCAGGCAAGGACATACCTGTACAGTAGTAATGAGTGCCCCACTGTAAATGTTCAGTACCTGGTGTCCTATTGTTTACCTAATGTCCTAGAGTAAACAAAGTGCTGGACCAGGTATGAATATTTTTGAAGAAAAACAGTGTAGGCATGAGACATGGGATATGGGATGTGGGGCATGAGACATGGGACACGGGAAGTGGGCCGTGAGATGGGCGGCCATCTCTACACCAAGCAAAAGGCTTGTACTACATGATCAGAGGTAGCCATGCTTCATGATCAGGCAGTATTAATATTACAGCTATACATTGGATAACCCATAGTACTGTGAATACCACAGATCTGTGGCACTCTGTGAAGAGCTGTACTCTCCGAACTGGCACAAATTTTCAGAATTGAGGATTTGATGGGAGCATGCATGCATGCCCGAGTGAAAATCGTTCATACCATTTGCGTGAGATAGTGCGAGAGCGTGCGTGTCTTGTGCGAATTAGCGTGAATTTGCATGTTC
Organism: Phakellia ventilabrum; assembly: GCA_963921505.1. NCBI lineage: Eukaryota > Metazoa > Porifera > Demospongiae > Axinellida > Axinellidae > Phakellia > Phakellia ventilabrum. Next base: position 8,296,692 of record OY997380.1, read on the forward strand.
GTATGCGGTCACACCTCTTTGTGCAGCGACGCGGCAAATCGTGCACTTTTTTCCCCATCGAATGACATGCGAGATTCCTAGTGGTAAGCACTCGTGCACTCAGCACTTGCAGCTGGAGGGGGCACGTCGTTTTGTTGGCATCAAATTCTGTTCACAGTTCAACACAATTGTATACAATTTCACGAGAATGCACAATAATTATTATGAGAGATTGCACGCAATGTGCATTATTTCGCGAGAAATTCACAGAACAATTTCACTCAGGATATGTACGTATTCACTGTGCCTCGTTATGTAAACTATCGCAGCAAAATTAATACCTGTCGATGTGTGTGAGCCCCACACTAGCGATGTGAATGCTATATTTTCTCTGTAATATCACCATCATCATGGTACATACGTCATTCCACATATTCTATGCCTACCTAATTTAACGTATTGCAATCCAATTTCCGTCATAACTGTTGGCTCTAAATAGAAGGCAAATCCAAAAAGCACAAGCTAGAACAGCATTAGCGTGATTGCCATACATGACATTACAGAGCTGTCAAAGTGTGGGGGGGGGGGGGAGACTCGAGTCAAATCAGGTACCCTACATCTATGCAGGAGCTGCCAAAGGTTTAGCCTCATTCCCAGGCTCTTACGGGGGAGGAGTAGAAAGCCTGTTACATACTGTTTACCCATGCTCAGTTACCCTAGGATTTTTGCACCACAATATCATTCTGTCCATCGCCGTATTATTGTCCGCTACTGACGTGTACAAATTATCGAAGATGGTGCTTTCACAAGAGCCTGTAAACGAAGCTAAGCTGATACTGATGGTTTTTCACCATGTGGATACCTAGAAATTGAGCAGTAGTTTGATTCTTCGATCCCGTTTACCGCTGCAAATCCTTGAAGGCCAGATCTGAGATTAAAAATCAACCAGCTATGATGAGAGAGGCACTTCTAAATTTCCATTATAAGACAGCTAGCTACCGCAATCTTAGCGAATAGAAAATTGCAGGTAGTTTTACTTAGCTATCCTATTTCAGTTGTAGAAAGCCAGAAATCAGATAGTTGCTGCTTCAGACGGTAAGCTAACCTAATGTTTGGTGAATACCCTATAAAATGTTAGTGTACAATCCAGGCAGTGCATGGCTGGATAGCTTGGTGGGGGGTTAATTTGGCAGATTGATCTTCGCAGCGTTACAAACTCAAGTTGGCGAATTTTAATTCAGTTTCGTGAGCAACAACGTCACACAGGAGTGAACTCGCTACTATGTATGCGCTGCAGTGTTTACATTATCTGAGTAATGGAGGTGTCTGTAGAAAGCCATGTTCAAGGACAACACGTCTAGGGATCAGCCATGGCTGCCTGGCTATGCTACTTGACTCACATTTGCATCGTCTGATCATGTAGTCAAGCTCCATCACTCATATTTTTACTTACACAAAGCTGTAAGCTGGGAGCTGTAGTAAGCTTTCCTTGGTGAAACCATGTGAGAAACAAGTCCAGATCTCTGACTCTCTGTGTGGCTTTACCAGCACTAGGGTTTTATATGTATAGAGGAGAGGCGTGGTGGGGCCCCAGATGCCACCAGAAGCAACGTCAGAGCATGTATAACCCCACACCCCCCTAGGGGGCATTGCTCCACGCATATATTTTCCCCCCACTGAATAATCCTGTATAAACCCTGAGCACCGTTTCCGAACCCCACCCACCAAAAGTGACACTGATATTATGCTAAAATATAGGTGGAATTTAATTAGGAGGTGGCTCACCAATCCAGCAAATTATTCCACTTATTTTTCCAAACTCTCCAGCCATACCGTTAGCTGGAAACTTGGTAGAACAGAATGGCTTCAAAATAGCCATTACCCAAACATACTCACAGACTGTGGACTGATGAGTATTCTAAACTAAGTAAAACAGGGGCGGCAGAGCTGGGGGGGGGGCGGCAGAGCGGGGGGAGCGGGGCGGCAGAGCTGGGGGAGGGGGGGGCAGAGCGAGCGGGGGGGGGGGGGGGGCGGCAGAGTTGAGGGGAGGGGGGGGGGCAGCAGAGCTGAGGGGGGACAGTAGTCCTCCCTCCCCATTGTCAATGTTAGGGGTCCTTGCATCCCCCCAAAATGAACAGTTGTCGGAGACGATGGCCGTATAGAACAGTATGCTTGTCCATAACAAGACCAGCTGAGAGATTGATAAAGTGAGCTTTATCGAAGAACCACAGACATGACATTGCTAGTCCTACTTCACAAACACCTCACTACAGAGATGTGTGAGGAATGCTGAGGTGGAGCTCTCAGTACAGTCTAACCAGCAAAGTACATGTATGCTAAAACTCCGCCCCCTTTCACCACACGATCGTGATCACAGGTAACATCTTCCGCCATTGCCTGTGTTATTCACAACCACTACTGTGACTAACTCTTTCAAGCTTTCTGTAAAGATGGTGTGCAAAGTGTGCCAATTTCTTTCAAACGTGCTCACCCCCCCCCCCCCCCCATTTCGTACCAGCTCCACTGCCCCTGTCTAGAAAGCGTCTAGTTTTTTTGTAGTGCTGTGTAACTTGAAAGGCTGACATGGTCTGGCAACCGTAAAACTATTGCAGTTTAAGGAGCTAAACAAGCAGGCAGGGACATACCTGTACAGTAGTAATGAGTTCCCGCTGTAAATGTTCAGTACCTGGTGTCCTATTGTTTACGTAATGTCCTAGAGTAAACAAAGTAAAACAAGGTATGAATATTTTACTGATGCAGTAGCAGTGATATGAGCACATGATGAAATGTGAACTGGTGGGATAAAGTGTAGGGCATGAGACATGGGATATGGGATGTGGGGCATGAGACATGGGACATGGGAATTGGGACGTGAGATGGATGACCATCTCTACACCAAGTAAAAGTCTATATGATCAGAGGTAGCCATGCCTCAAGATCAGGCTGTATTAACATTATAGCTATATGTTGGATAAACTACCCACACTACTGTGAATATCACAGATCTGTGGCACTCTCAGGGGTGACCCTGCAGGTATTGCTTATCAAATGCGTAAAGAGCTGTACTCTCCGAACTGGCACAAGTTTTAAGAATTGAGGATTTGATGGAAGCATGCATGCATGCATGCCCGAGTGAAAATCGTTCATACCATTTGCGTGAGATAGTGCGAGAGCGTGCGTGTCTTGTGCGAATTAGCGTGAATTTGCATGTTCGTATGCGGTCACACCTCTTTGTGCAGCGACGCGGCAAATCGTGCACTTTTTTCCCATCGAATGACATGCGAGATTCCTAGTGGTAAGCACTAGTGCACTTAGCACATGCAGCTGGAGGGGGCACGTCGTTTTGTTCGCATCAAATTCTGTTCACAGTTGAACACAATTGTATACAATTTCACGAGAATGCACAATAATTATTATGAGAGATTGCACGCAATGTGCATTATTTCGCAAGAAATTCACAGAACAATTTCACTCAGGATATGTACGTATTCACTGTGCCTCGTTATGTAAACTATCGCAGCAAAATTAATACCTATCGATGAGTGTGAGCCCCACACTAGCGATGTGAACGCTATATTTCTCTGTATTATCACCATCATCATGGTACATACGTCATTCCACATATTCTAATTTAACGTATTGCAATCCAATTTCTCTCACTGTCGTTCTGTATATTGCAATGCATGCTCACCTAATTTAAAGTACTGTAATCCACTTACAAAAACGACGTTGGTATCTCTGCCATCTTCAACCTTGTGGCGTGAATGAGGCTTCAGTGATCCCGACAGAGAAGAGCCGCCATGTCTCCTAGTCAGCGACAAGCCACACTGTAGCAGGAGAGGGAAGAGGGCTAGAGCTACAAGAGCTGCCACATACCGCCGGTTACCTTTAAGAATATTACTTTGTGACTAGGATGAGATAGTACGTAATAGGTGTACAATAGTGGCAGCTGTTTCGGCCTAATCGGGCCTCATCAGTGCAGTGTAGCACTAGTACTAGGCTAACCACCTTCAGGACCTAATGCGTGAAGCTAAAACAATGCTTCCTGCACCTAAACAGACTGCCAGCCTCATCTCCAGGCTCCACTTTTTGGCGAAGCGCAAAAGGCGGGGGCTTGGGGACGAGACTAGTACCTAGCTACATAAAGAACAGAGTGGTGAGGCTTAGCTATATAGTGCAAACTGCAGACAGCTGTTGGGACTAATCTTGTACCCCGGCCTCCCATGCCCGGATGTTATCTCACAGGTACTCCCTGATTTTCTCCATGGCTGTAAGATAAAATCTTGGTGTGGGAGGCCTGGGTATGAGGCTATGTTTGACCAGCACCCTTCATTTCAAGTACAGTAACCAAAACAGGTAGGCTAGCTTACTCTTCAACTTACTGGAAACCCATTAGGATTGTAGGATGCTTATAGCCACTTGAAGTGCATATCCTGAAGTTTAGTATGCAGAGAGACATGCCTATAATGTACAAGGTCACGTGCCCATTCAAGGGGAAATCCCCCCCTTTCCCAATTCCTATACCTAGCTTATGCTTCAGGCGTGTAGCTACAAGTGACCGTACAACAAACATCAGGTGGCAACAGTTACATATGCCTCCCGAGCCTCAGGTAAACACCATACACAGCAATGGCGGTATTGCCAAATAAAGCCCACTCTTAGATCTTAAGTAAAGCGCTAACTAGAACTCAATAGTGTGCTAATAATTTGACCTCTGACCTTTCCTAACCCTTGCTGGGGGAGGAGGAAGTGGTTTGGGACAATCTGTAAGACAAACAATCATTCACACAACCGCAATTAGTTGAGAACACACTCTCGCTATTCCTATAAAGATTTTTTCCTGAAAAACCAGTGTGGGTACACACACTGACCTGTGTACGTCTCCAGAAAGTCTGGAAAGAGGTTTGATCTTGACGTTTCTTCAGAAGCTCAGTACAATCCTATGTCTGCGTGTTATGTGTGGGGAAAGGTTGCATAAATAATTGATTGGCAACCATAAAACTACTGTATAGCGGGATTTTTTTGAGAAATAATATTTGCACGAATTTCGCGACCTTGCAACTATCAGTGAAAATATTCTCCGTGAATTTTTTAGTTATCGTCACATAAGCTATTGAGCGCAAGTGCAGGTCAAAATCGACCTTGAATGATAGCACTATACAGGTATTTCCAGCGTGTGGAGTCGGCACTACCACTGCCCGATGGTTCACTATCAATGCAGGTACCGGCTTCCAGCATTGCAGCTGCCAATAAAGCTGGGAAAGCCATACTACCGGCGACGAGCGAGACAGGAAGGCAGGAGCGGGGGCGTACGACCACTTCACTGCACTGCCGAAGAGAAGCCTCAAATTGGAAAGAATCATGGATTCCAAAGTATAACTCACACTCATGACGCCTTTGTTCTCGAAACAAATTCGAACGATCGAAGGTAGCGTAGCACGTGTTAGGTAGGCGTGGCTTTGTTTTAGCGGCACCGCAAAAATTTTCCCACCAAAATTTCCATTTGGGCGTATATACCGGCGATTCTCGAAAATTTCTCCCTCAAAAAAAATCCAGCTATACGGTATTGTAGTTTAAGGAGCTAAACAAGCAGGCAAGGACATACCTGTACAGTAGTAATTGAGTGCCCCACTGTAAATGTTCAGTACCTGGTGTCCTATTGTTTACCTAATGTCCTAGAGTAAACAAAGTGCTGGACCAGGTATGAATATTTTTGAAGAAAACGGCACTAGTACTTCATACCTGTAGGTTACACGGGACTTTCGCTAGAAGTTGCTGACTTTGGAGACAAGTACAGAGGTCAGTATCACAACCTTTGGTAGCCTCATTCCCAGGCTCTTGGGAGGGGAGAGTAGAGCCTGGTACACGCATGCACGAGAATTTACAGAACAGGTCCAGTAAGTGTATCTGCGAATGGGCTCAGTCACATGGCGACGAGTGGTATGGAGGTAGATACTGGTATGGTAAGCGGAAACTATCTTATTTCTGATTTTCTACAACTGAAATAGGATAGCTAAGTAAAACTACCTGCAATTTTCTATTCGCTAAGATTGCGGTAGCTAGCTGTCTTATAATGGAAATTTAGAAGTGCCTCTCTCATCATAGCTGGTTGATTTTTAATCTCAGTTCTGGCCTTCAAGGATTTGCAGAGGTAAACGGGATCGAAGAATCAAACTACTGCTCAATTTCTAGGTATCCACATGGCGAAAAACCATCAGTATCAGCTTAGCTTCGTTAACAGGCTCTTGTGAAAGCACCATCTTCGATAATTTGTACACGTCAGTAGCGGACAATAATACGGCGATGGACAGAATGATATTGCGGTGCAAAAATCCTAGGGTAACTGAGCATGAGTAAACAGTATGTAACAGGCTCTCTACTCCTCCCCCGTAAGAGCCTGGGAATGAGGCTAAACCTTTGGCAGCTCCTGCATAGATGTAGGGTACCTGATTTGACTCGAGTCTCCCGCCCCCCCCCCCCCCCACACTTTGACAGCTCTGTAATGTCATGTATGGCAATCACGCTAATGCTGTTCTAGCTTGTGCTTTTTGGATTTGCCTTCTATTTAGAGCCAACAGTTATGACGGAAATTGGATTGCAATACGTTAAATTAGGTAGGCATAGAATATGTGGAATGACGTATGTACAATGATGATGGTGATATTACAGAGAAAATATAGCATTCACATCGCTAGTGTGGGGCTCACACACATCGACAGGTATTAATTTTGCTGCGATAGTTTACATAACGAGGCACAGTGAATATGTACATATCCCGAGTGAAATTGTTCTGTGAATTTCTGGCGAAATAATGCACATTGCGTGCAATCTCTCATAATATTTATGATGTTTTTGTGCATTCTCGCGAAATCGTATACAATTGTGTTGAACTGTGAACAGAATTTGATGCCAACAAAACGACGTGCCCCCTCCAGCTGCAAGTGCTAAGTGCACGAGTGCTTACCACTAGGAATCTCGCATATCATTCGATCGGGAAAAAAATGCACGATTTGCCGCGTCGCTGCACAAAGAGGTGTGACTGCATACGAACATGCAAATTCACGCTAACTCGCACAAGACACGCACGCTCTCATGCTATCTCACGTATGAACGATTTTCACTCGGGCATGCATGCATGCATGCTTCCATCAAATCCTCAATTCTGAAAATTTGTGCCAGTTCGGAGAGTACAGTTCTTCACAAAGTGCCACAGATCTGTGGTATTCACAGTACTATGGGTTATCCGATGTATAGCTGTAATATTAATACTGCCTGATCATGAAGCATGGCTACCTCTGATCATGTAGTACAAGCCTTTTGCTTGGTGTAGAGATGGCCGCCCATCTCACGGCCCACTTCCCGTGTCCCATGTCTCATTCCCCACATCCCATATTCCATGTCTCATGCCTACACTGTTTTGCGTGTGTACGTGTAGGGGGAGAATTAATTAGAGTACTGCTGATATAGAAGGATATGTTGAACTTTGCACTCAGTAGTAAGCAAACTGGTATGGATTCTATTACAGTAGTACAGCTCTAGTCTTGCAGGACCAGACTCTCACTTTTCCGTGGGTCTGGCCCAACGAGACTAGTATGGCTCAAACTCGGTAAACTAATAACAATGAATCTTACACCAGAAGTACATGAAAGAACACAGACTGTAGCGTCGTACCCAGGGCTTATTCGCCCAGATAATATCTTGCAGCTCTGATTTGCTCTATGGCTGTGAGATAAAATCTGGAAGACTTGAGTATGAGGCCACAATGTACTGTTGTTCAAAATAGCTACCTCATGCAATATTGACAGTACTTATAGATAAGGACCTTGATCTGTGGCCAATACTGTAGACTAGAGCCCTCATTTCTGGGCTGTAACTATTTAGTATAGATACGGACAAAGATCTATATGCCCTACAGGGCTACATACACATGGCGAGGTAGAGCCTGCCATGACTGTACTGTTTTAATCACCCTGCACACACGCGATCGCTACCCCCAAACCAGCAGACACTAGCGGTAAGGCTTATACTAGCGGTACACACACGGGTAGAGCGATCGGCCTGCAGAGGTCAAAGGTCAATTCTCATGCAACTCGAAGAGAACTCAGTTCTGTATCCCCAACATGGCCTCCCATAGCTGTACTGTTACTAATGATCACCCTGCACACGCGATCGCGACAGCCTAACCAGCAGCTATCACAGACACTCACTAGCGGTAAGGTACAGCTCTTCGCTACCCTAGCGGTAGCGGTACTTATATAAACACACAGCGATCGCTCACTGACTGGCTTCCTGTAGCTTAAGTGGCTGCTATTGTTCAGCTAATGGCGTAGACTAAACAAGCCATGATAATTACTGTCATCTCCGGAAGCTACTAGCTTCATCAGTTCCACCATTACACACACACTACACTCACAGGACAAGCTACTGAGCAACAGAAGATGAGCCTACAATGGCAGACCTGCAGTGATACACCAGAGGACATGGTGAGAGGATCTGCTGTCAGCCATGACAAGATGGCATACTTCAACCCCTGGCACTCTACTGCTGTCTACCAGTTTGAGGAGGACCAGTGGACGGCTCTACCCAAATGTCCTCACTACCGCTCAGCGTTGACAGTAGTCAACAAACAGCTGACTACTGTAGGAGGGAGCCATGGCTGGGGTGGTGACCCCACCAACTCCCTAGCCAGCCTCACTGGGGAGGGCAAGGACAGGAAGTGGGTGGAACACTTCCCACGGATGCCCACTAGTCGCTACCGCCTCGCAGCAGTGTGCAGGGGGACGTCCCTCATAGCCGCCGGGGGAAGTGGTGGTGGGGGGTTACTGAGGACTGTTGAAGTCATGGACACCGAGTCCCTACAGTGGACCCTCGTCAATCCCTTGCCACACCCGATGTACGGGGCGTCCATCGCAGTGAGCCAAGAGAAGGTTTATCTACTTGGAGGCTTCGATCAGAATGGCCAAGACTCTCTCCGTCTTCACCTGCTCCACACTACAGACACAGCCATTGGACGCACAACTAGAAAAACCAGCCAATCAGCTGACACCATGGCATCAAGCCGCTGATGCCCCTCACTACTGCTCTACAGCTGTTTGTGTCGGAGAAGTCCTTCTAGCTATCGGTGGAGAGTCTGCAGCTGGTGAGGAGACTTCAGCCATCGCCGCCTACAACCCAACATCCGACTCCTGGGAAGACATCGGGCACATGACTACACCTCGATGGCTACCACTGGTAGCTCTGTTGCCTAGTAACGAACTTATCGTGGCTGGAGGCATCGGTGGAGATACTACAGTTGAAATAGGCAAAATTGTTGCCTAGTAACAAACTTATTATAGCTGGAGGCTACAGTGGACAAACTAAAGTGGAAATAGGCAAAATTGTTAACTTGTTTACTTGTACTTTTCATGTCAAACACGTGTTTTCTTGTTTGTTGTTGTTTTTGTTTGTTGTTTTGCTATTTTTGTTTTAAAAACGTTTGTAACGATGTTTTTAAAGGATTTTTTCGAACAAAAACCATTTTTTCCACCACCATGTCCCCCGCGCTGCTATCTTACGGTACAATAGAAGTTGGCACGGTCACTTACCCCGCTGCGGCGACTGACCCTGGCCTACGCAAGGCTTTAAATAGGCAATGGTGACAAACAAAACTGGTTTGAAGGGTCAAGCGGCCATTAGCAGGGTAGTTGACAACAAAAAAGCTTTTTTATTACGCTTGCCCGGATGCCTGAGCTAGCGGCTTGAGCCCCACCTAATACCCGCTCACTGAAGGAGTTGGGCGTGTTTGGATTGCATCGCCTCAGCCTCGCCTCAAGCCTCATCCCCAGGCTCCCCTCTATGCCTCAAGCGTGAAAGGCGAGGCTGCATCGCCTTAGGCACGCCTTTCGGTCATTCAACGGTGATTATCCCTGCAACTCAACCATTCACAAGTGGCCAGCTGGGTCCTGTATAGCCTACCCAGGTCATCTCCTGAGTGTCAATGCGTTAGTTAGTTGTCTAGACTCACGGACCAGACACTGGGGAGTGTGGGTACATATTCAACAGCTCATAAATTATTGTGTACATCTCAGGGTTCTATTTAGGATTTTGAGTAGGGGAGATGTGTTTTTCTGAGCCCCTGCCCATCCAGTTAATTATTAATAGTTATGCCTCTTCCTTTATATAATGTGGCATACCTCTAACTCCTGACAAGACACGTGTTAGCCTCGTTCCCAGTCTCTTCGCTCCAGTGTTTACATCGCAACTGGGAACAAGGCTAGGCCTGACTGCACCTTGGTCAGATCTTCCATACCACTGGTAGTTCTGTTGCCCAGTAATGAACTAGCTAGGTTAGCCTCGTTCCCAGTCTCTTCGCTCCAGTGTTTACATCGCAACTGGGAACAAGGCTAGGCCTGACTGCACCTTGATCAGATCTTCCATACCACTGGTAGTTCTGTTGCCCAGTAATGAACTAGCTAGGTTAGCCTCGTCCCAGTCTCTTCGCTCCAGTGATTACAATCCACACAATATTTATGTGCACACACACACACACACACACACACACACACACGGAGTGTTCTGGCATCCCCCACCACCTTTTGAACGTTGCTTCGGTCACGGAGACCTTCACTATGGGGGACTACTATGGACTGGCTGCTCGGGCAATGGACCCTAGCCCCGCCCCTTGAGCTCCCCCCATTAATTAGCTGTGTACTGAAAACAAGCAACATGAGCAACCACCTTCAATGTGCAAGTGGTTGCTGTAATAATATTATGAAAGCTCACGGCCAGTGGAGCAAAGTGGACAATAGAATAATAATATTATAACCATAAGTATACATGCAATTCATTTCTCATCAAAACTTCAGAAGAACAATCGCTACTGGCCACGCTGCTGGTCCAAGTGGCCAAACCTCATGAACACATGTACAGCAACAGAAACATGCACACTAATAATGTCAAAGTCAGAGCGTGTGGGAGCTCTGCTGACAGTTAAGACATTCACCAAAACTAGAACTGCACAGACAATCAAACATGATAGTTAACTAGCTGAATTCTTTGTAAGTTAGTTCAAGATTAGTTTATTGGGCTAGCGAATTAGAACATATCTCAAAGAATTCAATGGTGAAGTGCCTGGGGGCCTCAGCAGTCAGTCGGTGGAGGTCCTCCCCGGATGGGTTGACACACTTGAAGTCCAGCAGGAAGTTCTTCTGGTCTGTCTGGTAGAGCTGGAGGTCCAGCTTCACCACAATACCTGAGGATGGCTGGGTATGTCTGTATGTGTGTATAGGCGTATATGTGTGCATAGTATCAGCATACCAAGATGCACTTTTCCGCATACTTGAAGCCCCACCCCTTTCCTCCCATCACCCCACCCCTCTCCACCCATCACCAATTTGAAGCCCCATCCCTTACCCATTGGAAGCCCCACCCCTCTTTACATCACCCATTTGAACCTCCACCCCTCTCCACCCATCACCCATTTGAAGCCCCACTCATCACCCATCATGTGACCCATTTGAAGCCCCACCCACCACCCATTCCGCCCTCTGCCCCACCCACCTGCATCTGATGAAGTATGGAGTGATGATCTTCCACTGAAACTCCAGAGCTTTCAATTTTCGGAAGATCTCGGCCATGATGTCCTGCGGTCTGCTCTGGGAGCGGATACCGAGGTGCCACTTGGAGTGCTTGAAGGTACGTGGAGCTCTTGGTACAGCGGAGCTGCCTCAAGCTAGAGCCATTGGCTGGTATTAGTGTGTGTGTGTGTGTGTGCATATGGGGGGGGGGGGACATATTTGAATAAAAATTCTATTTCAAGTATGTCGTATTCTTGCATACTAATGAATTCCTTAGGGTGATCTCTTAAACCCCTCCCACTGACCCCTCCCATTTAAGTCAGGTGCATCCTTAGATTGAAGATCAAGAGATGTATCATATATGGTCACAAACGATGTCATAATGATGTCATTGTAGAGTATTAGTTTTCTCAGGAGTGCATAATGATGTGAGAAGTGGAAGAAAAGAGTCGGAGTCCCATCTCAGAGACAATTCGGCAGCCACAGCGCCTACCACTATGCAGTACTCTCTGTGCTGCCGTGTTTTTAACCTCATTGTAAATTACCCCATAATTATAATTACCCCACGTAATCACTACTGCAGAAATGCGCAATCTTCGAATAGAATAACTGGTCACTATTCTCCCGAGAGTATGGTAGAACTACTGTAATTTTCCAAGGTCTGCTGTCTGGTTCAGTAGTGACTGCCTTTTATACTAAGCGTATGACCACAACACTTGTGGGTTTGGCACTAGGAAAGATATTCATTTCTAGATTGGCTCATTACAATGCAATGAATACTTGACAGGAAGTTGAGCACAGCTGGCAAGAAGACCACTGCAGTGAAGGAGACACTACAGCAACTGCTGCACTGCTAGGGAAACAACTAGCGTAGGAATATTATTGACCTTGGCCAGACAGCAGACCTCAGATTTAGAAAAAAATTAGGTAGTTCTATTACTATTTTGGGTTTGTATGTGCCTCAGTAACCTCATTCCCAGGCCACGCAGCGGGGGCGAGACCGAGTGACCTGGGGACGAGGCTAGTGCCTCACTCAGTAACCTCATTCCCAGGCCACGCAGCGGGGGCGAGACTGAGTGACCTGGGGACGAGGCTAGTGCCTCACTCAGTAACCTCATTCCCAGGCCACACAGCGGGGGCGAGACTGAGTGACCTGGGGACGAGGCTAGTGCCTCACTCAGTAACCTCATTCCCAGGCCACGCAGCGGGGGCGAGACTGAGTGACCTGGGGACGAGGCTGGTGCCTCACTCAGTAACCTCATTCCCAGGCCACGCAGCGGGGGCGAGACCGAGCGACCTGGGGACGAGGCTAGTGCCTCACTCAGTAACCTCATTCCCAGGCTACACAGCGGGGGTGAGACTGAGTGACCTGGGGACGAGGCTGGTGCCTCACTCAGTAACCTCATTCCCAGGCCACGCAGCGGGGGCGAGACCGAGCGACCTGGGGACGAGGCTAGTGCCTCACTCAGTAACCTCATTCCCAGGCTACACAGCGGGGGTGAGACTGAGTGACCTGGGGACGAGGCTAGTGCCTCACTCAGTAACCTCATTCCCAGGCCACACAGCGGGGGCGAGACTGAGTGACCTGGGGATGAGGAATTAGATGGTACAGAAAAACTTTACTAGTACCATTTCGCCAGTAGCTGATGTAGACCTTAGCTCTCATGACATTGTATGTATATGTGGCAGTCTCTGGCAGAAAGCAAAATGCTGTATCTCTGAACTTCCATTAAGGGTGGGCTCATACACGCTACATAGAAGTGTCGATATGTGAGGCTTCTACGCAGCACGTATGAACCCCGCCCTTAACGAAAGCTCAGAGATATAGCACTTTGAATGCACGGAGGCAATCGAAACATGTCACGGAATGATGTTGTTTTCTACCCGGAACTGCCACATGTGTGTATGCATTAGTCATGCGGTGATGTTTGGTGAAATGATATGCCTCAACCAGCGACAGTCACCAACCTCTGCTGCCTTCACACTCAGCTTCTGGCACACCTCAGCGAGAGCGGCAGAGTCAATCTGTGTGGAGTCAATGTCCCCTGGAAGTGCCCACTCTTAATCTTCTGGAACAACATGGTGACCTCGAGGTCGTCAAACAGCAGTGTCCCACACAAAAGGGCATACAGGATGATTCCACATGACCACACGTCGACCTCAGGGCCTGAGGTATTGTAAGGGTGATGTAATGATGATGTAATAATGATGTAATTATTAGGTAATAAATTAGTTGACAGTTCATTACGGGTTTTAGTTAGTGTGTGAGGGCAGTATAGTGACGGTCGAGGGCAGGATAATGCATGAGCCAAAGGCGAGTGCACTATCCGTTACTATATTGCCCAAGCAACTCACTAGCCCCATAATGCACTGCCAACTGGTACTAGTGCTCTCACTGACCCGAGACAGCCATAGCTCTAGTGGGCATCATTTAGAAAGTGTGCGCTATATACAGTATTTAACACACACCAAAGTGTGTATTGCATAATATTAGGTGGATTTGAAATGCTAGCTGTCATGTGATCGATCTGGAAATTTCTAATTCATCAAAGGTTACTAATTTGATATAAGACTTTTTGCACACTTGCCGGCATACAGTTTCCCTGAGACCACCTCAGGAGCAGCATAGTTGGGGCTACCACAGCTGGTCTTCAGGAGCTCTCCGTCCTTCATGAGGTTGCTAAGGCCAAAGTCGGCAATCTTGACATGGTTTTGGGAGTCCAGGAGAAGGTTTTCTGGTTTCAGATCACGGTGAACCACCTTATGACTGTGTGCGTGTGTGTGTGTGCATATGTGTGTGCATGTGTGCATGCATGCATGCGCGCATGTGTGTGTATTATATGTACATGCTGTACAGGTACATGTATGGAGATGCAGTTCTGAGTAAAAAAGACAGGAATTCAAAACTGAAAATAACTTTTCTGATTTGACAGGTCAAACCGCTGATCACAGTGTGGAGGCCATGTCATTTCAAAATTGGTATGAGTGCTTTACTACTGGCTAAAGTGAGCCCCACATTAGCAGGAGTCGACAGCATTCCGTGTGCGTATGACACATTCGTGGCTCATATACTACAAGTATTTCATACGCCTACTTGCGTGTGCCGTGCACATGGACCAACAAAAGTAATATTTTCAACCAGCCAACCATGAGGAGAACAGTTTAACAATAAAGGCTTCACGATATCACTAACGCATGCAAGGCAGCCAAGCAAGGTCGACAGCATTAGCAGGAGCTAAACACAGGTGAGGGTAAGTGGTGAAGGCACAGAAAGTTTTACGCTTACATATACCAGAGCAAAAGGCATGAGCTAATATGTGACAGTCCAAAGGGGAGCGGCAACTGACCCCATAACACCCCTGGATCCGTCCCTGGACATGAGCTAGAGGCAGAGTGCGTGGGCATGGCATAACAGCTTCATGCTTACATGTGATGAAACGGCAGGAGGGACAGTTTATCGCTTGCTGAAGCAGAGGGCAGTGGGGGACCGGGTTGACACCTAATGACGCTCCTCTCGGTCTCACACTGAGCTTACTCTAGAGCACAGAGATACCTGGCTACAGGAGACAATGAGGTACACACTACAGTTCTCTAATAAAGCAAGAGCAAATGTGTGAGCTTTAATACTGCACCAACATGATTGCTAAACCGCTCTCCCCTAGTTAAACGGTACTGTAGGCCGTATCGTCATACCATATATTACCGATCCGGTTATGTAACTGTATCCGTTGTGCAACTGGCTACCTAGTTACGCAACATCATGGCGGGTGGAACAGATATACATGGTCTCCAGCCAGTCCACTCGCTGAACCATAGCCACCTGTAGAGCTGTGCTCAGGCAAGAGAGGCTGTGAAGCAGCCGAGTTTCCTCGTGAATCACGGAAAAAATAATTTTCTGTAAGTCAGGAAGTGCTCTCGTAGTATCGCGTTTGCATTCTCACTCAACTTTCAATTAACTCTGAGTCTCACGGAACTGCACTTTGACCTCAACCACATTTGCCGACCATGTGATCTTCGCGTCCACGTACATGCCATGATTACCACACATCGTAAAAAATAACCCGGGCAATACCTAGTCTCGGGTACCCAGACCCGTCGAAAATTGTAAGAGGGTCTGGGCGATAGGCTTGGGCGGAAGTGTACCGTGCGCCTGGAATGCAGGCGTACTTCCAATTGGCTTAATAATTACATTCTAACGTGCGTTAATTGAAAAAGTCGCGTTTGAATCGCGTTTTAAGCTGCTTAGAGCTGCTTCAGAGTGTCAGTCTTTCCTCTGATATCAAGGTACAGCCTGGTAAGTGATAGAGAAATCTACTAAGCTAGCATTAGCAGGGAGGCAATTATGAGTTAATAACATTCCGGAGTGTACATTTCCACCGAAGCCTATCGCCCAGACCCTCTTACAATTTTCGACGGGTCTGGGTACCCGAGACTAGGCAATACCCGGGTAAGTCAGGGCCTGCAGCCACCTATATATGTGCTGGACTCTCCGTAAGTCTTCTTACTTTCTGGTAGGGAGGGCTAGGTGGTGTGGGAACGAGACTAGCGAGGGTCCAGGTCACATGACACTAAATTTCCGCCTCCTTTCACTTATGTTGAAGGGGGAAGGGTTAGTGATCCAGGAGGTCTGGAAATATTAAGGCTAGTATGTAGCTTCATGGATAGTACAAGTAACCGTAGGTAATAGAACGTACACACATATAAACGACTCACTGTGGTGGAACGTCAGTGTGATGCAGGAGGGGAGGATGCAGGCACCCGATAACTCCCAACTTTTCGTTCTTTGTTGATATTTAGAGTAATTAGCAACCTTTCTGGCTACTTCATGACCTTACGGTTCTTGGGAAAAGATTTAAACTTTTCACATTAGGTAATTTGTTTACTTACTGTTAATTAGAGCGCATTATCAAGTTGCCTGAACAATCGGAACATGCTGAACTGCTGAACAAGAACGCTGCACAGGTATACTAAAAGCAGGAGCCCGTGGGCGTTATGGGCTCCTGCTAAAAGTAAGCAATAAATTTCTGACAGTGTAAGTCAGAGATCGCTATGTAGTGTGGCTTGGCAACAGGACCTGTCTCGCGTAGCCTGGGCCTGGAACCGGGGATGGGCCTGAGACCGAGTTGGGGGCTGGTGTAGAGGGGGAGACACTAGTCTCATCCCCAGTCCACAATCCAGGCTAAGGATCGCTTACAGTATCCCGCCAGGGAAAGTGACGGGATACCGTAAGCGATTGTGGGCTGAGGACGGGACTAGGGAGACACAGAGGAGTGGTATGTGAAGCTACTGAGCAGACTACTACAGTTATACAGCATTAATAAAGGATGATTCCAACGGAACTAAACTCGCTGTAGCCGTCTACGGCTTTATTACTGTTGATTTAAAGCTTACCTAAAAACTGTAAAACAGATAAGAAATCTTTGCGTTGCTATCTGGTAAGACCTTTTTCTCTGTTTGAAAGTCGTTTGTACAGAATCCACAGTAATATTCCATTTAGCCACCCGGCACTATTTTGTATGGATCGCTATAATAGCGCGTCGATTGCTGAGTTGGCAATGGGGAGTTATATGTACGTGGGACATTATTAATCAGCACCTATGGTACATCTCCAGTCTGCCTTCCTCTCTCTCTCTCCCTCCACAGGATCTTCACACCCTCCTCGGACAACAACCACAAGAGACTTTCTCCCCTGTTGTTCCAGTGGACCAGCCTACATCAGATTGTTCTACACGAACAGCTTAGGACAAATGCCACAGTGTAGCCGAGGACAGATTGGGACAAGTACCACAGTGTAGCCGAGGACAGATTGGGACAAGTACCACAGTGTAGTCAAGGACAGATTGGGACAAGTACCACAGTGTAGCCGAGGACAGATTGTGACAAGTACCACAGTGTAGCCGAGGACAGATTGGGACAAGTACCACAGTGTAGCCGAGGACAGATTGGGACAAGTACCACAGTGTGATCTTTAGTTCATTTTTTGGAATTTTGTTGTAGTCACATTTCAATGTAAAATGTTCATATGCTAGAAAGTGGGTATTATAATTGCATACATCTCCACCAAATGTAAAGTACAACTCCTACAATCGAAAGTAGAGCAAAATTGACGTTCTAAAAAGTGATGCCAGCAGAGCCCAAGTGGGCATTTCATCTGAGCCACAGTTCTCACCCGCAACCGCAAGCGAGGGGAGGCCTGGGTACGAGGCTAGATGCTCTCTCCTGTAGAGGTCCTGAAACTGTCAAAATCTCACTAGCAGTCGTATGTGTTCCTGGTCGTGTTTCACTGTGTGTGTGTGTGTGTGTGTGTATGAGAGAGAGACCAAAGTGTAGATTAAGCACTCGTGTGTCTTCAATCATGATGTTCCGTATTAACTTCATAAAGAGGAACACTGGCCACAGTGTGCCACCGACACTACTACAGTGCATGGAATGGGAACTGGACTGCTTGTTACTACCATAAAGAGGAACACTGGCCACAGTGTGCCACCAACACTACTACAGTGCATGGAATGGGAACTGGACTGCTTGTTACTACCATAAAGAATTGGAACTACTGGAACTATTTAAGTTTAATTGTGTTGTCCTCCTCTTATCAGTTGCGGGGATACTATTAAGCAATGTATCATGAACTGGACTGCTTGTTACTACCATAAAGAGGAACACTGGCCACAGTGTGCCACCAACACTACTACTGTGCATGGAATGGGAACTGGACTGCTTGTTACTACCATAAAGAGGAACACTGGCCACAGTGTTCCACCAACACTGTGGCCTGAACATAAAAGTGTTATTCCTGTAGTGGATTCACTCATATATTGACTAATATATTGTTTGTGTGCTGGTGGCTGGGCAGAGTTTTTTTTCTTTCCCAGAGCAGTTCACTGGGTTGCTTATCCCTGGCATGGGATTGGGCCTGCTCATGCCTAAATTTTTCGTTAGATGGTTAGAGGCTAGATGCTCTCTCCTGTAGAGGTCCTGAAACTGTCAAAATCTCACTAGCAGTCGTATGTGTTCCTGGTCGTGTTTCACTGTGTGTAAAGTGTGTGTGTGTGTGTGTGTGTGTGTGTGTGTGTGTGTATGAGAGAGAGACCAAAGTGTTAATTGAGCACTCGTGTGTCTTCAATCATGATGTTCCGTATTAACTTCATAAAGAGGAACACTGGCCACAGTGTGCCACCGACACTACTACAGTGCATGGAATGAGAACTGGACTGCTTGTTACTACCATAAAGAGGAACACTGGCCACAGTGTGCCACCGACACTACTACAGTGCATGGAATGAGAACTGGACTGCTTGTTACTACCATAAAGAATTGGACTATTGAACTATTTAAGTTTAATTGTGTTGTCCTCCTCTTATCAGTTGCGGGGATACTATTAAGCAATGTATCATGATATGTTTTCTTCCCTCCGACATGGATGTTCCGGGAGTACAGCTGAGTACAAGATCAAGCAGGAACATAAAAGTGTTATTCCTGTAGTAGATTCAGACTCATGTATTGACTCATACAGCACAGCAAATATGGTTCCTGTGCATGTGGGGTACCTTAATATTAGCCTCCGGCTAGTTCGTCTTTCCCTCGATGTATTTTATTTGGGCATTGGAATTTTAAATAAAGAAAAAAGTATTACATGTACATGTTGGCCACCACTATTCATGGAATGGGAACACCTACTGTAGCTAGTACATGGAATGGGAACACCTACTGTAGCTAGTACATGGAATGGGAACACCTACTGTAGCTAGTACATGGAATGGGAACGCCTGCTGTAGCTAGTACATGGAGTGGGAACAAGGGAGTATGCCTGCTTGTTTGTGCTCCAAACTGTAGCTAGTACATGGAATGGGAACACCTACTGTAGCTAGTACATGGAATGGGAACACCTACTGTAGCTAGTACATGGAATGGGAACACCTACTGTAGCTAGTACATGGAATGGGAACGCCTGCTGTAGCTAGTACATGGAATGGGAACACCTACTGTAGCTAGTACATGGAATGGGAATGCCTACTGTAGCTAGTACATGGAATGGGAACAAGGGAGTATGCCTGCTTGTTTGTGCTCCAAACAATTCCCCCACATTACATTACAATGGATATACGTCCGCTGCATTAAAGACCTTTGGACTTACATTACTGCCTTCACTGTCAGCAGGTAGCTTGAGTTTCACGTCGGCCATGTTGTAGTCCTGGCAGAATTTCTCCACTTGTGCTTGTTGGAACTGTGGAGGGAGGGAGGGAGGGGGAGGGAGGGAGGGAAGGAGGGAGGGGAGGGGAGGGGGAGGGAGGGAGGGAGGGGAGGGAGGGAGGGAGGGAGGGAGGGAGGGAGGGGAGGGAGGGGAGGAAGGGGGAGGGAGGGAGGGAGGGAGGGAGGGAGGGAGGGAGGGAAGGGAGGGATGGAGGGGAGGGAGGGAGGAGGGAGGGAGGGAATTACATATATACACATCGTGGGACGCAGAGAATCGAGCGATATGAATGTGGGTTTCAGACAGCACAGGCCATCTCTCCACTCTCTGGTAACAGCCTAGCCTCGTTCCCAGGCTAGAGCCTGGGAACGAGGCTAGTAACAGCCATGGCTGATCCTTAACAATCTGTTGCAGACAGAGACATCAATCTTCCAAAGACCAGCCGCCATATTTAAAGGCCACAATTCTTAGTAACTGATGCTGCCAAATAAGGGATTTACAGTAAACAATCCTTGAATGATGGTATTGCTTAGCCTTATTCTCAGTCTCCACTCCCAGCTTTTTTTCGCAGGTTATAAAAAAGTGACATGCAAAAAAAAAAGCTAGGAGTGGAGACTGAGAATGGGGCCAGCTATTGTTTGCCAATACAATTTTTACCATTATGATGTAATGGGGGGGTGAAAGTGAGCACTAAATGGAAAAATTACAAGCAAACATGTGCTTTGATGTAGTTTTCTTGTATCAGTTTCCCCAAAATATCCAAACGAGGCTACATGTACTTGATGGTCATGTGACTATTCAACTATTGCACATGACATGACAACACTCCCCCGGCTCCTGGACACGCCCACAATCATTCTGCAATGAATATGCCCTACCTGTGCTTGCTCCTGCCAGGTGGTGGGGGAGGGAGGCTCTGTAGTCACTGTTTCACGTGATTCGGTTACCATGGTAATGGTTGCCTTGGTCTCCACGGCAGCAGCCTCAGGCTCTGTGGAAGAGCGTTTTGGATACAATCATGTAAACATACTAGGACAGGGAGGATAGACTAGTGCACCCCATTCTGTGAGGAAACTCAGGAGTACATGGACATACCTGGCGTCTCTGGAGATGATTGACTTGCCTGCACACACTTAAGCAACCTCCTCTCTACCCAGAACATTACTCACGTGCCCTAATGTGGGGGGGCATTTTCCCCCCCTTGGAAACTTTGTGCCCACCCATTGGGGATTTCAACCTTTCAAAATTGAATACTGCTCACTATATGCACTTCCCCCCCCCCTCCCCCCCAAAACGTCTTCCGGACGTGCTTTTGCCCGATTTTCCTAAATGGGGATTTTCCTAAATGAACACTTGAGGATGGCAGAGATACATGGACATGGGGGGGGGGGGGGGTCACCCATCCTGGGATGGCAGAGATACTGGGGATGCTATGACAGGAGTAGTGCACCCAATTCTGTGAGGAAACTCAGGAGTACATGGACATGCCTTGGTGTCTCTGGACACGAGTGACACACACTTAAGTCCTTTCAACCTCCTTTCTACCCAGAACGCTACTCACGTCAGAAAAGGACACCCCACACACCCAAACTCCACCTCACCTTTCTTCAACACTTTGACCTCCACGTACTCAAACTTCACTTCATTGTCCTCCCCAGCAGCACTGCAGGTGTACTTCCCGGCATGACCGACAGACACACGCTCAAACATCAGCACCGCCACACCACGCTGCTCGTAGCGTTGGATGACTGATTCCAGTTCCGGTTTCAGACCTGGAGTACTGGAATGAAAAATGTATGTGCATGTACACAAGAGTAGTACTGGATAGGTAGGTAAAGTCTTGGGGTGGAGTTGTGGGCGGAGTTGTGGGTGGAGTCAATGGCAACAAGAGACGTCCAATCTGGCTGGTAAATTTCACAACATGATGTAATGCTATTGCACAAAGCCATTCAAGACCATTACAATTTTTGATTACCTGATTTTGACCAGGGGGGTGGGTCGCCCGTGGCAGTACAGGTGATTTGGAGGGGCTGTCCCTCTGTTGCCTCGGCAACCTGAGGGAGGAGTTGACTGGTGTGCGCATGTGTGTGCGTACATAAGTGGGAGGGAGGTTATATACTGGCAGGCTTTATCGCAAACACACTCAGTGATACCCAATAATCCCTTGTCTGTCTGATTTGTCTCATGGCAGCTGATAGTTGGTAAAGAGTCACTATGGTAAATGGACATACATGTAAGTTATGCATGTGTCAGGCAGCTCCTGGCTGTAGTTCAGTTTTCGTGCATGCCTAGCCATGTGATATGCGTACATCGTACAGGATTTCTGGTGTGATATTAGCTGAGTGTAGTACTTAGCTAAATATCACCCTGTTGGCATCTTTGATAGTATGGCTTCCCATGAGACAAGTATACATGTACGTTTTCTAACCATTGCCAGTAGCCTGCAGTTTGCCAACGGCTGTCTCCTTGCCCTCCTCCCGAGCCCCGCCATTCCTCCTCCCCACCCCTCCCACCTGCCCCCACCACTCCCCCTTCCTCTCGCCCAGACCAGGAAACGGGCTTGCGGGCATGTCCGAGTGGACCTGCTCGATAAAAGTCACTGTTCTAGAATTTCGGAAGATATTCCTGGAGAAAGTACATGTACATACATGTATATATGCATGTCTGAAACATACAAACTACATGAAAACTAAAGGCATCTTAACTGTTATGAGTCATTAAGCTTTAGGTCTAAACAAATCCACACATACCCTAAATACGAATACATTCACTAATCTAATTAGGCACATAGCAACATAATAATAATTAAAGTAGAAAAGAGCTCTGACTGCAACAAAGAGAACCCAGGATCAGGAAAGAACCAGAAAACCACCCAGTCTGTGACCGCATAAAGTTAAAACATTGAAGGTTAATTTAAAAGTTTGTTTGAAAACGGATAAAATAGAGGGGACCAAACATGTACGTATGTTATAAAGGAAGTATACATTTATATCAGGAGTATTCCAGACTGTATCTAAGGCACTCATGATTGGTGGTACGACCTGTACCGTCAATATTCTTGGGAGGGGGGGCGGGGCTAGCCTTGTTCCCAGGCCACACCCACCCCACAAAATGTGGTAGGACCTGTACCTACTAGTAAGATGCTGGTAATCATCGAGGGGCGAGCATGATCGAGCGTGGTGCATTCCACTCAAATGAATGATACATATTCAGGACTAAAACCTTACCCATGCAAGTGATGTTGGGGATGTACATGGTTGTAGGCATGAGGAAATTATGCCAGCATAATTTTGAGCAGAATAGGTACAAGATTGCTTACGGAGTTGAAGGGGTCAAAACCATAGTGGACTAATCCAAATCCAAAATCAAATACTAGAAATTGCAAGAATTGTACAAAAATGGAGTAAAAAAACATGCATGGTATCCTTATAAACAAATGATCAAACTTCAGAAAGCACATCAGTTCTAAGAGTGTCTCGAATTAGGGGGGAAAACCGCTCCGGTTCTGACAGTGAGCCCTGATTCATACATGTACACAGTTATAGCTAGACCATGGATACCATAAAGCATACGGTTTATAGCATCTTACAGGTTGTATAACTCATGTGCAAGCTCTGAAAATGAGCAGAGTGCTGGATTATGAACAGGATTGGCACACTGCTGGCACACTGTGGGTGGAGTTAATGGCAACAAGAGATGTTCATTCTGGCTGTTGAATTTCACATGATGCAATGCCACGAAGTCTTTCAAGACCATTACAATTTTGATTACCTGATTTTGACCAGGTGGGTCACCCGTGGCAGCACAGGTGATTTGGAGGGGCTGTCCCTCTGTTGCTATGGCAACCTGAGGGAGGAGGGTAAGCTTGATAGGGAGTGTGTGTGTGTGTACATGTGCATGTGTGCATATGGGAGGGAGGTTATATACATACATGTACGTTATAGTAGCCTTAGGCCATACAAATTAGCTATACCAGACACTCATGGCCTGAAAGAGGGAAATTTCTATCTCCAAACGATTCTACAGCCATCCCGACTCTTCACAAACTGTGGCGGCAGTGTCCGTAGCTACCTTCTTTGGCTATAAACTGCTTCACAACTTAATAGTGAGATGCACCACCATTACATCTTTTGCAGAGCCATGACATCATCACTAAATGCATGTCTGTGTACAGCCGCCCATCATTCTGACCTCCTCTGCCATTGCTGGTAAATCACCAGTAGTGTGGGGTATGTGTTCTTGGGACACCTCTAACTGCTGTTGCCATGCAATATGGTCATACATGCACCCACATGTAGCTAAATGCCATAAACTCTGCCCCACACTTGCTTCCAAGACATCAGATCACGACCAGTAGTAGTCTGTGGTGGCCATGGGGTATGGTAAATTTCAGTGGAATGCACAGTATGGTAGTGGCTATATAAACAGTAGTATGTTTTCTGGGATGGCACTGCTACTGGGCAGAGGACCATGTGTGATATACTGGCACCAGTAACAGTACATGTAGCAAGTGAAACATGCACAATAGCCTGGGGGCGTGGCTATACCGTCACGACCCTCACCTTTATTGACGTGACGAGGGATCCTAACGCTGGCCCCCCCGGAGGGCTACTCCAGAGGAGAACACGTCCATGTGGGCTGTCTCATGGAGACCAGTCAGACGGCCATTGTCTTTACCCTGGGGGCAACAAGAGAATGAAGCACAATGAGGCACACCTCATTTAGAGCACACCACATAATATTCCAATCACTGCACACCAGCTACTGTTCCATACATGTATAACCATAAGAAAGAGACCAGCTCAGTTTTACCGAACGTGAAGTACACGTACGCGTAGCAACAAGAAATTTAATTATTACATGTGGTTATGTAGTTATCACTTTGCTGCACATATAGCTTGCTGTTTGAAATTCGGTACCTAAAAGTGATAACGTTCAAGGCCTAGGCCGGCAAGAAGGATGCCTAAGCTAGCTACTATATATCTGCACGGGTAATTACCGTTTAACCAGCTATGGGCGGGGTCGGAATGTAGTTATTATTGCTAACGTAGTCATGTGAGGATCACGTGTTGGGTGGCCCACGTGAGGACATTTTGAGCTGAGTCATGCAATTGATTGCTGGCAAATTAGAACATAATCCTGACCTTTGAACCATTACGTTTTACACTCCAATTATTGCACACCACTAATTACACATATACACATCCTTTGTGGTGCTAAGGGAAACAGAAAACCTTTGCAAGGGTCACACAGACAGGGGCTGTTAACTCACCAGGTTGGGGTCGTACAGCTTGATGTGTCTGCTGTGCTCCTTGGACAGCTTCTCAATCCCCTGTTTGATGTACTCCAGTCCACCTTCAGCGAGCATCTCCTTGGTGCTGAAATTTACATGAACTCCGGCTCCATTCCAGTCCCCTGACATGGGTTTGGGATCTAGGGATGCCACAGCACCAAAGTCTTCTGATACACGATGAAGAATGTACCTGTGTGTGTGTGTGTGTGTGTGTGTGTGTGTGTGTGTGTGTGTGTGTGTATGAGTGTGTGTGTGTGTGAGTGTGTATATGAGCGTGTGTGTGTGTGAGTGTGTGTGTGTGTGTGAGTATGTGTGTGTGAGTGTGTGTGTGTGTGTGTGTGTGTGTGTGTTTGCAGAGCCATGACATCATCACTAAATGCATGTCTGTGTACAGCTGCCCATCATTCTGACCTCCTCTGCCATTGCTGGTAAATCGCCAGTAGTGTGGGGTATGTGTTCTTGGGACACCTCTAGCTGCTGTTGCCATGCAATATGGTCATACATGCACCCACATGTAGCTAAATGCCATAAACTCTGCCCCACACTTGCTTTTGCAAGGGATGCCACAGCACCAAAGTCTTCTGATACACGATGAAGAATGTAGTGAGTGTGTGTATGAATGTGTGTGGTGTGTGAACGTGTACATTATAATCATACAAAGAACCCACCACACCCCATTACATCATACCTAGAGATCCACGTCTCGTCCCCGATGTCCACTCAATAGCACGGCCCCACCTGATACTCCCACTGACCAGGCATGACCTCTGCATTGGTGCCGGCTATCTTCAGACCAGCGTACAGGCAGGCCACTTAGTGCCTCCACGATCTAGCACAAAAATACACAATAGCGACATTAGTGTGGGACACACAATAGTGCAAAGCAGGGTGTCATACAGAGGGGGGGGGTACTGGGATTTTAGAAGTTGACATTTTTTTTTTATACTCAGTAGTTCATTAGTAGCTAACTTCCAGCCATTTTGGAGCCCCAGAAGCAACCTCAGAGCATGTAAATTTCTAAAATTTCCTGGGGGGGGGGGGAATTAGAATACTCTCATGCATGACTGAACCTGGGAATGGAACCGGGTCAGCTAGTACCTGGTATGAAAGGGTCTTTGTAGATCCGCACGGGTTTGAGAGCCACGTCACTGTCATGTCCTTTCGCCTGTCCTGTGCTGGAGCCATCGAAGCCCCACCAGGGCAGGTCGGAGGGAGACTGGGGGTACTCCGGTAGGCTGCAAGTCTTGCTACGTAGGCCCTGAGGGGTGTAGGGTGTGGGTGTGTATGTGTGCATGCGTGTGTGTACATTAAGGAAAGGAACAGAGGTAAGGTTTCATACAATATTCTTCCCATGTGATATAAGAGAATTAAGTAACAGATGAGCTTCAGGTTGCTACAGAGCAATCGATCGACTTCCCTTCCAATTACAAAGCTAGCACATCTCGTAAATCAGACCTGTGTCCATAAAACACTGCACAGCAACAACAGTCATCTTTAGAGTGGATGTTTCGATATTCACAGTTTATTAGCAGTATACACGGTATTTAATAACTAGGATGCCACCTTTGAATACATGCAGAGCCACACCCCCCAACCAATTAATTCCCTAACACAAGACATGACATATGAACTCATGGAGGAGGATGAGGGTTGAGGGGTCTACAACAATACCAACTCAGTCCAGAACTATACATGCACAGCCAGTCCAGACTACACACAGACTGGAGTTGGGAAATCACCAGCTGGCTGACAGAGCAAGCAGTCACAATGCAGGGCACAGCACTTGTATGCCTTCAGTCTCAGTGGAGACAATACAACATGCAGCTACCATTCTGAAACAGCACAGTAATTGCTAGTCCCCAGGCACCCTCTTGGATGCCTTTCAAACCAGGGAGTGCTCATACCCAGGCCCCCACTTTATTCGGCTGCACACAGGCTGTGGGCTATGGGGTCTGGGGACGAGGCTATATTGTACTTTAACACAACAACAGGACGACAAGAGGTGCACCCTTGACAGTAGCTCCTGGGGAGGTCACATGACACACCTCTAGCCCCCTCTTCACGGGGGGGGGGGGAGCATGTCTACAGCTGCTCCTTCAATGACATTCCAGTGGCCAAAAGCACTGGACCCGCCCCACAAAAGGCGAGGCTTACAATTATGCTCAATATGCCCTAAATAATTCAGCTGCTGTGGCTGCTAGAAAGGAACTGAGACTGCCTGTGTTTCTTGAAATTCTACACGGGGAAACGCCAGAGCTGCAGCAAGCTTCTCAAAATGGCTTAGTAGACCACGTACATAATGAAAAATTCATTACTCAAACCGTTATAATACAAACCATTCCTACGGCCATACCTCTCCCGTGCCGTCTATCCAGACGTAGGTAGCCATGACGGTAGACCCAATGTTCAGCTTCATGTACTTATCAAACACGGTGGGGTTCAGTTGAGGCGGTGCGCAGGAGTACGAGTAATGTCTTCTCTGGTAGCTGGGCACCTTGGCTGCCAGGGCCGGGGCTGTGCGCAGCCGCAGAGGGGCTGAAACGGCGAGGGCTAGGCGAGTTAGGGTCGTTGACATGGCCGTACTGACATCGCAGAGCAGGGAAGGGAGATTGAAAATAGCGCGACCACGTGGCCATTGCACCTGTTGAACATGTGTCAGCTGCTAGAATCGGTATGGGACTGACCTACACGGACCAGTTACGAGCCCCACCCACTAAATGGCAAGCTACACGGCTAATGCAAATTTGTCATCTCATGATGCTCATGATTCTCATACTTTATGAACATTCTCGCTGAGTAACGAGGTACATACAGTTATAGCATTTTCTACAAGGCAAACGGTGGTATTTATCGAGCTTTACAACTTGCTGAACAGGCTACTTAGGGTGCCATTGGAAAGGTAGCTCACAGACCCATCTTGCTCGTATTTGACTCATCCTTTGGACTCGTCCACATACAGTACACTATCCAGTAAACGATAATATCTGTGGATTGATGATGTCCATATATGGTGGGCCCTTATAATCATAACAGTTCCTCTGATCATGAGCTACTTCAAACCTCTCTCACTTTCACACTCTGGCCCGTGAGACTGCGTGTGTGTGTGTGTGTGTGTGTGTGTGTGTGTGTGTGTGTGTGTGTATGATATTGCTCACACATCAGTTCAAAATGAGTAGTATACTGGAGACCCATGATAAAAGATGACTTGTGACTATAGATCATCCATACAATACCTGAACACTGTAAGAAAGCCACTTATATGGATTTGGTTCTGGGGCTGTAATATGCACACACCATAACTCCATATACACTGAGAATGGTTAACACATTATGTACGGCTCTGCTACATGCAATAAATACTAGCTACACCATTGGGCAGTCATAACTTGTGTTAACATATTCATGAATGTGGTGAATTCCTTTTGAGGAAGTTACGACATATTTGGAATGCCAAAGCTGATTATCTGATACGGCAAAGAGTCTGTAAAGTGATTTGTAGAACTATAGCCAGCAGTGTTATACATATAGCTAGTGAAGCCATTGGATCTGCCAATGTATTTTCAGCTGCTCTATTAAGTCACCACCTGGAAACTGACTGGTGAGTACCAACCAGACCACACTGGGGCTACAGTGAAGCTTAACTCAGACCAGCTCTGTATAGGGCCGCACCCACTTTTGTGAACTGAATTAGGCCACACTATCCATGCTATTCTAATGTAAAAAGTATGTTAAGAAGTGTGCATGTGTGTGTGGGGGAGGGGGGAGGAAATGCTACACTAGCTAGGAGGGGACAGTTTGCCCTAGGGCAGAACGTCCCTGGGGGGACATACTCCCCTAGGGCAGATTGTCCGGGGGGACACCTGCACTACTACACCGGTACAGGCAGCTACATCTTAGTTTTACTATAGCTAGTTATTGATTAAAGTGGGCCTTTTAAATTCTATAAAACTATGTCTGTATTTAATTCTACAGTGGCTGATTTCTCAATACTTCCATGGCAGCGGGAAGTTAGTATTTAGAGTAGTTTTGCATCTTCATCTCCACGCAGCATTACTTGTGGTTGTACTGGTATCGAGTGACAGACAATTCTGTTTTTTATGAGGGTCTGGTGCACAAGGCAGCTGTGCTGCTAACCGTATTGATTAATGTAAGCATGGCCAACAAGGTTTACACATGTGCAAAAGGCCTGAAAGTTCCCGTCATACTTACGCTGTCTGGGTGGCAGACTTGCTATAATTATTATCCAGCTGGATAATCTCTTCACAATGACTGCTGATGGTTCCAAACTCCACTACAATAATTATCAACTGATAACTAGGTAGTTTGTAGGTATATTAATGCTGCTGGAAAAGCTCAGCAACTGCAATTTGCAATACTGATCTGAGGAGCTCCATGATATTCACAGTTTGACTATGCCATGAGTCATAATATGTTACATTAGCTATTGACTTATACTAAAACTGTTTCTAGTAATATTACTAGCACATATTTTCCTACCAGTGTGGTGCCATTCATACCAGTGAATCTTAGTTTTACTACAGTTATTGTTAAAGTGGGCCTTTTCGTAACTATGTCTGCGTTTAATTCTGTGCAGCGTTATAAACTTCAAATTACATTTCACCTTTCAACATACTTGACGGTGTTTCTCTACACTTTTTCTCTCCTTCAGAATTGTAAATCCCAAGCTTCCTGAAGATATTTGCTCAGGGAGTGAATGTAATCACTGATGCAGCCTATTTACAATGTAAGATCTGATGACTTTAGATATTATCACAATGCATTACTTATGGCATTAATGCCTGTACCAGTGCTGCGTCACAGGAGAGACACACACTGTATATATATTGTAATGTGGAGTTAATTTTTGGGGACTATTATAACTGGTTCACATGCAGGCAATGCATATAGCTATGCTCGAGGCCTGCATGGTACATAGTGGCAGCATTTGGTGACTTTAGGCTATAACATATTGCATGGCCAAGTTAAACATAGAAAGAAGGTTATTGATTGTTTATTAGTTCGTGTTGCTGTATTATATGAAGACACACAAATGAGGTCCTATCTTGCTTGCCCATTTTTTTTCAGTGACCTATATAATTTTGAGCACATAAATGGCTGAAGCACCAGATGACACATCACGACAACAAGCTGAAGGTATGCACACTATAGGCACTCTAGGCACTTAGTATTATAGCTACCATAATCTCACACAGTATAATGTATATGCAGAAACACCCTGATGTATTGGTTACATATCATACCCTCCTATGTGAGTAGCCAACTGCGGCCCAGGGTAATTCATAACATTAAACTTTTTCTCCGAAGGTGGCCAAATTCCCATCCTTCGAGAGCTGGACCAACTCCCTGTGGCTGCGGTATGGTATCGACTGGGGTTACAATTGGGAGTTAGGGCAGATGACCTGGAAGTAATTGAGAAGGATTACCCTCGAGATACCAAGTTGTGCAAGGTCAAGATGTTTAACAAGTGGCTGAGCAGTGATACTAACCCAAATTATGAGAAGCTAATCAAAGCACTGGCTGCTGTGGGGAAGAAAAGCCTGGCTGAGTCTGTTTGTGATCGCCAAGGTAAGTATTAGTCTCGTGCCCAGACGTTCACCCCCCCCCCCCGGCAAAAGAATATCTGGTGTTCTAATCAAACTTTCTCGTCACAGGCACTTTTCCCCTTTGGAATCCAGCTTTTAGTCCTTCCATAAAGTAGCCATGACGTTAGTTCGATAAATCTTCAAAACTATTGGTCAGTTTGATGAATTAGAACGAATATACTGTATATACAGTGACCAATCACATACGAGATTTATTATCAGCAAATGTGGGGTCTGTGACAAGAAAGTTTGTTTAGAACACTAGACGTTCTTTCGCTGGAGGGGGGGGCATGAACGTCTCGGCACGAGACTAGGTAAGTATATACACTAAATTATCCAAACAGCCATCCATTTTAAAAAATTTGGTGTTTACTGCAGATTGCACCCTGCTGTTTCATTTACAGGTATTTCACGGTCAGTTCTGGATGCTATGGAAGATGTTGAGCTACCCCAAAACTCTGGTAAGTTGAATGACGGAAGTGCTAAAAAAATCCATAGACCATAATGAATGGTCACCAGCAACTTAAATAGCAAGGCCCCAAGGGGATGTGACGTGACATGGAGAGTTATATCTCTCACAGATGCTTGCAACTATGTTCACAGTGAATTGAGTTGCAATGCTACTCAACATTGTTGTGTATCTTCAAGACCCACCAAATACTGTAACTATTATAGAGAGATAGTTAGTGTGACGTAAATATTTGTTTACTTGCACACAAAGTGGCACTGTTACAGATGTTAGTTTTTAGAGTAGGATTCAAACTTTAAGCCTTGTGCAGTTACATGGGATTTGAATGTTATCACGCTCCCTGTGGGAGATAGAAATACCAGCTATAGTTCTTCTGTGGCCACACCCTGGAGCCTTCTTGAGAAGCTATTTACTGCCAAAAAGTGGAGGCTTGGCATCGGAAAATATTATGAACTGGTTAAATATAGGACAAAGAGAGTCATAATATTGTAAACTCTAGTAAATTTGTTGCTCACTATAGGTAGCTACTATCCTAGCTAAAATTCTGACATCATGCTACGTATCCCCAGGAGCCCATAACCGGTTATGGGCTTCTGGTATCCCTCTCCAACCCCTACCAGGGACTGTAAACTCCATAAACTAAAGCACTCCACAAATTGGAAAGATTGTCCAAGCCTCTGCAAGCATGATGGACCAATTACTGTAGGCGAGCATCTTAAAAGCTTCCCTAGGGGAGAAATACCTGCAGCAGTAGAACAATAACTGGTAGCTACTCTACACCGTCAGATAACAAAAAAGCATAGTGTGCCCAATGTTAAGATTATTTCTCTGCAAAGCTATACAATTTTTTTTGTTGTAAAAAAAAGACCCAATATTCAATAGATATTCACAATGAATGATGGTACTTGCATCTTTCTCCATTAGAAGAGGTGAAATTTGATGTAGTTGCAGCTGCAAGAGCAAAGATCGCACAACTGAAAGAAGAATATAAATCACTAGTTACCATGACGCAAGAAGCAGTCCAAGCGAAATCACCCACTCTCCCTGAGTTTCGCACTGAAATTACTCTCCAACTACCAGAATCCATTAGATCAGAGGTGCAACTAACTCTGAAGGAGAACCTACCATACATCTACAATGCCAAAAGTATTGAAGAAATATTTGGAGTCTTCAACCTGTGTGTCTGGAACTTCTTGAATTATGGACTTCTTCAGCATATAGTGAAAGTTTATGGAGATGACAAATTGCACCAAAAGATGGAAAAATATATCGCTTTGGTGGATTCCTTCCGAAAGAAAACAACACTAAAAGTGTTTTGGAAAGCTCATCCTGCCTCAAAGAGTTGCCCTGAGATTCCCAGTACCCTCCAGGAAAGTCTTAAACGAGTAATTTTCAAGCATGGCAACCTAGATGGCACAGCATTATTGGACGATATTGAACGGCACCGTCAAAATCTTGCTCTCCATGTTTCTTTGCCAGATTTAACCATCATTCTGAAAGACATCAAAGGAGGGTCTGTAACCACCGTCTGGCTAGTCCCGCCATCTGTAGCAGACAGACTGGCGGATGAGGTGCAGAAAGGAAATATCGATTTTCTTGAGCAGCACAACATACTTGAGCTGGAAATACAAGACTCTACTGTCTACCGCTCAAAGAGTAAGCTACATCATTATAAGCATGAGTATGTTTATTTGTACTGCTTACAGATCTAGAATTTGCACAAACCACAAATAATGTTATCAGTGACTGTTTTTATCTATACCAGAAATTAGCAAACAGGTGTAAACAGGTGATTACTACTTATGTGTTCTTATTGTAGGTACGCGTGTGAAGGAGAAAGCACTCCCAAAGCTCCTGAATCTCCTTTCTCCAATAGTACACAGATGGGCATTATTTGCTAGACAAATTGGTGTGCCCGTGAGTCAGATCTCCCTAATAAGAAAAGCTAATCCTGTATCTGGTCCAAGATACCTTTATACATGCTTCACCGAAACTCTGGAGTGGTGGATAAACAATCATCATAATCCAACATATGAAGCAATTATTGCTATTTTAGATCCCAAGAGGGGGCAAACGACCCCCGTTATGAACAGAACTCTTGCTAGACAAGTAAGGAAGTTCATGGCTAAACAGCAACAAGGTAAAGATTTTTTTTGAGTTGCCAGTTTATCTGTTACTATTGATGTCTCCTTCTGCACATAGCTGTAAAGCCTCCGATTATCACTTCTAGTACCCATGGTGATCTTGGTGGACAAGGTTAGTGGTGAACATGGGGCTTATTATCTTTTTATATACATGTGTATTGTATCTTCACTAGAGGAATTTGGCAATGTTCAAGAGGAAACGTTTCAGCAGCCACATTCTAATGAATGTCGACCAAATGTTTCAAGTCAGGGACTCGATGAAGGCCTCAGTCCCCCCAGCAAGCGACAAAAATTGGATACTTCATCAAGTATGACTCAAGAAGATAAAATTAACACAGTTACCAATACTCCAGGTGAGCTAACAATTATTCTTGTACATGTACCTACATCAGACTGACTCCCACTGAAGTGCTTCTCTGAAGACACTTTCTCCATTAACTTCCACAGTACCAATTGAACCTTCACCAGATGAGTTTGGCAAAGTTCCAGAAGAAACCTTTCAGCAGCTACAGTCTGATGAATGTAGTGTTTCACGTCATGGACTCGATGAAGGCCTCGGTCCCCCCAGCAAGCGACAAAAATTGGATACTTCATCAAGTATGCCTCAAGAAGATGAAGTTAACACAGCTACCAATACTCCAGGTGAGCTAACAATTATGCTTATTAATAGGGCTGAAATGAACATTCTGAATCCCAACGAATCAAAGTGAACAAATAATTGAATATTCTATGAAATTCCATAAGAGGGGAGGTGAGCTAAATGTATCTGTCCGCATGATGTAGTAGCTATATAGCTACGTGCACCTCACCATGAAAGACAGAATTCATGGACTGTTTATCTCTATCAGTATCTGAACTGTACTATATCATCCATATAGCTATAGCTAAACCTACAGCTAATAGCTGAAATTTCCGAGACAGAGAGTTAAATTAAAAATCGATATTTGGTGTGCTTTAGCTAATTGGAATACCGACGGTAAGTCTGCTAGCTAGCGTTTTACATTTTAGCTGTCTCTTACAATTGATAGCTACCTGAACACTTCCGCTACTGTGATAAACATACATGTATGTTCAAGAAAGCTGTGATTGAGATTGAGCTCATATCTACACAAATGTGTAACTAACGAATATTCACATAAAAACGAACGAGTATCTGAATGTACATTATATTCATTTAGCCCTACTTCTTGTACATGTGCCTACATCAGACTGACTCCCCTTCAAGTGTTCTTCTGTAGACATTTTTTCCATTATCTTCCACAGTGCCGGTTGAACCACTCGCGTTCCACCATATGCCAACTTTACAAGTTAAACCACAGCACGAGGATGCCGGTAATACACAGCCCACTCCTGCTTCCCAGGTCTTTCGCCAGTACTATGCTGATATGGTGGAGGCCATTCAGGTACCAAGTGAATGTCCAGTAAAGCCCAAAACTTCCATGAGACTAGAGCATTAACTTCATTCCAAGGCCACCCCACTTGCGACCGAAGCAAATGAGTGCAAAGATGGGGAGGCCCTGGGAATGAGGCTACTGTGTAGTAATATACATGGTAACACCATCTGTATAACAGCTTCTAGGACACTAGGAATAATGCTTCTTGTGGCATGCTACCATAATAAAATAATTTAATCTGTTGCATCCTAAAACTCTAGGACCCTGACACACTTACTGCGGAACTATATTCGGCCAAAATCATCCTCTCAAGTACTCGAGATGAGGCCACTCAGTCTCATTTAACCAGGCAGCAGAAAAACGCAAAACTCCTGCCAGCAGTGGAGTGCCAGCTACCCACCAACCCTGAGGCATTTAAAGAGTTTCTCTCTGCCCTGAGAAAACGGAAGCCTCTAATTCCTCTGTGCAAGAGGATGGAGGAAGCCTACAGTAAGTGCTTATATTGTCTGCCTTTATGATGTATAATGTATGATGTATGATCCCTATTTGCAATGCACATACAGGCCAACCTGTTACTGTTGAGCTCCTTTCTTCTGCTGTCTCTGCATCAACTTCTGAACCAAACTCTTTTCATCAGAGTCAAGCTCCACCATCAGTTTCTAAATCTGAACCGAACTTCTTCAGTGGTAGTGTAGTTCAATCAGATGACTGTACAATGTTTCCCTACCTTAACATGACAGGCATGACTGAACAACAGAAACACTCACTACAGCGTAAGCTGTTGAAAGACACTGATAATATAATGTCTGAATACTCACATGTTATTCACTATACAATTAAATCTTTAAGTGACAATCCCGATGTCACTGTTGAAACTCTTTCATCACGGGTATCTACTTTCGGTGCATACAAACCAGTCTATGCTCAGAAGCCTCTTCTGCGAGACAAGTTAGAAGAAATTGAAAAGTGTACAACAATTGACGGTGTATTTTGCATTCTGTTGAAATACTGCTCTTTCTTTAACTATGGCATAATCTGGAAAATTGTTATGTGGTTCGGAACACCAGCAGACAAGACACGTCTTGAAAAATACACTGAGCATTTCAAGCAGTTTTGTAACAGGAGAATTGCTGAATGCCCACCAAATGTCTACGGCCACAAATCTGAGGGTCGAAGTAACCTTGTATTGAAAACTGAAGACAGTTGGGATCCACGAGGGGAAACACCAGGAAAAACATTACAACAGGTTTTGGATTTGGAAAACTTTGTCATTGAAGTCCTGGGATTTGAGCCTGAGACACTCCAACTCTGCCGAATTGATGATGGTTGTATTGAACTGCTCTTTCAGGTCCCTTCCTTTGTAGAGGAGGACATATTTCCTCTGTC
Source organism: Phakellia ventilabrum (assembly GCA_963921505.1). Classification (NCBI taxonomy): domain Eukaryota; kingdom Metazoa; phylum Porifera; class Demospongiae; order Axinellida; family Axinellidae; genus Phakellia; species Phakellia ventilabrum. Next base: position 8,332,703 of record OY997380.1, read on the forward strand.
TGTGGAGCAAGAAAGAGCACTCACTTCTGTTGGGGTGGCCAGACTCACCTGTGGAAGTTATAAATTTCCTGCAGAGGTAGCTATACTACTTATATAGTGCTTAAAACCTTACCTACGTATTGAGCTGGGGGTGTGGGAGCCCCTCATCGAAGTTCAGAGTTAAGGGGGTCCTTTCCAGAGTTTTCAGCATATTAATCCAGAGTCATCATGTTCCATAACTGAGGAGCTACAATTAATGTGCAATTGCCCACAGGTAGCCTTCCCTTCTTCCTCCACTTTAATTTTTGTACAAAACATACAAAGCTGAACTCAAGCCAATTTTTATAATGGGTGTGCAAATGTGGCCAACCTTGAAATCTGGATTTCTGTTTCTCTAGGAATCTGCTTTTTTGCAAGTCAGCCAAACTGGTTATGTGGTCACTAGCTTCCTATAAGCAGGTCCCAGAGTACATATGGCTTTATACAATACACCCCTATATTGCATCCACGTAAGCATTTAGGAAAGTTTCCAAGGAGGGAAGAAGATGGTGGGGGGGGGGGTGGGGGGAATTCCAAGGGGGGGCACAAAATTTCTAAAGGAGATTTACCACCTCCGTGTAATGAAACCCTGCATGTGCATGTTCACTTTGCTGACTGTAGACCTAATATACGATAGAAGGGTGGTAGAAAAAGTTACTTAGAACAAGAAGCGCATGAGTCCCACTAATTAGATCGCATAAAGTAAACGTCATTTATTCTATCCTGTTTCCCTGTCCCTATATAATGTCTTGATTAGGTTTCTGACATCTTGAGCCACCTGCCACCAGAGATAGCTGTCATGATACTACAGTATCTGGACCCTCTAGATCTCTGTCAACTTCCCTTGGTATGCTGGGGATGGTACCAGTTACTGTCACAGAATCAGAAGTTCAAAACAAAACGAGACAAGTATCTCAAACTAAGGATGCTAAGCCAGGAACAATTGAGTGTTCTCCTAAAGTGCCGACAGCTTGACACAAAGATAGGTATAGTGTACAGTGATAGGCACCAGCAAAAGGCTGTAGCCATAGCTGAGCACCTGAGAAGTAAGAAGATCCCAACACACCTACTGAAGTACGACCATTGGCTAGAAAGAGCCAAAGAACACCACTGCACACACTTTGTCATTAGCATTGCCAAAATGATGCCGTGGTCTGCACTCGATGATCTTTATATGGAGAGCATAAAACCATCGACTGTGGTGGCTGTTCTACAAGGCATGCCAGTCACCAAGAACCAGCCTCAGAGACACCAGTTCTTACAGCTGGATTTCAGGGAAACTGCTACATGGCTGGCTGAGGCTGCCCTGGCATATTTTGCAGGTAGGAGCATATTTAAAAAAAATCATACTGATATCACTACAATATTAGTAAGGCATATTTTATATGATGTGTTGTTACAGAAGATCTGACCATTTTACCAACTGCTCGTGATTGCTTAGTTGCATGGTACAAAAATTACTAAGCCTTTTCTGCATGTTATTCTTCTGCATGTGATCTTGGCCTCAAGCCTAGGCCTCATTCCCAGTCTCCACTCTACACTCACAGCTTTCGTTAATTATACTTGTCTATTATAGCCCCACCTCCCAAGGCATATGAGGAAGACAACTGTTACTGGAGTGATGAACCAGAGCTGGTTGACATATGGAGGGAGGAAGACAGCCAACTCTCAGATACTGTAACAATAGGCGAGGTGGGTGTGTTATTCTGTTCATGGATAGGTCATTAAACTCTCCAGTGGACACTTGCCATTACATACCATTCTACCAATGTTTATACCAGAAGTGATTGCTTTGCGCACCTGCTCAATCTAGAGCACATATTCCATTTGATGCCTTACAGTCAAGAGTATTGTGTAACATGCAGTATGCCTAATACTGGCAAGTTATGTATGTAATTAATGTAGGAACTTTTTCTGAGTGATACAAATTATGGCAGTCCTGACCAGCAGATGGAAGACTTTGGCTGCAGGGTGGAACAAGGTTTTCTACTCACAATTTCGCTGAAATGTGAATGATGAATCTTATTTCACCTCTCTGGATTATTAAGTTAAGCCAAACCGCGGTTAAAATAAACCCTCATTTTTTTCAGTGTGGTCCATCACTCACATATACTCTTTGTATATGTAATAGCATGGTTTGGAGTGAAATTTGGGATAAATCATACGAGTAATGTACCAAGGATGGGGTTAAATTACACGAGGTGAAGCTGAGTGCAATTTACCATCCTAGGTACATTACGAGTATGATTTATCCCAAATTTCACTCCAAACCATGCTATCACATGTTAATCTTATAGCTCCCAACAACAGTGAAATTTCACATAACAACAGTGAAATTTCACATAGCAACAGTGAAATTTCACATAACAACAGTGAAATTTCACATAGCAACAGTGAAATATCAAGAAGAGTGAAATATCAAAATAATTTCATTGTTTCAAATAGGAGTTTACCATTAGCTCTACAATAGCTATGAGATTAACCAATCAACTGCATATACACTAGCGATTATACACACTGTAGTTACAATCGTGCTCTATAAAGTAAGGGGCACTGTTATTTGGCCAGTAAATTTCGAAAAAGTAAAATTGTAAAAACATATAGGGATGGATATCTATCCAAACACATTTTAGGCGACAGCCTATTGGAGTTTGCCATTCTTTCATTTTCGGCTGCTCAAATTACAAGAACTAGCTATATGCATGGTGGAATCTATCATTTTGGTAACCTCCAGTATTCCTTTTATTTGCCTGCAGATGGCACCAGATTCACCATTTGGAACAATAACACTCACCAAGCCTGAGAGTATCGGTGTGTTTAATGATAAATTGGGTCCACACACCCACATTCAGTCCGTTAATGGAATATTACTCGATGGAAAAGAAAAAGTTGCAGAAATCTTTAAGTGCTTGACACACCCTCGTATGCAACTTATGGTGCGGCTTATTCATTCAGTCGACATTTCCAAACTTCGTCAGCTTCCCAATCGTCCATCCATACCTATCGATGGCCCAAGCTCCCCAGAGTATCCCTCAAACAGCACCTCAGAAGTTCTTCCAACTCCACTCTTTCTATTAGGAGACAACGTTTCACTTCAAAACGAAATGTTTGAGCTTCTTAGTTCAAAATATCCACTCCCTGAAACAGATGATAACCATTTATCCCTTGGAGTAAGGAATTTACTTGAGAAACTCTCAGAGTCAGACAAGTGTATTGAACGTACTGCAGTCCCCATGAATAAGTTTAAAGTGGATATCTCAAGCCTGGACCTTAATCAGCCAAGACTTTTTAAGAGGCCACCAGACACTTATCCACAAGCTAAAGTACAGCAGTTCTCTGATTTTAAATCCACTCATGGCTCACCGTCTCCTGCTTCTCGCAGTGCTAGTCCCACTCGTAGTTTGGACTCAAAAATTATATCGGATGAAAAAAACTCTACAGAAATTGAAACACAATCCTTAGAACCTTCCTCAGAACACAGTGAAATTGATACAAGCAAGTTAGAACCTTCCTCAGAACACAGTGAAGTTCATACAAGCAAGTTAGAACCTTCCTCAGAACACAGTGAAATTCATACAAGCAAGTTTGAAAAGCCAAAAGTCAATAGGCAATTAGACTTGCGGCCACCAATTGATAACCAGCAATTCATTCTGCACATGCTGAAGAAGGATGTGGACAGGCAATTTATACACATTTTCTTCAAATCGAGTGGTATCTACCTTGTTGTTTTGGAGCTTGATAATGTGCTGGATGACCCCCTCATCCAGTATGAGAAGCTCTTCTACTGGCTGAGACTGATTCAGACCCATGTCAGGCCAGACGAATTAAAGAGGGTGATAGTCATTGGTGTGTACCATAAATCAAATGTACAAGAACGCAGCAATCTGTTCCTACAGTGTATCAAACACCTAAACACAGCTATACAAGATCATATGAAACGAAATTTCCACCTTCCTACAGAGGAGAAAGGCTTCGTACTCCGCCTTCCTACACAGGAAAAAGGCTTCATATTTTTGTTCGATCTTGAGAATGCACGGATAGATCTCCAATACCTATGTGCCTGTATCAAGTGCCTTATGGATGTCCACATGGACCAAGCCTGGTCATATTTTCGACAAGAATACTTTGAATCCATATTCATTCCCTCCAAAAACTACCAGACAATCTGCATCCAGCTGTCACAGTTAAGCAAGAGAAAGGTGGTAGAATCTTCCAAAAACATCCGAGGGCATATTGGAGATTCACTACCATACAACATCTTCAAGACCCTGGCTGCGTATGCAACACAATGCATTAGCAGCACAGGAGGTGAGAGTGTTTCTAATTTGAGTGTCCTCCTAGTTCTAACACGTTTAGCATGTCTCACACAAAGCATTGCATGCTCTCAATTATAGCATTCTGTTATCCAGCTCCGATGCTCAAGGAACCCTTACCATATTTATTATAAAATTTGATAACAGATGCTGCCTGTTTAGAGTACTATTTAACATATACGTACAAAATTTAGTTGGTTGCTTGAGTACAGGATATGAGGCTAAGGCCACCCCCCGTTGTGCTTCATTTGCAATATGGTGAGTGAGGTCTGTCTGCAGTACGTATTCGACTGCCACAGGAGAGTGGAGAGATGGTCTGTGCATGTTTGCATCATTCAATCGTGCCATCTATCTCCAGCCCTCATATATATCTCTACTTATACACAAGCTACATGCTTCCCTATGTGATAATGTTTTGACTATTTGTGTGCCACCAATTTGAAGAAGGTAGTGAAGCAGCCAATTAGTGCACGTTTTTTGTACCGCTCTTCATTGAAGAATGACTTGAGATTCAGTTCTTGCACCAATAGAGAGAGCCAATAAGAATAACCCTTTTAAAAGAGTTATTCTACGTGTGCTATCTGATAAACGCTTTGTGTCGCACTTGCGTAATCATTTATCGCACACCAGTATAATTATATTGTTTTGCTATACATTTTCCTATTTCAATTATTGCGCTTTGAACAGACTTTCTGAACCATCGCCTCAAAGGAGTTACAAATTGCAGCACTTGCTATACCACAGTGTCACCTGAGTACATGCACCCCCACAAAGGCAGAAATACAAATGATTCATACAGTAAGGCAGCATGAATGAGTAGTTTGGCTCATTCACTTACACAGTAGGCTGGTTATGGTGAAGGGTAGGTCTTATTTATGCTGCTCCTTCACGAATTAGTCAGTGCTGGGGTCTTTGCAGCCAACACAGCTGCACAATCATATGTAGCTACTGTGTGATAATCGGCCACTTACACTATATCCATGTCACTGCCAGGTCGCAATTATTTGCCACACTGAACTAGAAGTTTAGTCTGTGTAATCATGTAGACTATCACACTTATACAAGAGCCTAGCATCACATATTTATTCAGTCCTGATAAGCAGAGGGTGGGCACTTACTAGAGACTTACTAAAGGGCGTGTACAATACCAAAGCAACTACATAGCTATGCTGAGGAATGATAATTGCTGATTTTAACAAGGGAGGCTTACTACAGCTCTCAGGCTAGTATATAGAGTATAATTATGTATCCTCTGTACAAGTAGAGATACGAGACGGACTGCATGTATGATTGTGTAATGTAGGTAAGCGTAAGTTTCAAGCAGTACTGCCTGTCTCTCCACTCTCACTATGGCTGATCCCACACAAAGGTATGTTATAGATAGAGACATCATTCTCCCAAAGGCCATTTGTAGTTTCTCCCATATCACTGATATCAATCATGATTCCTGGTTTTGTTGTTTTTCATGCAAGTGGCTGCAGCTGGCTCATCTGTATATATCTGAAGGCTATCTCAGCCCGTTTGCAACCCGACGAGTAGATCTTTTTAGCAAATAGGCTGGGTCTGTATTTCCCTGCACCGCAAAGAATAATGATGTAGTTTCAAGACTTTCTTTCTGACAGCCAGTAGCCTTAGCTGGTATAACATACATATACTCATGTTGCTGCCATAGGGCAGTAAGACCCCCAGTCAGAGGACAAGAGCAAGAGCAACCAGAGATTGCACCATCCTAATTTATTCTTCCTAGTATCCCAGCTTAATCACCATCCATGGGTGGATCAAAGAAGCCATGCACACGCAGTACAAGGACACTGTCTCAACCACACACTGTGCTTTAACTAGGTGTGAGAGTGCTTTAACCAACTGCCAGACAAGAAGTTACTAGTTTGATGTCACGTTGCTAAGATAATCGCTAGAAACAGCGTCTGATGTCATCTTCCTTAGCAACAGAATGCATTTGACATCAGTTAATAGGCGTCGGTGACACAAAAAAGTTATATCCCTCATGCTACGAGAAGTATCCGGTTTAAATTACTCAGCCCTCGGGCACTTCGTACCCTCAGGCTTCGTGATTTAAACCGGATACTTCTCTTGTACTTGGGATATAACTATTACTAAAATCATACCTTTACCAATTCCTTAGCTGGTATAAATTCTAATAGCAACTACCTATTGCATGATTGCGTGTATTTATACAACCAAGTATTTATACAACCACATGAGGCATACTGTGCTTGCATATCCCTAGCAATTATACCTTGCTTACTGTGGCCAACATATATTGGAGTTTCTGTGTTTCATTTAACTTTCCCCAGCTGCCCTCCTGTGCCCCTCCTTTATTCCCGAGCTACTGACTACATTCACGAGAAGGGAGATACAACAGAGCCTTCCGCCCTCTTTGAAGTCCCTACCCATCGTCAATTCCTCACTGTTGAGTGCCAGAATGGCTGAGCTTGGTGTCGATGGACATGAAGAGCAAGAGTTGCTTATTGAGTGGCTAAAGCGATTCGAATTTGCCTACAGTCTTGGCAAAGTAGGCAGTCAGGAGACTTTTTTTGTTCCTTTTCTAGCAACCAAAACACGGTCAGACAATGCTATTTTCAAATGGGATGATGACCTTGAAGCCCATTTTGATGACTGCCCACTGGTACTCTATGCATTGCTGCATATCCCAGCTACAGAGCATTTCTACCACCGACTAATCGCCTCCCTGCTCTCAGATACAATCATGAGTCCACAACCACAACCCTGTTACATCAATCAGTGCAGCAACGGTGCCATCCTACCACTCCAGTACGAGGAACATAACCCACCCAAAAGCAAGTTTCTCTTCAAAGTACTCCTGAAATACCATGCCGTGCAGAATACCATTGTATTCAAAGCAAGGTGTGTTATTACTTGGTATGCAGACTCTCCTGTACAATGAATCAAAACCTAATACTCTACTTTCAGATATTAGCATTTCAGGTATATAATATAATGCTGTGTATCGTGGAGTACGGTAAGACTCCATATGTAGGGATGGCACAGGCCATGCCACTTATTAAATGGCAATAAACAATAATGTAGTTAAAGTTAACTGAAAGAGTCCTGGGACACTTGTTTCATCTGCATAATCTAGAGAGGAATGAGTACACATAGCTAGCTATACAAGGAAAAATATCTAAAATCACATCATTATGCTATCTCCCCAACAAGGGGAAAAATGCACCATGATACACTCATGAGTAATGCCATGTGCATAACCTTTATAAAGCTAACTATTGGGTGTACAGAGGGACAAAAACAGTTTGAAAAGATGTATAGGAATTGCAATTCCTAATAGAATTATGCTGTAATATATCCCAACCTTGTTTTGGGGGGCATACTTTTATACATTTTTGGAAAAATTTTTTTTTTCATGTAGCTACTTGTGAATATCAGGTATGCACCCATAATAATTATGGTGGATGCCTTCAATTTTGAGAAAGAGCTGGTGGTTGGGAGAGCCTACAAAAGACAGATGGACTACAAATATTGGGGAAATAAAATGGTATATGGCATACTACTACCCAGGCACTCTTGATCTGTAGCTAGTTACAGTCTAAACTTAGATGGGTGTCATATTTCACTCAGCAGGCACTGCAAGGTGAACTCTTGTTGGTTTTCGTGTCCTTCTGTCTGTCGTTTGTCTGTCTGTCATTCTATCTGTCATTCCATCTGTCTGTTCTGTCTGCAGTTCTGTGTTTTCACTCTATCTTTCTAAATGCTAAGTTAGGTTTCTGTATACCTTGAAAATCTTACTGGGGATTCTTGCTATCTGGACTCTGGAGATGTGATAGCTATTTATGCATGGTTCCAGGTAAATTACCTCATCTTGCAGGCTGGCAGTGGGCAAAATAGAGGTCTGGGTACAAGACTGTATAGATCAGAGGAGGTTGGAATGGTACAGTATGCAGATGTATAATATTGAATTCCGTCTACGTAATGTTTATATGATGATGTCATGGCTCTGCAAGGAGCCAATGGTGGAGGAAAGGTACTTAATACTAGAATCATGGGATTTGCACCATCTAAAGACAAAAAATCACTTATTCTAGCAATCTGGTGACACTTAGTCTACTAGTTTTGGAGCTATGAGCCCCTAAAGTTTGATTATTCGGAAATATTACCAAAGTAGCCTGAGTTCTACTGAACATTCATGCCGGGTAATGCAAAGCCAGAATTTCAACCTGATTCTAAACATCTGCTTTTACCAAAGGTTGCTTTCATAGGGCACTTAAACTATGCTAGCACCTAGCTACATGTAATCAGCTATCAGCACAGTAAGTAATCAAATAAACCTGCTGGTCCCTAAACTGTTGATTTAATACCTAGTACCTCAACACCCCTTTTGAGATTGGAGCTACAGCGAGATTTTTTCAAAGTTGCATGCCTCCCTCACGACTCTTAACCCTTTAAAACACACTGCTATTGAGATATCTTGGCTTTATATTCATGGTCACTGGAAGTTCACATCACTTAAAAGATTTCTTTTTTTCTGACCTCCTGCTACAGTTTTATCAAAATGACTTTATATATCATAAAATAAACCAGGCTCTCCTATTTCATTCTGCATCATTGAGTCAGGAGAACATGGGAATGAGGCTAGGGGAGGGCCCCCCGTAAAAATACCACCCCCTCCCCCTGTCCAAAACGTCTGCCTGCTGGGATTTCATCTATAGGGGAGCTTAAGAATAATTTTTATACTACGAAATTGGCACACCACTATAAAAATATATACCATTGTGCGTGGGCAGATGAAGGGCGCCGGCAGGTTGTATATTAAGTATTTGTAGCCCTGGTTCAAAGGTGCTGGTGCTGGTGCTGCTGCTATATCATACAGGGCAGACTTTTGTACTAGTATACAATGTACATAGTTATACAGAAGAGCAGCTGTAGGTACACTGCTTCCTGTGTGATTGGGGTGAGCCTGAGTGAGCCCCACACTAGCGAGTTGGATTTTCCCCCTGTGTCTATACGTAATATATAAACCATAGTGAGGAGGTGTATATGGCTAATATACTACCCCAGACTGAGGTCAAAGGAAATTTGCGCCTGAGCCAAAGGCAAGAGAGGTATCTAGCCGCAAACTTCCGATGACCGAGGTCGAGGGTAGTATTATTAGCCATATACACCGACTTACTATGGTTCATATAATATAGCATAGATACTACTTACTTAGCGTTTGTTTTTGCTTACATAAAGCATTTAAATATCAAGCAAGACAGACAAAAGTGCGATAGAAATTAGCTAGTAGTAGCTCTGTGCTGATCGCTTGAGAAAGCTTAATTGGACCAGAATCAGTTTGCAGACCGCATATAGTATATTAGCCATGTACACCTCCTCACTATGGTATAGTTTGTTTTGGCCATAACTCTGGACAGAAACTGAAAGTGGATAAATCCTAGTTGAAAACCTTAGTTTTCACGCAAGGATCACAATGGTATAGGTTTCGATCCTCAGTCTGTGACTCCTCCTTCATATCATTGCTTATTAATTTTTTACACTTGGCAGTGTATTTAGCACTCTAAATCACTTTTTTCTTCTCAGAGAGAGAAATCCCCTAATGCTGCTGAAAGCAGTGGAAACCAAGCTCTTTGACACTTTCAACAGTTCCAAACATCACAGCATTTTTGACTTCAAGAGGGCGTTCTCCTTCCACATCCCAGCAGAGGATTTTGAGCAGACTCTCAAAGAGGGGCCAGTCTGGAAGCTGGGGAATGTTGGTGTCATATCTGACCCTGGTGTCTTGCTAAAGACAAAGTTTCTTGTACAGCCGGGACATACCTCGAGTCTAGAACTGAGGAATTGGGAATCTTTGCTCCAAGGAGTGAAAGAGGTATACTATGAGTGTTTCAAAACTCGGTCCTTGGGTGAGAGGGGAGTAAAACATTGAATTGAATACACTCCTTCAAAAATAACCAGTCAAGAGTATCAGAATTTCAGCACGAGAGATCGCATTAGAGTTTGACCAATTGAGTGGGCTTTGGGCTTAGTTTAACTCTCCTTGGTCAATCCTGAAACTACATCCAGTTGCCACTGGTGTGGCCAGGTGATGACACAAAAGGATTGCCTGAGTTCTGACATATTTTCTGTGGAACTAATGGGTCCTCAGACTGCTGGAGGCATTTCTGAGTTGTATATCATCTACAAGGTGTTGTGCATGGATTGTGCTTCAGAACATTCTAGAGGTTTATGTTATTTTTTATAGGTAACAATGGACATGTTGTCTACTTATTGTTGTGCGACTCACTGTACCAGTCACTATAATATTATTATAGAGATGTCTTTGTAGTTGCTGTGCTTTCAACTCTTTCTGGCTAGTTTGGATGAAATTCTGATACTCTTGAGTGGTTATTTTGAAGAAAGCCATGCAGACTTTATGCTGCTATGTGGTTATGACTAATTATATTATACTATGTGTGCTGTGATATTTGTGTGTGTGTCCACACTAGCACACATGCATGCATGCATATGCTTAGTTGTTTACTTCACTTGGCTTTATCATCCATTGGTACCATCTACCCAACTACCTCTCATTGATTTTTTTGCACAGCCATCAGCCATGGTGCCAGGATTGGAGTCCTTACCTCCCCTGGTTTCACTGGAGACTCCAGAGGTCTTATCTCCCACCCAGCGACAGTCCTGGGCTGGCAGTAGGATGGATCAAAGACACCCTCCAAGTGAGTCCCACCAGAAAACTAGCCATAGGTGGTAAGGAGCTTGTGTCGGAAATGTCAGAAGCACTTTTGCTTTGGTCAAGCAAATATGCACTACCAAAGATATATAGTGCCTGGAAGTGCTACACACCTCCGCAGAGGCTGCAAAGCATGAAAAAAAATTGGCCATGATTTCTAGCTATCAGGAAGGTTTCTGATAGCATCTCAGCATCCAGATGGCTGGTGAGGGGGGCATGAACAGCAAAACGCAATATTAGCTAACCAGTTCGTACTTCACTACAAGAGTAGATTGTCAGCCACGCCTACAGCAGCAACTGCATGACAGTAAATTAGCAAATAAGCCTAGCTTCGGTGAATCTCCAGTGTGGTATAGTTAGCTCGTTATAAGATTTGCACAGTTAGTAATACATAAAGGGCAGTTGAGTAAGTAAGAACATAATGTGTACAATATGCCATAGCAAAAAGGAACGTGTACTATGATATGCATTCCGGGACAAACTAGTCAATTACAGCATAATAATTATGTCTACCCAAGAAATGAAGATGATACGCATTTCCCGGAATTAATTTGTTCCCAATGATGTCCAGTTCAGATCATCCAGTTTCTCCTTGTACAAATGCAGAATATGGCATGATGTGATTCAACCAGCTTTGATGCATTGTGCTCCTCAGTTACGTCTTGAGGCATCTCATGGTGGAAAAGCTATGTTTGCTGAACTTTGCTCATAGGATTTGTGGCTGGGAAAACAAGAATTAGGCATGCCCAATAGCATGCTTCACTGTAAAAAAATATTGCTGGGTATCAGACAAGCTTCGTAGGTAGCTAGTCTAAGCATTCTCGAAGTTAAACTCCCTTTCAATTTTCCTTGAAAAACCATGTACCAAGATTCTGCAACTGTGCTGAAAGCTCTATGGTGACCACCATGGAGTGGTGTGAGGGGACTACTAGAGCAATCAGCTTATGTGCACAGTTTTTATTAGCTACCTACTAATCTATACTGTAGAAGGTTTTTTATATCTAGTTATAGGTTTCTGTGTAAGTTTTAGTGAGGCCTCTGATGCCCCACTCAAGGGGTTTATTCATCAAGTGTAAATACAACCACAACCTCGATAAAAAGTACCACAATTATTCAGTTAGTGCCACGCCCTTTTCCTCTGGATTGTCGAGGTTCCCAGACTTGACAGCAGGGTGGACCAGAGACCCCTGCCAAGTCAGTTGCTTACTTTGTAGTGTATACTATAATACTGACACTCTCAAGTCAACAAGACACTCTATAAAGTGCACAAAATTAATATTATACGGAGTACTTTGGAATTTACAGTAATGTGTTGAAAAACTAAAATTAGCAGCAATACAGCCTTGATTACAATTGAAACCAGGCAGGCATTCTAGTACACGTATTACGGAAGAGACTGGAACAAGGCACTGAGCTCTGTCGATGTCCCTGGAGCACCTCATGATGTTCAGCACACTTCACATCAATCGTGTGTATCTGTTGGGTGTGTGTGGGCATATTTTTGGCATAATAATTAGTAAATCTGGTATTTTGTTCAAATTAAAGTCTAATTAGCTATTCTTAAGGAAGCAATGGGCCATGTAGAGCTGTATCCATGACATTGTAGGTATGTGGGAAGGAACATTGCAGAGTCATTGCACATTTAAAAATATCACATGACAGATGGATGGGTGTATACATTGCACTTTGTACTGAACAGGGTTTCATACAAGATTCTTTGGTGGGGGTGGATCATGCTTCCGCAGGAAACTTTTGAAATTTACATACTCTGAGGCTGCTTTTGGGCCCTCCAAAATGCTGGAAACAACTTATTAATTATCAAATCAACTTCTGGGGGGGTTGAGGAATCCCACCTTGCGTACGAAACCCTGCAGAATACTAGCAATTCGAGTGGCAAGAGAACATGCAACTCTGTAAATAGAAAATTCAATTTATAGAAGCTCACATGGTATATTTATTAACTCTGGAAGAACACTTATATCATATAGCCGGTTATTTTTTGCGTGGTTGTAAAGGATACCAAAGCTAGCTACTATCTATAGCTGCACGGGTACAAGGCTACCAGCTAGGGGCGGGGTCGGAATGCAGAGTTGCTGCTAACATAGGATCATGTTTTGGGCTGAGTCTTGGTGGATGGGCGGATAATACATAGTTTTGTAAATATGTAGTATCCACCTAGTCTCGTACCCAGGGAGGGTCTGGGTACGAGACTAATATCCACCCACTCGAATGTGTTGCAAGTGCGCAATACGCAAAGGGCTATGTGGTAAATAATTTGATAAATGTATGGCATGGAGACCGCTAAACAGCTAAATGGCTGACTTACAGTCGGTATTTCAATTAAAGCACACCAAAACCAGAATTTTGCCGCTTGATTCTGCTCACTCTCCAGTTTTTAAAGATAGGTTTACATGGTATAAGGGGTGGGTGGATATACTATATATAAATACCCCCCCACATAACTTTTGTTCAAAGAAGGAGATGGGTGGTACATCACGGGCTGATTACAGTACATTTACTCAAAGGTATGGAGACTTCTGAACAATACATCAGCTGCATGATTTCAAGCTATCAGGAAGCTTAGGACACACTTGTCTATACTTTTAGTACGATGCGCAGTGTTAGCACGCGCGTGACGTAATCATGGCGCGACTACTGCCTGTTAAGCACATATTCACTGTTAAGCACATATTCACTGTTAAGTGCATATTCACTGTTAAACACATATTTCCTTGCTGTCAGCTGTTTTAAGCACATGCACTTAACAACCAGCACCTACACATAAGCCATACAAGTGTGACCCTTGTACTATTACACTAGTGGGATATGCACTGCTGTTCAAACTGAGGTCTCTAGTTCCCAGTCTCCACTTCCAGATTGTTTTCACTGGGGGGAAGCGTGGTCAAATTCATCACTTGAAGTGTGTCATATCCACAGGAGGGGTGCATGGTTTTGTGGAATGCTCTGATCTGGCCACTCCACACGAGGTGTGATGAGGCTGGTAAGCCAGCAAACAAGAGCGAAAAGCGTAAAGCAGTCTTGAACAAGCTTCTCTAGGAATCCAAAGACTGCCCTGCTTGAAAGAATAAATTAGCGGATGAATGTTAAACAGCATGGCCTTAGTCGAAAGCTAGTTAGCTAGCGGGCTAGGCCTTTTAGTTTAGTTAGCAGTATAGGCTAGCTACAGTGCCTAGCGGGCTAGGCCTTTTAGTTTAGTTAGCGGTATAGGTAACCTACTTCTTTAGAGCTTGTAGTGCTTGAAAAAAAGCTATTGGTACATAGCTAGCTTTAGTGGCCAGGCAATGGCGGCAACATTTAAAACTAGCAAGCCTCCAAAGGGAGTCCCCAAGTTTTTACTCACCCTCTCGTTTTGTCTATCATCTGAACGATTCTTTCACTAAGCTTGAACGAAAACTTTCAGCTACTCTTCTGGCTCTCCATGTGTACGTGTAGCACGGCAAGATATGATTCAGGGCATTCCACAAAACCACGCACCCTTCCTGCGGATATGACACACTCCACGTGACGAATTTGACCAGGCTCCCTACCGTTTTTTTTTTTTACAATATGTGAAAAAAAGCTGGGAGCGGAGACTGGGAATGAGGCTAGGGCTCAACAGGCTTCTTTTTGGTAGTGCAAACCTACGTCTGAGTGTGGATGGGTGGAGGGAGAATTGGTTGTGGTTGTGCTGATGTTACACTTTGTACATGTGTGTGTGTGGATAAGCATGGATTTTAGATGTGTGTACAAACTACACAAGGTTCAAAGCCAGTATAGCTCACATGACATGTTTGTAGCCGTCAGAGTATGGTACATAATATTATGCATTTTAAATATGTTCTCATATTACCACCCGGGGTTCTGACGGCACAATCATAATGAATTGATCATGGGTAATAAGTTGTAGCAGCGCACTGCCAGTGTTTGAGACCATACCGAGTCAGGGCTTCACAGAGGAGGGGGGGCATTTGCCCATTCCCCTCCCCCTTGGAAATTTTCTGCCCCCTTTAGGAATTTCAAGCCTTTAGATTTGAATACTGCTCACTATATGCATGCCTCCCCCCAAATGTCTTCCGGCGTGCTTTTGCCCTCCCTTGGGAACTTTCCTAAATGAACCCCTGCGAGTAGCACAGACTACTATGTATCACCTAACAGGGCCTACAATGGTAGCCTGTTAGCTAATTGTTCCTTCTCATTAGCAGTGCCCTAGCCACAACCTTATTGTGGAAATACAAAATGATAAATTGATGGTCTCAATCAACTATAAGGAATTCAATAATTAGGTTCTCATATTACCACCTACGGTCCAGACAAACCAAGAGGTACCGTTCGTTCCTTATTTCTAATACCGCGACTTGGCCAGGTAACAGGCTACCATAGTACAATAAGGGATGAAAGGTACCTCTTGGTTTGTCTGGTCGGTTGGTGGTAATATGAGAACCTAAGTAGTTGAAAGAGAGCATCAATTTATCATTTTGTATTTCCACAATAAGGGGGCACAGCACAACCCCAAGTGTGTGTGGGTGGGGCTGAATGTCTGGGCAGTGATATATGCACTCGCGAAGGTAGTTACTGGAAGCATTGTGAGCCTGCAAAGTATAAAAAACGTTCGGCAGAATTATCAGCTTTTAGGAAGTGCTGTTGTACCATGTCATTAGCTGTATTTTTGTCATAGGACACAACTGTTGGCATAACTGTTGGCTCTAAATAGAATGCAAGTCCAATAGAACATGAGCTTTAAGCTGTTAATGGCAGTGGCCGTGGCCGCTGTTACAGCTACGTCACTCTTGGCATCCAAGAAAGACAATATTAATTAAGCCACGGCCACTGGGAGCAACAGTACCACATGAAGTTAGTAGTGCATGGTCTTCAATACAGGTAGATGCTAAGAGAGCCGCTTCTTCACAGTTGAAAATAGGGCAAACAAATTTTTTCCACGCTTCGCGCAGTAACTCTATCACCCGCTACATGGCATCTATGCCAGCCCCCTATCCCAAAACATCTTCCTACGGCACTGCATTAGCATGGTTATCGTACATGATATCACAGAGCTGCTAAAATGGTGGTGGGAGGGAAGGGGGCATACCTAATTTTCGGGACAGGACGGGACGGGATGGGACGTAGTCGGCAAATACGCGTACCTAATTTCCGGGACGGCGGGACGGTCACGGAAATTCTAACTTGCCTAAAGTCCGGGATCACGAAGATAAAGTGCTTACTCTGTATATTGCGGCATAACATGGCAGTGCTTGACCTGCATGCACTTTTGATATCTGCATTGCGTGAGGGACGGGGCTATAGAAATAGGGGGTGGAGCTGCTCTGAGCAAAGGAAGACGAGTATTCATCTATTCATCCAAGTAGGAAAGCTGGTTTTAAGGTAAAAGACTGCTTTATTAATATTATGCACATCCAGGATTGCACGTTAAAGCTAGTCACCATTCCTAGCCCAGAATCAAGGCCTCGTACACAGGCCCTTTACATGTATCTCGGAGGCAAGAAGAGTGCACAAGACTTGCTATGATTGTACTCCCTATGCTCGTATCAATTCATAAACTTCCAGCTTGTACATAAAATATGCAACTGTTTCTACCTCTTGTAATAGTATAATACACAGGATGATCAGTATCGGCACGCGTGAAAAGCGAACGGATGCTGCGGAACGGAAGGGGGCTACCTTGCGACTAGCATGGACGGTCATGCTTTCCCTCTAGATTCATCCTGTGTAGCTAAAGACTGACTAAATATAGGTTATACGATGAAACCGAGGGGTCTACGGGATTTAGAGCCCCGCGGAAACCGCTATAGACACCCGCGCGCGAAGCGCAAGGGTGTCTATAGGTTTCCAAGGGGATCTAAATCCCGTAGGCCCCGAGGGTTTCATCGTATAAGGTATTTATACTATAGCCAATCAAATCATTTTTCGCGTTAGCAACTAAACTAGCTAGCAACAGCTACTTACAGTTCAATTCATAAATTCTCAGAATGAGTGAGCTCTCTGACAAGCGCACGTTTACTCCTCGCCGACTCGCGGTTGGGATACGGATTCAGAACCGTAGTCGGAGACTGCGGTTGAGATTGAGACCGAAAATGTCGTCCCGCCCCATGACATCATGGACTGCCTGTCGAGGGTGGTCGAGCCAGCCCCACTCACTCGCCGTGCCTTTGTCCGACGAAGCAGTCAAGGAGGCAAAAAAGGCAGCCGTGCCTCAAACTACGCAAAAGGACGTTCTCTTAGTCTAGTACGCTTGTCAATGTCAGAGCTCACTCATTCTGAGAATTTATGATGTAGCTAAGTAGCTGTTGCTAACTAGTTTAGTTGCTAACGCGGAAAATGACTGGCTATAGTGTAAATACCTTACGATGAAACCCTCAGTATCAGTTACAGGGGGTATAAGTTGAATCACAGGTGGTATAAGTTGAATCACAGGTGGTATAAGTGATTTAGACACCCGCAAATGACCAATCAGATCGCAGTATTTCATTCAAGTATAGTATAATCTTTGTTATCCCGGACGTTAGGCAAGTTTGATTTTCCGTTATACTGGGCTTTAGGCAAGTTCGAATTTCCGTGACCGTCCAGCCGTCCCAGAAATTAGGTACGCGTATTTTCCGGATACGTCCCGGAAATTAGGTATGACCGGGGGGGGGTTAGGCAAGAGTGCTCCCTGCCAAAAACAGCCTCGTGCCTTGCTTGCTCTTGCTCATTTCCTTGGACCAGGAACCAGTCATTAAGTTTGCATGGCCTAAAGACTGAAGCATAATTTATTGTGAATATCGGCTAACTTCTGTTAGCTACTGGATTGAAACTCCCACAATATACATGTACGTGTACTGTTCCAGGTGAGGGTCCCAATAGTCACCAAGAATAGCCTCAGAGTATTGAAATTTTCCAAAATATTCTGCGGGATATCCCCCAGACTTCCCTAGTAAGCATTTATCTGATACCCCCATTCAAATCAGGTTCCTATACCCGTTAAAGGGAGTGATACTCACCTTTGCGCAGGTCTTCAGAGTCAGCAAAGAGACTTCTTTCATTTCAACCATGAGGTGCACTTAACCTGTAGGGGGAAGTCATTGTGGTAGTTCAATATTGGAAGTATTATACTGCTGATTGGGAAGGGTGTGTATGTTCAGCACTCAGTGGTAGGCAAACTGTGTCTAGTACAGATCCGACATTGTAAACTATAGTCTCGCGTGCCATCCCCTTTCCGTAAAAATGGGAAGTGTGTGTAAACCAGGGGTACGCACAATATTAGCTAGCTAACCGTACACCAGCAAGCACACATAATGTAGCCTCGTACCCAGGGCTTCATGAGATAAAATGTTGGCGAGGAAGACTTGAATATGAGGCCACACATAATGTACTGCCATGTACAGGCTGCAAAGGTCAAAGGTCAACATATAAGGACCTTGAGCAGGCAACCATCTACCCCGCAGTAGACTAGAGCCCTCATTTCTGGGCTGTAATGGTTACTTACAGATAAGGACCAAGATCTATATGCCCTGCAGGGCTACATACACATGTCGAGGTAGAGCCTGCAGAGGTCAAAGGTCAATTCTCATGCAACTCGAACAGAACCCAGTTAATCTCAGTTCTGTATCCCCAACATGGCCTCCCATAGCTGTACTGTTACTAATGATCACCCTGCACACGCGATCGCGACAGCCTAACCAGCAGCTATCACAGACACTCACTAGCGGCAAGGTACAGCTCTTCGCTACCCTAGCGGTAGCGGTACTTATATAAACACACAGCGATCGCTCACTGACTGGCTTCCTGTAGCTTAAGTGGCTGCTATTGTTCAGCTAATGGCGTAGACTAAACAAGCCATGATAATTACTGTCATCTCCGGAAGCTACTAGCTTCATCAGTTCCACCATTACACACACACTACACTCACAGGACAAGCTACTGAGCAACAGAAGATGAGCCTACAATGGCAGACCTGCAGTGATGCACCAGAGATCATGAAGAGAGGATCTGCTGTCAGCCATGACAAGATGGCATACTTCAACCCCTTCCACTCTACTGCTGTCTACCAGTTTGAGGAGGACCAGTGGACGGCTCTACCCGAATGTCCTCACTACCGCTCCGCGTTGACAGTCGTCAACGAACAGCTGACTACTGTAGGAGGGAGCCATGACCGCTATGGCCGGGGTGGTGACCCCACCAACTCCCTAGCCAGCCTCACTGGGGAGGGCAAGGACAGGAAGTGGGTGGAACACTTCCCACGGATGCCCACTAGTCGCTACCACCTCGCAGCAGTGTGCAGGGGGACGTCCCTCATAGCCGCCGGGGGACTTGATGGTGGTGGGAGGACACTGAGGACTGTTGAAGTCATGGACACCGAGTCCCTACAGTGGACCCTCGTCAATCCCTTGCCACACCCGATGTACTGGGCGTCCATCGCAGTGAGCCAAGAAAAGGTTTATCTACTTGGAGGCAGGGATCAGAATGACCGGACTCTCTCCGTCTTCACCTGCTCCACACTACAGACACAGCCATTGGACGCACAACTAGAAAAACCAGCCAATCAACTGACGGGGTGGCATCAAGCCGCTGATGCCCCCCACTACAGGTCTACAGCTGTTTGTGTCGGAGAAGTCCTTCTAGCTATCGGTGGACGGTCTGCAGCTGGTGAGACTTCAGCCATCGCCGCCTACAACCCAACATCCGACTCCTGGGAAGACATGGGGCACATGACTACACCTCGATGGCTACCACTGGTAGCTCTGTTGCCTAGTAACGAACTGATCGTGGCTGGAGGCTTCGGTGGAGCTACTAAAGTTGAAATAGGCAAAATTGTTGCCTAGTAACGAACTTATTATAGCTGGAGGCTACAGTGGACAAACTAAAGTGGAAAATAGGCAAAATTGTTAACTTGTTTACTTGTACTTTTCATGTCAAACACGTGTTTTCTTGTTTGTTGTTGTTTTTGTTTGTTGTTTTGCTATTTTTGCTTTAAAAGCGCTTGTAAGGATGTTTTTAAAGGATTTTTTCGAACAAAAACCATTTTTTCCACCACCACGTCCCCCGCGCTGCTATCTTACGGTACAATAGAAGTTGGCACTGTCACTTACCCCGCTGCGGCGACTGACCCTGGCCTACGCAAGGCTTTAAAAAGACAATAGTGACAAACAAAACTGGTTTGAAGGGTCAAGCGGCCATTAGCAGGGTAGTTGACAACAAAAAGCTTTTTTATTACGCTTGTTAACAAGCGCAAATACAAAAGCTTTGAGCACAACATGCCAGCTCTATATTAGCACTAACCAGCTAGTAGACTTCATGAACACAAGTACAACAAGAAGCAATAACAACGCCAAAGTCAGAACATTTTGGGAAAGTTGAAGACACTCACCAAAACCAGAACTGTACAGACAATCAAACAAGATAGTTAACAAGCTGAATTTAGTTCAAGATTAGTTTATTGGGCCAGGGAGCTGATTAGTCTCGAACAGATCTCAAAGAACTCCATGGTGAAGTGCCTGGGGGCCTCAGCAGTCGGGCGGTTGAGGTCCTCCCCGGATGGGTTGACACACTTGAAGTCCAACAGGAAGTTCTTCTGGTCTATCTGGTAGAGCTGGAGGTCCAGCTTCACCACAATACCTGAGGATGGCTGGGTGTGTCTGTATGTGTGCATGCATATAATGTGTATAATATTATGTGAGGGTAGTGAGCATACCAAGTGCACCTTTCTGCATACTTGAAGCCCCACCCCTCTCCACCCATCAGCCACTTGAAGCCCCACCCCTCTCCACCCATCAGCCACTTGAAGCCCCACCCCTCTCCATCCATTACCCATTTGAAGCCCCATCCCTCTCCATCCATTACCCTCAAGATGGCGCCCTAGCAACAGTTGCTAGATGCAGATGACGTAAATGCATAACCTCTATTCACTGTATAGGTATGTCTTTACTATACCTTTGCACCAGAACTAGTTATACTCTTTCTTCTGCTTCTCACGTCAATAAGATAATGTGCTCCTGGTTTTCTAGGCAGCAGAGTGGGAAGCAGCTGTCTCTGAGGCATCGGTGACATAATGATGATGTAATGACCTGCCAATAAAGATGATGTCATAATGACATAATCACCTGTACTGTCTTCCTGGTGGGAGAGAGGGGTTGTAGCTCTTTCAGAGGCTCAACTGCCAGGAAACCCTCCTTCATGGAGAAGCCAGACTTGGGAGGACTGGTTGCCAAGGTGATGCTCTCGGCCGGAAGCATCAGTAGTTCAGTCCCAGCAGTGGCCTGCGATGGATGTAGGGAGGGCTTTAATAAGACCAGAAATAGGAGTGAGCAAAAATAATTCTCAGGGTACCAAAACTATATGCATGTACAGTGTCACATGCGCCTGAGACAGTACTCTATTGTCCATGACCTCTGTGGAGGGACATGTACACAGTGCCTCAGGGCACTACCTTCAGCAGTACTGCTCGTGCCCTACATACACTCTAGCTACGCCACTGTGTACACACACAAACAGTTTACCTTAGACAGTACTCTGTTGTCCATGACCAGCTGGTGGTAGGTGATGGCTAACTGGTCATGGGGGTCCCCACTGCGAATAGCTCCTATCACCTGCATGGAGGGAGGGAGGGAGGGAGGGAGGGAGGGAGGGAGGGAGGGAGGGAGGGAGGGAGGGAGGGATGGATGGATGGATGGATGGATGGAGGGATGGATGGAGGGAGGGATGGAGGGAGGGAGGGAGGGAGGGAGGGAGGGAGGGAGGGAGGGATGGATGGATGGATGGATGGATGGATGGATGGATGGAGGGATGGATGAAGGGAGGGATGGATGGAGGGAGGGAGGGAGGGAAGGGAGGGATGGATGGAAGGAGGGAGGGAGGGAGGGAGGGAGGGAGGGAGGGAGGGAGGGAGGGAGGGAGGGAGAGATGGATGGAGGGAGGGAGGGAGGGAGAGAGGGAGATATTAGATGGTAGAGAAAAATTTTACTGAACTGCCTAGCTGCATACATACACATGTATGTAGACCACATTTAGCGAGCAACTGACGTAGAACTTCTCATTGCTATACAAATGCATTAGTCATGCGGTGATGTTTGGTGAAATGATTTGCCTCAACCAGCGACAGCTACCAACCTCTGCTGCCTTCACACTCAGCTTCTGGCACACCTCAGCGAGAGCGGCAGAGTCAATCTGGGTGGAGTCAATGTCCCCTGGGAGGGGGAAGAGGTAGGAGGGGAGGTCCTCCTGGAACCACGAGTGCTCCTGGATGCCCTGGATGGTTATACGCTTCACTGGGTTCACCTGCAGGGGAAGGTTTGATTGGAGTATGGCACTGGAATGGACTGGGGGTTGGAATGTGGTATGGTCTTGTGTTTATGCACGATACACGTAGCAGGATATGGGCCAACCAATAAACTCAATGAACACTGTGTCTAGTCTCATTCCAAAATGGCTTGGGAATGAGGCTAGGGACTGCCTACCTGCAGCATCTGTGATATGAGGTCCACAACCTCAGTGCTGAGATGGCTGGGAATGTAGAATTGCCCACTCTTAATTTTCTTGAACAACATGGTGACATTGCGGTCGTCAAAGGGCAGTGTCCCACACAAAAGAGCATACAGGATGATACCACATGACCACACGTCCACTTCAGGGCCTGAGGAGGGTGATGTAATGATGATGTAATAATGATGTAATGATTAGGTAATAAATCAGTTGACAGTGCATTATAGGGTTTTACATACAGTTAGTGCTCGAGGGTAGGATAATTAATACACAAACTGAACCAGCCTTGTACTGCACTGTCAACTGGCATTAGTGCTCTCAGACTGCCATAGCTCTAGTGGGCATCATTTAGAAAGTGTGCCTTATATATTAATTTTAACACACACCAATGTGTGCATTGCATAATATATGTATTAGGTGGATTTAAAGCGCTAGCTGTCATGTGATCGATCTGGAGACTTCTAATCCATCAAAGGTTACGTGAGTATTACATTATGTATTACCCTGAGTAGCACTAATTTGATATAAGACTTTTTACACACTTGCCTGCATATAGCTTCCCTGAGACCACCTCAGGAGCAGCATAGTTGGGGCTACCACAGCTGGTCTTCAGGAGCTCTCCGTCCTTCATGAGGTTGCTAAGGCCAAAGTCGGCAATCTTGACATGGTTTTGGAGTCCAGGAGAAGGTTTTCTGGTTTCAGATCACGGTGAACCACCTTATGACTGTGTGCGTGTGTGTGTGTGTGCATATGTGTGTGCATGTGTGCATGCATGCATGCGCGCATGTGTGTGTATTATATGTACATGCTGTACAGGTACATGTATGGAGATGCAGCTCTGAGTAAAAAGGACAGGAATTCGAAACTGAAAATAACTTTTCTGATTTGACAGGTCAAACCGCTGATCACAGTGTGGAGGCCATGTCATTTCAAAATTGGCTTTACTACTAGCTAAAGTGAGTCCCACATTAGCAGGAGTCGACAGCATTCCGTGTGCGTATGACACATTCGTGGCTCATATACATTGTACTACAAGTATTTCATACGCCTACTTGCGTGTGCCGTGCACATGGACCAACAAAAGTAATATTTTCAACCAGCCAACCATGAGGAGAACAGTGTAACAATAAAGGCTTCACGATATCACTAACGCATGCAAGGCAGCCAAGCAAGGTCGACAGCATTAGCAGGAGCTAAACACAGGTGAGGGTAAGTGGTGAAGGCACAGAAAGTTTTACGCTTACATATACCAGAGCAAAAGGCATGAGCTAATATGTGACAGTCCAAAGGGGAGCGGCAACTGACCCCATAACACCCCTGGATCCGTCCCTGGACATGAGCTAGAGGCAGAGTGCGTGGGCATGGCATAACAGCTTCATGCTTACATGTGATGAAACGGCAGGAGGGACAGTTTATCGCTTGCTGAAGCAGAGGGCAGTGGGGGACCGGGTTGACACCTAATGACACTCCTCTCGGTCTCACGCTGAGCTTACTCTAGAGCACAGAGATACCTGGCTACAGGAGACAATGAGGTACACACTACAGTTCTCTAATAAAGCAAGAGCAAATGTGTGAGCTTTAATACTGCACCAACATGATTGCTAAACCGCTCTCCCCTAGTTAAACGGTACTGTAGGCCGTATCGTCATACCATATATTACCGATCCGGTTATGTAACTGTATCCGTTGTGCAACTGGCTACCTAGTTACGCAACATCATGGCGGGTGGAACAGATATACATGGTCTCCAGCCAGTCCACTCGCTGAACCATAGCCACCTGTAGAGCTGTGCTCAGGCAAGAGAGGCTGTGAAGCAGCCGAGCTTCCTCGTGAATCACGGGGAAAAATAATTTTCTGCAAGTCAGGAAATGCTCTCGTAGCATCGCGTTTGCATTCTCTCTCAACTTTCAAATAACTCTGAGTCTCACCGGCTGCCATCGTCACGTGACAACTTAGTGATGCTTTTCGGCACATACACTACTTCACATACTTACAGCACACGTCACCACTGCATAAGCTAGGGGATGATGTCATAGGCACACGTCACCACTGCATAAGCTAGGGGATGAGGTCATAGGCACAAGTCACCACTGCATAAGCTAGGGGATGATGTCATAGGCACACGTCACCACTGCATAAGCTAGGGGATGATGTCATAGGCACACGTCACCACTGCATAAGCTAGGGGATGATGTCATAGGCACACGTCACCACTGCATAAGCTAGGGGATGAGGTCATAGGCACACGTCACCACTGCATAAGCTAGGGGATGAGGTCATAGGCACACGTCACCACTGCATAAGCTAGGGGATGAGGTCATGGGCACACGTCACCACTGCATAAGCTAGGGGATGAGGTCATAGGTACACACGGTGTCAACTCACCCAGAGTTCCACTACTGATTCGGCTTCTCTTACATTGTAGCAAACAGGCTAAGCTGCCCTGAACTGCACTTTGACCTCAACCACATTTGCCGACCATGTGATCTTCGCGTCCACGTACATGCCATGATTACCACACATCGTATAAAATAACCCGGGCAATACCCGGGTAAGTCAGGGCCTGCAGCCACCTATATATGTGCTGGGCTCTCCCTAAGTCTTCTTACTTTCTGGTAGGGAGGGCTAGGTGGTCTGGGAACGAGACTAGCGGGGGTCCGGGTCACATGACACTAGATTTCCCCCTCCTTTCTTACAAAATTTATGTTGGAGGGGGAAGGGTTACTGATCCAGGAGGTCTGGAAATATTAAGGCTAGTATGTAGCTTCATGGATAGTACAAGTAACCGTAGGTAATAGAACGTACACACATATAAACGACTCACTGTGGTGGAACGTCAGTGTGATGCAGGAGGGGAGGATGCAGGCAGGCACCCGACAACTCCCAACTTTTCGTTCTTTGTTGATATTTAGAGTAATTAGCAACCTTTCTGGCTACTTCACGACCTTACGGTTCTTGGGAAAAGATTTAAACTTTTCACATTAGGTAATTTGTTTACTTACTGTTAATTAGAGCGCATTATCAAGTTGCCTGAACCATCGGAACATGCTGAACAAGAACGCTGCACAGGTATACTAAAAGCAGGAGCCCGTGGGCGTTATGGGCTCCTGCTAAAAGTAAGCAGTAAATTTCTGACAGTGTAAGTCAGAGATCGCTATGTAGTGTGGCTTGGCAACAGGGACCATTCAGTCTCGCGTAGCCTGGGCCTGGAACCGAGGCTAGGTCTGGGACCGGGGATGGGCCTGAGACTGAGTTGGGGCCTGAGACCAGGGGGAGATACTAGTCTCATCCCCAGCCCACAATCAAGGCTAAGGATCGCTTACAGTATCCCGCCAGGGAAAGTGACGGGATACTGTAAGCGATTGTGGGCTGAGGACGGGACTAGGGAGACACAGAGGAGTGGTATGTGAAGCAACTGAGCAGACTACTACAGTTATACAGCATTAATAAAGGATGATTCCAACGGAACTAAACTCGCTGTAGCCGTCTACGGCTTTATTACTGTTGATTTAAAGCTTACCTAAAAACTGTAAAACAGATAAGAAATTTGCGTTGCTATCTGGTAAGACCTTTTTCTCTGTTTGAAAGTCGTTTGTACAGAATCCACGGAAATATTCATTTAGACACCCGGCACTATTTTGTATGGATCGCTATAATAGTGCGTCGATTGCTGAGTTGGCAATGGGGAGTTATATGTACGTGGGACATTATTAATCAGCACCTATGGTACATCTCCAGTCTGCCTTCCTCTCTCTCTCCTCTCCACAGGATCTTCGCACCCTCCTCGGACAACAACCACAAGAGACTTTCTCCCCTGTTGTTCCAGTGGACCAGCCTACATCAGATTGTTCTACACGAATATAGCTTAGGACAAATGCCACAGTGTAGCCGAGGACAGATTGGGACAAATGCCACAGTGTAGCCGAGGACAGCTTAGCCACAGTGTAGCCGAGGACAGCTTAGCCACAGTGTAGCCGAGGACAGATTGGGACAAGTACCACAGTGTAGCCGCGGACAGATTGGGACAAGTACCACAGTGTAGCCGAGGACAGATTTGTTAATTTTTTGGAATTTTGTTGTAGTCACATTTCAATGTAAAAGGTTCATATGCTCAATAATTAGAAAGTGGGTATTATAATTGCATACATCTCCACCAAATGTAAAGTACAACTCCTACAATCGAAAGTAGAGCAAAATTGACGTTCTAAAAAGTGATGCCAGCAGAGCCCAAGTGGGCATTTCATCTGAGCCACAGTTCTCACCTCCACTCGCAGCTTTTTTCGCAACCGCAAGCGAGGGGAGGCCTGGGTACGAGGCTAGATGCTCTCTCCTGTAGAGGTCCTGAAACTGTCAAAATCTCACTAGCAGTCGTATGTGTTCCTGGTCGTGTTTCACTGTGTGTGTGTGTGTGTGTGTATGAGAGAGAGACCAAAGTGTAGATTAAGCACTCGTGTGTCTTCAATCATGATGTTCCGTATTAACTTCATAAAGAGGAACACTGGCCACAGTGTGCCACCAACACTACTACAGTGCATGGAATGGGAACTGGACTGGTTGTCGCTACTGTGGTACAAAAAGTACTGAAATGTAAAACTTAGAGTGGTCATACATACGCCCACCTCTCCATTAATGGTGGGGTTCAGTTGAGGCGGTGCGCAGGAGTACGAGCGATGTCTTTTCTGGTAGCTGGGCACCTTGGCTGCCAGGGCCGGGGCGGCGCGGAGCCGCAGAGGGGTGAGGGCTAGGCGAGTTAGTGTCGTTGACATGGCTGAGGGAGATTCAAAGAACTGAAAATAGCGCCCAACACATGTCAGCTGCTGGAATGGGTATGGAACTGACCTGCACTGACTGTTACGAGCCCCACCCACTGAATGGCACGTGACACATCACCATCGGGAGGCAGATCGTGCTCATCTCATGACACCCATGACTCTCACAGTCTATGAACATTCTCGCTGACTGACAAGGCACTCACAGCATAGTATCTCAGTATGATTACAGCTATAGTATTTTCGGAAGGTTGCAAGGCAACAGTCCTAGGGCAGGTATATAAGGCGAGGAATAGGGTGAGTTTATCACTTCTCCGGGGTTATTGCCAGCAGTACACGGATTGAACTATTGAATTTTTGAAGTTTAATTGTGTTGTCCTCCTTTTATCAGTTGCGGGGATACTATTAAGCAATGTATCATGATATGTTTTCTTCCCTCCGACATGGATGTTCCGGGAGTACAGCTGAGTACAAGATCAAGCAAGAACATAAAAGCGCATTCCTGTAGTGGATTCAGACTCATGTATTGACTCATATATTGTTTGTGTGCTGGTGGCTGGGCAGAGTTTTTTTCCCCACCTTTCTTGTAGGTGCCATTGGACAACAGGTGGAATCACCAGTTCAACGCTCCTTCCCTTTGGGTTATGGGCTCCTGCCCCTGCCCAGCCGAGAGTTTTGTACTTGAAGTTTTTCCTTTCTGCATGGAAAAATTAATTTCTCTGGTGGTGCTGGCAGCAGCCTGGGGCACAGCAAATATGGTTCCTGTGCATGTGGGGTGACCTTAATATTAGCCTCCGGCTAGTTCGTCTTTCCCTCGATGTACTTTATTTGTGCATTGGAATTTTAAATAAAGAAAAAAGTATTACATGTACATGTTGGCCACCACTATTCATGGAATGGGAACACCTACTGTAGCTAGTACATGGAATGGGAACACCTACTGTAGATAGTACATGGAATGGGAACGCCTGCTGTAGCTAGTACATGGAATGGGAACACCTACTGTAGCTACTACATGGAATGGGAACGCCTGCTGTAGCTAGTACATGGAATGGGAACAAGGGAGTATGCCTGCTTGTTTAACAATTCCCCCACATTACATTACAATGGATATACGTCCGCTGCATTAAAGACCTTTGGACTTACATTACTGCCTTCACTGTCAGCAGGTAGCTTGAGTTTCACGTCGGCCATGTTGTAGTCCTGGCAGAATTTCTCCACTTGTGCTTGTTGGAACTGTGGGAGGGAGGGAGGGAGGGAGGGAGGGAGGGAGGGATGTAGGGAGGGATGGAGGGAGGGAGGGAGGGAGGGAGGGAGAGGGAGGGAGGGAGGGAGGGAGGGAGGGATGGAGGGAGGGAAGGGAGGGAAGGAGGGAGGGAGGGAGGGAGGGATGGAGGGAGGGAGGGAATTACATATATACACATCGTGGGACGCAGAGAATCGAGCGATATGAATGTGGGTTTCAGACAGCACAGGCCATCTCTCCACTCTCTGGTAACAGCCTAGCCTCGTTCCCAGGCTAGAGCCTGGGAACGAGGCTAGTAACAGCCATGGCTGATCCTTAACAATCTGTTGCAGACAGAGACATCACTCTTCCAAAGACCAGCCGCCATATTTAAAGGCCACAATTCTTAGTAACTGATGCTGCCAAATAAGGGATTTACAGTAAACAATCCTTGAATGATGGTATTGCTTAGCCTTATTCTCAGTCTCCACTCCCAGCTTTTTTTCGCAGGTTATAAAAAAGTGACATGCAAAAAAAAGCTTGGAGTGGAGACTGAGAATGGGGCTAGCTATTGTTTGCCAATACAATTTTTACCATTATGATGTAATGGGGGGATGAAAGTGAGCACTAAATGGAAAAATTACAAGCAAACATGTGCTTTGATGTAGTTTTCTTGTATCAGTTTCCCCAAAATATCCAAACGAGGCTACATGTACTTGATGGTCATGTGACTATTCAACTATTGCACATGACATGACAACACTCCCCCGGCTCCTGGACACGCCCACAATCATTCTGCAATGAATATGCCCTACCTGTGCTCGCTCCTGCCAGGTGGTGGGGGAGGGAGGCTCTGCAGTCACTGTTTCACGTGATTCGGTTACCATGGTAACGGTTGCCTTGGTCTCCATGGCAGCAGCCTCAGGCTCTGTGGAAGAGCGTTTTGGATACAATCATGTAAACATACTAGGACAGGGAGGATAGACTAGTGCACCCCATCCTGTGAGGAAACTCAGGAGTACATGGACATACCTGGCGTCTCTGGAGATGATTGACTTGCCTGCACACACTTAAGCAACCTCCTCTCTACCCAGAACATTACTCACGTGCCCTAATGTGGGGGGGGGCATTTGCCCCACCTTGGAAACTTTGTGCCCCCCCATTGGGGATTTCAACCATTCAAAATTGAATACTGCTCACTATATGCACCTACATGTACCTCCCCCCAAAACGTCTTCCAACGTGCTTTTGCCCGATTTTCCTAAATGGGGATTTTCCTAAATGAACACTTGAGGATGGCAGAGATACATGGACATGGGGGGGGGGTCACCCATCCTGGGATGGCAGAGATACTGGGGATACTATGACAGGAGTAGTGCACCCCATTCTGTGAGGAAACTCAGGAGTACATGGACATGCCTTGGTGTCTCTGGACACGAGTGACACACACTTAAGTCCTTTCAACCTCCTTTCTACCCAGAACGCTACTCACATCAGAAAAGGACACCCCACACACCCAAACTCCACCTCACCTTTCTTCAACACGTTGACCTCCACGTACTCAAACTTCACTTCATTGTCCTCCCCAGCAGCACTGCAGGTGTACTTCCCGGCATGACCGACAGACACACGCTCAAACATCAGTACCGCCACACCACGCTGCTCGTAGCGTTGGATGACTGATTCCAGTTCCGGTTTCAGACCTGGAGTACTGGAATGAAAAATGTATGTGCATGTACACAAGAGTAGTACTGGATAGGTAGGTAAAGTCTTGGGGTGGAGTTGTGGGCGGAGTTGTGGGTGGAGTCAATGGCAACAAGAGACGTCCAATCTGGCTGGTAAATTTCACAACATGATGTAATGCTATTGCACAAAGCCATTCAAGACCATTACAATTTTTGATTACCTGATTTTGACCAGGGGGGGTGGGTCGCCCGTGGCAGCACAGGTGATTTGGAGGGGCTGTCCCTCTGTTGCCTCGGCAACCTGAGGGAGGAGGGTGAGCTTGACTGGTGTGTGCATGTGTGTATGTGTGCATGTGTGGGAGGGAGGTTATATACGTGTACGTACATGTATTAATGTTATAGTAGACTTAATAATTAGGCCACACAAACTTGCCACATTAGCCTCGTCCCCAAGCCATTCCCCCTAACTTCTCAGACTGCATGGCCTGGGAACGAGGCTAGGGCCGGATTGACCCATTAATCTGCAGAAAACCGGGGACTCCCCGATTTTTCTCCACGGCTGCGAGATAAAATCTGGGCGTGGAAGGCCTGGGTACGAGGTTACCTACCAGCGAGGCTATCACAGATACAGGAAGTGACATCCAATAATCCCGAGGGCGGAGCTCAAGGGATTATTGGATATCGCTGCGTGTATTTGTAATAAAGCCCGCCAGTAGGCATGGTCTAACTGATTTGTCTCATGGCAGCTGATAGTTGCTAAGAGTCAATATGAGTAAGTTCCGCGTGTGTCAGGCGCTCCAAACTGTAGTTCAGTTTTCGTGTATGCCTAGCCATGTGATATGCGTACATCACACAGGATTTCTGGTGTGATATTAGCTGAGCGTAGCTCTTAGCCGAATATCACCCTGTGGGCACCTTTGATAGTATGGCTTCCCATGAGACAAGTATGCATGTATGTTTTCTAACCATTGCCAGTAGCCTGCGGTTTGCCAACGGCTGTCTCTTTGCCCTCCTCCCGAGCCCCGCCGTTCCTCCTCCCCGCCCCTCCCACCTGCCCCCACCACTCCCCCTTCCTCTCGCCCAGACCAGGAAACGGGCTGGCGGGCATGTCCGAGTGGACCTGCTCGATAAAAGTCACTGTTCCAGAATTTCGGAAGATATTCCTGGAGAAAGAACATGTACATACATGTATATGCATGTCTGAAACAATATAGTCATAAAACTACATGTATGTTATAAAGGAATTATACATTTGGAATCAGAAGTATTCCAGACTGTATCCAAGGCACTCATCATTGGTGGTACGACCTGTACCGTCAATATTCTTGGGAGGGGGGCGGGGCTAGCCTTGTTCCCAGGCCACACCCACCCCACAAAAATGTGGCCTGGTACACACTGCTTGCGCATGTACGTAATTACCATGTTTTTATGGTACACGTCAGGTAATCGTAAAATATTGAATATTTACCCATACATTGTTACGTATACAAACTGTATACTAGTAAGATGCTGGTAATCATCGAGGGGCGAGCCTGATCGAGCGTGGTGCGTCCACTCAAATGAATGATACGTATTCAGGACTAAAGCTTTACCCATGCAAGTGATGTTGGGGGATGTACATGGCTGTAGGCATGAGGAAATTATGCCAGCATAATTTTGAACATAATAGGTACAAGATTGCTTTGGTACAACCTGTACCGTCAATATTCTTGTAATCAGGTAATCGTAATATTTACCCATACATTGTTACGTATACAAACTGTATGCAAGTGGTGTTGGGGGATGTACATGGCTGTAGGCATGAGGAAATTATGCCAGCATAATTTTGAACATAATAGGTACAAGATTGCTTAAGGAGTTGAAGGGGTCGGAACCAGTGGACTAATCCAAAATCAAGTACTAAAAATTGCACAAAAATGGAGTAAAAAAAAACATGCACAGTATCCCTATGAACTGTCACGTAATATTTGGACCCCCGAAATATTCGTTCCCCCCGGAACGAATATTTCAACTTCCGTGTAAAATAAACGATCCCCCTTGAAATATTGGTTCCCCCTTTCTATATGCACGCATCGTGGAATCCGAGAAGCTCTATCTCCTAGTTTTCAGTTTATTCTATCTTCTAGCTTCTATATAGCTCCTAGGTGAGTCCGAGCTAACCCTTCCTAGCTCCTATCGGCGAATGTCGGTAGATTGCAGTGCAAGTGATTAATGATTACGCTCGAGTGGGCGGAGCTGCTAGTTACAAGCTTTATATTTACAGTATGCTTGCACATGGTTTTAGTGCAGTCACTGTAGACACACCTAGCTAACGTATAATGTATCAGTAGAACGCAGGAATTACAGTCGAGTGGCATGAGTGGGTGGAGCTTGTACCTCCTCTCCATAATATAGCTCTATAGGGGAAGCTATATTATCTGACTACTCAAGCTTTATAGTACTGTCACTATGTGAAAGCATATTGCAAGATTTAAAATCGAATAATAACGTTAAACAAAGAGCTAACTCTCTGCTAAAACATCTATCTACCCACCGGCTTTATCGAGGGACAAGGAAAGAGCGCCGCGAAACGTACTGTCCTGGGGGAACAAAAACTTCAAAGGGGGTCCATATATTTCAACACTTGCGCTGAAATATAAGTTACAAGGGGTCCAAATATTTCGAAATATAAGGACTGGGGGGGACCATTTTTGGGGGGTCCAAATTTTTCGTGACAGAACAAATGACCAAACTGTTAGCAGCTCAGAAAGCACATTCTAAGAGTATCTCGAGTTAGGGGGGACAAGTTTGGTTAGACCGCTCTGGTTCTGACAGTGAGCCCTGATTCACACATGCACACAGTTATAGCTAGACCTAGATGCTATAAACCATACGATTTATAGTATCTATGGTATTTTACAGGCGTACAACTCACGCGCAAACTCTGATGAAAAGGAGCAGAGTGCTGGATGATGAGCAGGATTGCCACACCACTGCAGTAGCTTTGTAACTGGATAATGAATCCATTTTCCACCCTGAACAGTATTGTCAACAGGCCATAAGGCTGTTGTGTTTACCGAGCTAGCCCCTCTCAGGGGGTGGGGCTAGCTCGGTGGCTAGGTTCGTAGCGCTATCTGTAGCTACCCAACATTTATCACCAGTGCTTGTACCATAGCTGGACGCTCTAGCCATCCTGCTGCTGACATGCAGTTGTGCGCTCGTTCTAGGAACAATTCCATTTAACGCACATCACCGTTACAGGTTTAAAAGCCTAAATTTTTGCCACATCTGACGGGAAGTCAAGGTGGCGCGTTCGTTTCAGACTGGGGTCGGAACGCGGCCTCCCCATTAATCGGGTCGCGGGTTCGAATGCCGCCCGCGTACAATCTGATTCTTGACTTTCTAAGCCTACAGCCAATATGCCGGTAACTTTCTTCTCCGGAAGAACTCCGAAGCTAAAAGGATGACTGGGTACGTTACAGCAGCGGCTCCTGTAATTCCCAGCCATCGCCTATCCAGCGCTCCGGGTGTCTGACACTCCAGGAGGGATGGGAGGCTCCCTAGGCTTTTGCTTTTTTTTTCTTAAGTTTTTTTTTTCTCTCTCCAAGATTCTTTTTTTCTCCTTTTTTTCCTCCAAGTTAAGTTGTTCTCTTTATAGAAATGCCACAAAAATAATTTTACAAATTAAATTTGAATTTTATAGCATTTAATAGATATGCTATTGACTGCTAGGCTTTTTTCCCTCCAACTTACATTGTAATTTGTTTCTCTTTATAGAAATACCACAAATAGTCATCTATCTATCAGTACTAAGCCTGGGAAGAATTGTTTGACCGACCAGGAGCTATAGGCTTCTCTAAGTTAAGTTGTTTCTCTGTATAGAAATACCACAAACAGTCATCTACTACTAAGCCTGGGAAGATTTTTTCAAGTCTGACAGGCTGATGGCTACTGAATTATTCAGTAGCTACCAACAGCCAAGTCATTAGAAAATGCACACTTGTAGTATAAGCCCTTGTAGTGGATTTGATGAGCTCATGATACGTTTATCCTTACATACACATGCAGTGACTGAATGGAAATGCAGTTTGTATGAATATTCCAACGGGACAAGTTGTATGTCCTGTATCCTAACTTCTCAGCCAAGAAATAAAACCTCAAACCCAGGCCATTCATTACAAAAAAGCTGGGCACGAGACAGGAATACGCACACAGGTGAATATCCCACAGCCGCTCCATCTGCCCTACTGTCAAGAGCCAGCCCACCACACTTTCACCTTCCCCTCAGTCTCCTGCTAATATTTTTTCCTTGGGACTTTTCAATCAGTAGCTGCATGTACGCGCACGTGTGCCCGGCCGGATACAATAGGGGTGGTCATATTATATCCGGCCGGGCACACGCCCACATGTGTGGGAAAATAATTTGCTGCATGTTTGTATAATAAGGAGAGTATAAATAGTCTTGGGTATACAGTGTACCCAGCCCCTTGGAGTGGCTGGCTTGTGAGCTCAAGAATAGCATGGCCGGTCTAAAAGTTTCATTGACACAGACTCATATTACAGAGGTGGTGATTGATATTTTTAAATGATGGAATACATGCATCTCAACTTAATAAATATTTAATGTGAATACTGTTTCTATAAAATATTTGGACCATGGGTGATATTAGGCTCGTACCCAGGCCTCCCCTCGCCCCCTCACAGCTTTTTTTCGCAGCCATGAAAAAAACGCGTGCTTTTCCACAGCTGCGAAAAAAGCTGCGAGAGAAGGCCTGGGTATGAGGCTACTTGCAGAAGGCCTGGGTTTGGGGCAAAGACGAGGCTGCCATCAGATGTAGGACAGTGGTGTGGTGAACTAAAGCTGATGATGAATATGATGTCATTGCCAATGTTCTGCTATAGTGTTCTGTGCATGCCCTCCTCTTCCGGGTAGAGGGAATAATAGAACTGTAGCTCTTGAGAGAAGATACCAAATATGGACTTCTTTTGTTGCCATGGTAACTTGCCGAAATATGTCTTCAGGTATGGGTGTGAATGTGGCTGATGGCTTTGGGATAGAATGCAGAAGAGATGTTTAGGTACATTGTAATCTAACACAGCAAAGACATCGTAATCCAGACTCTTGAAATTGGCGTAAAAATCATAGTGTACTGCACAGGGAGAACACAGGTCTAGGACTGGCATAAAGTGCTCGTTGTATTCACTCAGCGGGTACGGGCTCATGAAACGGAGGAACTCACCAAACGTTGGGGATAAGGGGGTGGACTGGTTTCGTTGAGGCCATTATCCATGTCTGAAATGCCATAGAATGAACAGTTTCACCTCATCTGGAAAGGCATTGCGATCCTCAAAATTCAACAGCTGTTCTATTTTATTCCTGTAGGCGGAGAGAAGTCTCTCGAGAGGGTTTCGAACGATGATAATTTTGTAGTAGTTCTTCAGTTTGTAGAGAGCTTGTTGTGGGGTGAGGTGGCGGAAGGACTGGACCTGTGCCGAGTGTGTGTGTGTGTGTGTTGTGTGCGTGTGTGTGCATGTGTGTGTGCATGAGTGTGTGTGTGTGTGTATGTGTGTGTGTGCATGTGTGTGTGTGTGTGTGTGTGTGTGTGTGTGTGTGTGTGTGTTTGCGGGAAGTAAATAAAAAAGGGCTTAAGGGATCCTGGGGGGTACCTGTCAATTTCTGTATGAGTCAAAACCAGTTTTCTACATTTAGTTTTAGGCCTAGATCGTCGATAATCTAAGAATAAAACAACCCCTTCTTTAGCTATACTGCATAAACACACATGTATTTGATACAGTTAAATGTTTTGAGGCTGGTCATCAGGAGAGTACCACAGACTTATCATCGAGCAGCCACAGGTTTCGGCCCCTTTAACCTCTCGACCTGTGACTGTCTACAGAAAGGGTGGGGCCACTCTCACAGGGTAGAGTCCAGCACGTGTTAAATTTGAGATCTCCAGTTTATACGCTTTATTAACGTCCTTGTTTACTTCTTACATAGTACCGTTCGTTGTTAACTACCTATATCTTTAGTGGTTATGCTTGCAGGCAGTAGGCTAAAGTAAGGATATGAGGTCCATTTTGTCCCGGCATCAGATGGTCTGGTTCTTGCCGTTTGGTTTCTGCTTTGTGGCTAGACAGATAAATAAGAGCGTGTATACCAATGACTACATGCTGATTTTTATGCCATACTACAGATGTAGTTGGATTTAATCCTCACCTTTCTTTCCCTTCCTTGCTTGAAACTAGAGAGCATGTGCTTTGTTGATGCTTATGTCATTGTTTATCTTTTGTGGTTACTACTTGTTGCAAGCAATTAGTAAGAATCCATTTTTAGCAGAGCTTTGCATACAGGTTCCATATAGCTACAGAGCAATACCCATTAGACTACACATTTCAATGTAAAATGCTCATATGCTAGAAAGTGGGTATTATAATTGCATACATCTCCACCAAATGTAAAGTACAACTCCTACAATCGAAAGTAGAGCAAAATTGACGTTCTAAAAAGTGCTGCCAGCAGAGCCCAAGTGGGCATTTCATCTGAGCCACAGTTCTCACCCGCAACCGCAAGCGAGGGGAGGCCTGGGTACGAGGCTAGATGCTCTCTCCTGTAGAGGTCCTGAAACTGTCAAAATCTCACTAGCAGTCGTATGTGTTCCTGGTCGTGTTTCACTGTGTGTATGTGTGTGTGTGTGTGTGTGTGTATGAGAGAGAGACCAAAGTGTAGATTAAGCACTCGTGTGTCTTCAATCATGATGTTCCGTATTAACTTCATAAAGAGGAACACTGGCCACAGTGTGCCACCGACACTACTACAGTGCATGGAATGGGAACTGGACTGCTTGTTACTACCATAAAGAGGAACACTGGCCACAGTGTGCCACCAACACTACTACAGTGCATGGAATGGGAACTGGACTGCTTGTTACTACCATAAAGAGGAACACTGGCCACAGTGTGCCACCAACACTACTACAGTGCATGGAATGAGAACTGGACTGCTTGTTACTACCGTAAAGAAGTGCATGGAATGGGAACTGGACTGGTTGTCGCTACTGTGGTACAAAAAGTACTGAAATGTAAAACTTAGAGTGGTCATACATACGCCCACCTCTCCATTAACGGTGGGGTTCAGTTGAGGCGGTGCGCAGGAGTACGAGCGATGTCTTTTCTGGTAGCTGGGCACTTTGGCTGCCAGTGCGCAGGAGTACGAGCGATGGCTTTTCTGGTAGCTGGGCACCTTGGCTGCCAGGGCTGGGACGGCGCGGAGCCGCAGAGGGGTGAGGGCTAGGCGAGTTAGTGTCGTTGACATGCAACCTCCTCTCTACCCAGCTACTCACGTGCCCTAATGTGGGGGGGAGGCATTTGCCCCCCCTTGGAAACTTTGTGCCCCCCATTGGGGATTTCAACCCTTCAAAATTGAATACCGCTCACTATATGCACGCCCCCCCCCCCCCAAAACATCTTCCGACATGCTTTTGCCCCCACATTGGGGATTTTCCTAAATGAACCCTTGAGGATGGCAGAGATACTAAGGAAATCCCAGGATACTTGGACGGGGGGGGGGGGGCTTCCTTCACAACATGATGTAATGCTATTGCACAAAGCCACCATTACAACTTTTGATTACCTGATTTTAACCAGGGGGGTGGGTCACCCGTGGCAGCACAGGTGATTTGGAGGGGCTGTCCCTCTGTTTCCAAGGCAACCTGAGGGAGGAGGGTGAGTTTGACTGGTGTGTGCATGTGTATGTGTGCATGTGTGGGAGGGAAATGTACATACATGTATTAATGTTATAGTAGACTTAATAATTAGGCCACACAAATTTGATTACTTGATGTATGGGCCACATTAGCCTCGTTTCCAGGCCACTCCCCTTAACTTCTCCGACTGCATGGCCTGGGAACGAAGTTAGGGCCGGATTGGCCCATTAATCTGGAGAAAATCGATTTTTCTCCACCGATGCGAGATAAAATCTGGGCATGGAAGGCCTGGGTACGAGGTTAACTACCAGGGAGGCTATGACAAATACAGGAAGTGACATCCAATAATCCCGAGGGCGGAGCTCAAGGGAGTATTGGAAATCGCTGAGTGTATTTGCGATAAAGCCCGTCAGTAGGCATGGTCTAACTGACTTGTCTCATGGCAGCTGATAGTTGCTAAGAGTCACTATGTGTAAGTTCTGCATGTGTCAGGCGCTCCAAACTGTAGTTGTATGCCTAGCCATGTGATATGCGTACATCACACAGGATTTCCGCTGTGATATTAGCTGTGCGTAGCTCTTAGCCGAATACCACCTTGTGGCACCTTTGATAGTATGCATGTATGTTTTCTAACCATTACCAGTAGCCTGCGGTTTGCCAACGGCTGTCTCCTCCTCCCGAGCCCCGCCGTTCCTCCTCCCCGCCCCTCTCATCTGTCCCCACCACTCCCCCTTCCTCTCGCCCAGACCAGGAAACGGGCTGGCGGGCATGTCCGAGTGGACCTGCTCGATAAAAGTCGCTGTTCCAGAATTTCGGAAGATATTCCTGGAGAAAGTACATGTACATACATGTATATGCATGTCTGAAACAAACTAAAAAAAATAACTACATGTATGTTATAAAGGTATTATACATTTGGAATCAGAAGTATTCCAGACTGTATCCAAGGCACTCATCATTGGTGGTACGACCTGTACCGTCAATATTCTTGGGAGGGGGGCGGGGCTAGCCTTGTTCCCAGGCCACACCCACCCCACAAAAATGTGGCCTGGTACACACTGCTTGCGCATGTACGTAATTACCATGTTTTTATGGTACACACGTCAGGTAATCGTAAAATATTGAATATTTACCCATACATTGTTACGTATACAAACTGTATACTAGTAAGATACTGGTAATCATCGAGGGGTGAGCCTGATCGAGCGTGGTGCGTCCACTCAAATGAATGATACGTATTCAGGACTAAAACTTTACCCATGCAAGTGATGTTGGGGGGTGTACATGGCTGTAGGCATGAGGAAATTATGCCAGTATTATGAACATAATAGGTACAAGATTGCTTAAGGAGTTGAAGGGGTCGGAACCATAGTGGACTGATCCAAAATCAAGTACTGAAAATTGCACAAAAATGGAGTAAAAAAAACATGCACAGTATCCCTATGAACTGTCACGTAATATTTGGACCCCTGAAATATTCGTTCCTCCCGGAACGAATATTTCAACTTCCGCGTGAAATAAACGATCCCCCTTGAAATATTGGTTCCCCCTTTCTATATGCACGCATCGTGGAATCTGAGAGGGCTCTATCTCCTAGTTTTCAGCTAATCCTATCTTCTAGCTTCTATATAGCTCCTAGCTCCTATCGGCGAATGTCGGTAGATTGCAGTGCAAGTGATTAATGATTACGCTTGAGTGGGCGGAGCTGCTAGTTACAAGCTTTATATTTACAGTATGCTTGCACATGGTTTTAGTGCAGTCACTGTAGACATACCTAGCTAACGTATAATGTATCAGTAGAACGCAGGAATTACAGTCGAGTGGCATGAGTGGGTGGAGCTTGTACCTCCTCTCAATAATATAGCTCTATAGGGGAAGCTATATTATCTGACTACTCGAGCTTTATAGTACTGTCACTATGTGAAAGCATATTGCAAGATTTTAAATCGAATAATAACGTTAAACAAAGAGCTAACTCTCTGCTAAAACATCTGTCTACCCACCGGCTTTATCGAGGGACAAGGAAAGAGTGCCGCGAAACGTACTGTCCTGGGGGAACAAAAACTTCAAAGGGGGTCCATATATTTCAACACTTGCGCTGAAATATAAGTTACAAGGGGTCCAAATATTTAGAAATATAAGGACGGGGGGGGGGGGGGGCCCATTTTTGGGGGGGCCAAATTTTTGAATTGCTAGCAGCTCAGAAAGCACATTCTAAGAGTATCTCGAGTTAGGGGGGACAAGTTTGGTTAGATCGCTCTGGTTCTGACAGTGAGCCCTGATTCACACATGCACACAGTTATAGCTAGACCTAGATGCTATAAACCATACGATTTATAGTATCTATGGTATTTTACAGGCGTACAACTGGATGATGAATCCACTGTCCACCAGCACAGCCTGTACTGCTATTGTCAACAGTTCACAGGGATCTACATGCATAGAACAATCCAAGGCCATGAGGCTGTTTACCAGGCTAGCCCCACCCCTCGCAAGCGGTGGGGCTGCTATCCCGGTAGCTAGGTTATCTGTAGCTACCTAACCTTTATCTCCAGTGCTTATATATAGCGGGACGCTCTAGCCATCCTGCTGCTGACGTGCAGTTGTGCGCTCATTGTAGGAACAAATGGGTGGTTACTAAAACCCGGAACGGGACGGAACGATCGCGGAACGTTCCGTCCCGTTCCGCCTACTAAAATACGGAACTGGGTGGTTCCGTCCCGTTCCGCCTACATGTACTAAAACGTTCCGCGTTAGAAGACGGCCCTTGCAGCCTCGTGTTCGATGTGCTTCAGTGAAGAAAAGAAGTGCTCTACTGTGGCGTGGAAGCAGCCAGTGTCAGCCCTCTGGAAGCAGCTAAGTTATATGTTCATAAATAAACTGATGCATAAACTTAAGTTAAGACTGATCGTAGTAGGTATTAAATAGAGTATGAAAAAGTGAGTACCTACTTTCCTCGTCTTTGCTTTTATAGTTGTAGGGTTTACTATGAAAGCTGCTGTACTTTTACTAGCTATAAGGGTAGATGTTTCATTGTAGGATATACTGCAGCATAATGCATAATTTGTGTGTACAGGTTTACTGAGCTTTTTTACAAGTTGCACATAACCATACATAATGAGGAATGTCAAAGGCGTCTGGATGTATATTTGCACACTGCTTATGGAACCATTCTTTGCATCTGTTGCACTGGGTTAGTGGTCCTTTACGGTCATCCTGCTTGTTCCACGGCAATCTGCAAGTACAGTAGACCGGGACCAAACTACTGTGAGTTATCCTCTTGCTCGTCAAACGCCTGGATCTCTTAGCAGGAGGGAATGGTGAGATTTCTTCCTCCTCGAAGCACAAGTGCAAATGTTCACGCATCTTGCATTGATCCAAAGCAAGTAGGTGTGGATCAACTCCTGCACAGAGTGCCTGGGCAAATGCGATAGAGAAAAGACCACAGTCTGATCCTCCTGACTGATGCTGCACAGCTACATGCCTAACTTGAAAAGCTGATTCGTCTGTTTTGACTATGGTAGCTAGCTGCAAAACACCTTGTATTAGTGATGTATACTGATCAAGATATAAATCTCTCCTGTATGCTCTCTTCTACCCAGCATCTTTTATGGAGAAGAAGAACTGATGGATGAGCAGAAATACATCCCTATGCACTGTATATGTTTAATACTGTATGATTCCATACTCGCATTATTATTTGCATCAATGGCTATTGCATGTAGCATTGGTATTATTACCTTCCTTGGTGGGGTCTTCACCCCTGAAGAGAAACACCTGACCAGCTTTGGGCTTCCGTGGTGGGATGGTAATGCATTTCTCTGGTGGATTCTCTAGAATCTGCACAATCTCCTTGATTCCAAGTGATTGCTTGATAAATAAATAGTCCATGACTGGCTATGAACGCTCCTGCATTATTAGATCTATGTTCATCTACCTCCAAGTGTAAAGAGGTAAGTTCCTGATGATTACTATAGATGGATGGTTGTTGAGGGAGTTGCTGGTGTGGTGGAAGAGGAGGAAAGAGTTGTTGGGTTGGTTTTAGCTAAGCCCCACT
The DNA here is from genome assembly GCA_963921505.1 of Phakellia ventilabrum. Lineage (NCBI taxonomy): Eukaryota > Metazoa > Porifera > Demospongiae > Axinellida > Axinellidae > Phakellia > Phakellia ventilabrum. Next base: position 8,374,642 of record OY997380.1, read on the forward strand.
CTGAGTACCTGGACCCCAGTGCCCCCTGTACCTCCCCTCCTATGCATAGACACTTAGTGTTAGCTATCACTTTATTTGGTTAATGTGTACCATGTATGTGATGGCCCTTTAGGGCTCAAACATGAAGAGATTTCATACGTACGCAGTTCCGTATTTTAGTAGGCGGAACGGGACGGAACGTTCCGCGATCGTTCCGTCCCGTTCCGGGTTTTAGTAACCACCGCTAAAATTTGCACACATCTGACGGGAAGTCAAGGTGGCGCGTTCGGTTAGACTGGGGTCGGAACGTGGGCACTGGCCTCCCCATTAATCGGGTCGCGTGTTCGAGGCGCACGCGTACAATCTGATTCTTGGCTTTCTAAGCCTATAGCCAATACGCCGGTAACTTTCCTTCGGGAACTCCGAAACTAAAAGGATGACTGGGTACGTTACAAGGCCTCCTGTGAATTCCCAGCCATCGCCTATCCAGCGCTCCGGGTGTCTGACACTCCAGGAGGGATGGGAGGCTCCCTGGGCTTTTTTTTCTCAAGTGTATTCTTTTTTTTTTTCCTTCAAGTTTCTTTTTTTTCTCCTTTTTCCCTCCAAGTTAAGTTGTTTCTCTTTACAGAAATGCCACAAAAATAATAAAAAAAAATTTATTTGTCAATTTTATAACATTAATTTTATAACTCTCTATAGATATGCTATACTATTCTATAGGCTGCTATATAGGCTTTTCCCCTCTAGCTTAATTTGTTTCTGTATTTAGAATTACCACAAATAGTCATCTATCTATTACTACTAAGCCTGGGAAGAATTTTTCGAGTCTGACAGGCCGATGGCTACTGAATTATTCAGCAGCCAAGTCATTTACACTTGTAGTATAAGCCCTTGTAGTGGGTTCTATGAGCTCAAGATACGTTTATCCTTACATACACATGCAGTGACTGAATGGAAATGCAGTTTGTATGAATATTCCAACGGGACAAGTTGTATGTCCTGTATCCTAACTTATCAGCCAAGAAATAAAACCTCAAACCCAGGCCATCCATTACAAAAGAGCTGGGCACGAGACAGGAATACGCACACAGGTGATCTTGAATATCCCACAGCCGCTCCATCTGCCCTGCCGTCAAGAGCCAGCCCACCACACTTTCACCTTCTCCTCAGTCTCCTGCTAATGAAATTTTTTCCCTTGGGACTTTTCAATAAGTAGCTGCATGCGCACGTGTGCCTGGCCGGATACAATAGGGGTGGACATATTATATCCGGCCGGGCACACGCCCACATGCGTGGGAAAATAATTTGCTGCATGTTTGTATAATAAGGAGAGTATAAATAGTCTTGGGTATACAGTGTACCCAGCCCCTTGGAGTGGCTGGCTTGTGAGCTCAAGAATAGCATGGCCGGTCTAAAAGTTTCATTGACACAGACTCATATTACAGAGGTGATGATTGATATTTTTAAATGATGGAATACATGCATCTCAACTTAATAAATATTTAATGTGAATACTGTTTCTATAAAATATTTGGAGCATGGATGATATTAGGCTCGTACCCAGGCCTCCCCTCACTCCCTCACAGCTTCTTTTCGCAGCCATGAAAAAAACGCACGCTTTTCCACAGCTGTGAAAAAAGCTGCGAGAGAAGGCCTGGGTATGAGGGTACTTGCAGAAGGCCTGGGTATGAGGCTACTTGCAGAAGGCCTGGGCTTGGGGCAAAGACGAGGCTGCCATCAGATGTAGGACAGTGGTGTGGTGAACTAAAGCTGATGATGAATATGATGTCATAGCCAATGCTCTGCTATAGTGTTCTGTGCATGCCCTCCTCTTCCGGGTGTAGAGGGAATAATAGAACTGTAGCTCTTGAGAGAATATGGACTTCTTTTGTTGCCATGGTAACTTGCTGTGCTTGTAGGGGTGTGAATGTGGCTGATGGCTTTGGGATAGAATGCAGGAGATGTTTAGGTAATCTAACACAGCAAAGACATCGTAATCCAGACTCTTGAAATTGGCGTAAAAATCATAGTACACAGCACAGGGAGAACACAGATCTAGGACTGGCATAAAGTGCTCATTGTATTCACTCAGCGGGTACGTGCTCATGAAACGGAGGAACTCACCAAACGTTGGGGATAGGGGGGTGGACTGGTTTCGTTGACGCCATTGCCAAACGGATCCATGTCTGAAATGCCGTAGAATGAACAGCTTCACCTCATCTGGAAAGGCATTGCGATTCTCAAAATTCAACGGTGGTTCTATTTTATTCCTGTAGGCAGAGAGAAGTCTCTCGAGAGGGTTTCGAACGATGATCATTTTGTAGTAGTTCTTCAGTTTGTAGAGAGCTTGTTGTGGGTGAGGTGGCGGAAGGAATGGACCTGTGCCGAGTGTGTGTGTGTGTGTGTTGTGTGCGTGTGTGTGTGTGTGTGTGCATGAGTGTGTGCGTGTATGTGAGTGTGTGCGTGCGTGTATGTGAGTGTGTGCATGCATGTGTGTGTGTGTGTGTGTGTGTGTGTGTGTGCATGTGAGTGTATGTGTGTGTGTGTGTGTGTGTGTGTGTGTGTGTGTGTGTGTGTGAGAGAGTACGTGAGGACTAAATGTGGGGGTGACGGTTAGGGTAGATTGCATGTGTGTGTGTGTGTGTGTGTGTGTGCATGAGTGTGCACGTGTATGTGAGTGTGTGCGTGCGTGTATGTGAGTGTGTGCATGCATGTGTGTGTGTGTGTGAGAGAGAGAGAGAGAGAGAGAGTACATGAGGACTAAATGTGGGGGTGACGGCTAGGGTAGATTGCATGTGTGTGTGTGTGTGTGTGTGCATGAGTGTGCACGTGTATGTGAGTGTGTGCGTGCGTGTATGCGAGTGTGTGCATGCAAGTGTGTGTGTGTGTGTGTGTGTGTGAGTGTGTGAGTGTGTGCATGTGTGTGTGTGTGTGTGTGTGTGTATGTGTGAGAGTGTATGTGAGGACTAAATGTGGGGGTGACGGTTAGGGTAGATTGCATGTGTGTGTGTGTGTGTGTGTGTGTGTGTGTGTGTGTGTGTGTTTGTGAGGTTTGCGGGGAGTAAATAAAAAGTTGTGGCAGGGTACCTATCAATTGCTGTACGAGTCAAAACCAGTTTTACATTTAGTTTAATTTTAGGCCTAGATCGTCGATAATCTAAGAATAAAACAACTCCTTCTTTAACGCGCTTGTTTACTTCTTACATAGTACCGTTCGTTGTTAGCTACCTATATCTTTAGTGGTTATGCTTGCAGGCAGTAGGCTAAAGTAAGGATATGAGGTCCATTTTGTCCCGGCATCAGATGGTCTGGTTCTTGCCATTTGGTTTCTGCTTTCTGGCTAGACAGATAAATAAGAGTGTGTATACCAATGACTACATGCTGATTTACATGCCATATTACAGATGTAGTTGGATTTAATCCTCACCTTTCTTTCCTTTCCTTGCTTGAAACTAGAGAACATGTGCTTTGTTGATGCTTATGTCATTGTTTATCTTTTGTGGTTACTACTTGTTGCAAGCAATTAGTAAGAATTCATTTTTAGCAGAGCTTTGCATACAGGTACCTGCACATGTAGCTACAGAGTAATACCCATTATTGACTACAGGAAGCCAAACTCAGTGATAAAATAGAAAACAGTGTTAAAAAACACAGCTTTAACGTTACTGTACCCCGCCGTGTTTGAATGCAGATGAGGGGTCTACCGTTGTGTGTGTGTGTGTGTGTGTGTGTGTGTGTGTGTGTGTATGTGTGTGTGTGTGTGTGTGTGTGTATTGTGTGTGTGTGTGTGTGTGTGTGTGTGTGTGTATGTGTGTGTGTGTGTGTGTGTGTGTATGGGTGTGACAAGGCCCATGCAGACTGAAGTCACTGGACTGACCAGTGGCTCAAACTGGACTGACCGGTGACAGTAGTCCACCCCAGAGATGATCTGTTGGAAGACTCTCCTGGCCTCTGGTTCCGAACTCTTTCCTCGCTTCACTGGAGAATATGGGGAGGGGACACATTACATCATCATTACATCATACATGTACATGCAGACCTCAGTACATGCCATTACAACTCATTAGTGCCCACTGCCCTCCTGCCCAGGCATCTCACAACTGTTCTCATAGTTGTGTGTGCGCATCATTTTTCCCACCCCACCGAAAAATTCTGTATGAAACCCTGCCCTGTTTTCCCATTCCCAGGCTGACCTGGTGTCATGCTCTCAGATCCTGTTTTTCCATTCAGCCTGGGAATGGGAAAACAGGACAGGGTTACATACAGAATTTTTCGGTGGGGGTGGGAAAAATTATGCACATAGAGCTATGCCCCCTAGGGGGGGTTGGGGGTATGCTCCCCCAGGGAAGTTTTGAAATTTACATGCCCTGAGGTTGCTTCTGGGGCTCCAAAAAGACTGGAAATTAAGCTACTAATGAACTACTGAGTAGGGGGAGGAGTGGGGAGCACTATGGTACCCCATTGTCGGAAACACTCCTTTAGGTACCACTGACCTTAATTGACACAAGAGTGCCTGTTGTTGGTAGGATCTGGTAGGGCTCAGACTTGACCAGTACATGATCGCCTGAGGGGAGACAATCATCACATATTTTGGTAACTGATTGAACTGCATAAAAGAGTATTTTTACTGAAAGGAGACATTGGTAAACTAACTAGGTGAACGCAGGATAATGTTGGGTGAGCGGGAGCGAGTGTTTGTGTGCAACATCTGGAGTGCCACTAGTAAAACCTGCAGGTGTTAGCAGACTGCATACACCGCCGGCTAGAGCATTGTGTAGGACGGTCCACATCAAACAACCTCGTCTTGAGGAGGCCTCAAGAGCTGATAGAACAGACTTTTGGTTGCATGGATGACAGACTGCAGGTAGTAGGGTACAGATGCTACAGAGAAGGAATATTCAGCTTCCCTTGGAGGGAGGGGGCATGCATTGTGCCAGACATGGGTACCATCGTCGATATGCGGCGCAGGAATAGTCCCAAGTCTGAGTAGGCCTACTTGAGACCTTGGCTCAGTTGGCTGGCTGTAGCTCCCAGGCTTGTAACACTTGTGTGGCTTACGTAAACAGCTGTAGATGGCCTGTTCGGGTTGTGACTGCTAACCAGAGATGCCATTTTAAATAGCTACTAAACTGGCTAGTAGCACTTGCCAGTATGATCCACCCAATTCAAACTTCTCGGAGAAGTTATTCATAAACACAATTAAACACAAGCTTAGTATTAACCAATCTGCTGTGGTAATAAACCAGCAAAGCACAGAACTGAAAACTGGGTAGATCGATCACACAATCATCAGAAATGGAAGAAAATACATATCCATTCCTACGTAGACAGTATGCCCACCTCCCTCTCTTGCAGTGTCCTAAAGATCTCTGCCCATGGGCACTTACAGATACAACGTAAACATGAGGTTTGTATAGTTTTGACAATGTGTAGCTCTACAACCTGCTAAGCTAAAACTGTTCAGTTCCTTGATGTTCCAAACCACTCTAACTGGTTCTGGGAATTGTCGGTATGGAATCTGAACAGTAGACTCTGGAGTATATATGTGGGACTCGCTTAGGCTCACCACAACAAGGCCCATGCCAACTGGACTGACCAGTGGCTCAAACTGGACTGACCGGTGACAGTAGTCCACCCCTGAGATGATCCGTTGGAACACTCTCCTGGCCTCTGCTTCCGAACTCTTTCCTCGCTTCACTGGAGAATATGTGGAGGGATACATTACATCATCATTACATCATTTGTTTGCTGGATTTCATGAATTCACTATAGGTACATGTACGTGTAGGCCTCAGTACACGTCACTACACAGGGTTTCATACGGGGGGGGAAACCTGGGAAATCCCCCCCCAAAGGCCAGTTTCCCCCCCCCCCCCTAAAATCTTGGCAACAATATTAATTAATACATGTAGGTATAATAAGAATATCAGTGACTGTTGATTACAGATTTATACGTCTGTTTGAGTCTGTTTGATTCTTTAAAGATATCCAGAATTTCATTAAGTTCAGTTGAGGTCCTTCTATAGCAATTCTCATAAGGCGTGTCAGGTTCAAGTAATGTATATTGGTCGGCTATAATCAGATTAGCACTTATAGTTGGTCACAAATACAGTATAGATCTGTACTACGCCAAAAGAGTTAACGTGAGAATGTAGCATCATTAACTGTAATCAGGATAAGGGATCACATGACATCTGGGTCACGCCTACTCGGACATATGTGACAAACCGAGTGGTACTTCTAACTTCTTTTCAGGACCATAAATTTGACTCCAAAATGGCTTCAGAATCAACCTCAGAGAATGTAAAATTTTCTGGGGGGGCATGCCCCCAGACCCCCCTAGTATTCCGTGCATCATAGAAGCACGGGTCACTGTTTCCCCCCCCCTAACTTAAAATCCTGTATGAAACCCTGCTACATCACAGACACTAGCCTCGTACCCAGGCCTTTCCTCACAGCTTTTTACCAGCCAGGTGCAAGCAAAGTGCCCTCTCGAATGGTACTAAAATTACTGTATGTGTACCGCATGTCATCCCCACTTATCACATATGCTAATTAAGTTACATCATCACACTCTAGCTACACCACTGAATAAAGGTTCACAACAGCAGTCTACCCTTCCCAGCCTTCCCCTGTGTAGCAGGCCTGGAAACCTCCTCCCAGCCTTCTCCTGTGTAGCAGAAAGCGGTTCCTAGCCGCCCCCTCCCATTCTTGCCTCGTGTGGCATGAAGGGAAAAGGCTAAGTCCACTGAGAGTGGAGAACAAGCCCATTCTCTCACAAGTTCACAGAAGTAGGCAATCAGAACATGGATAATTAGCACTGCTCCGGCCTACCCTGTCTATCCAGCCTATAACCGAGGATCGATCAGTCATAGCTACTACCGGAGAGCTAGCCAGCCAGCCTATAACCGAGGATCGATCAGTCATAGCTACTACCGGAGAGCTAGCCAGCCAGCCTATAACCGAGGATCGATCAGTCATAGCTACTACCGGAGAGCTAGCCAGCCAGCCTATAACCGAGGATCGATCAGTCATAGCTACTACTGGAGAGCTAGCCAGCCAGCCTATAACCGAGGATCGATCAGTCATAGCTACTACCGGAGAGCGGAGAAACGACCTGTGACCAAGTAGCTAGTAGTACGGGAGAGTAGACACGTTAGTAGCTATTGCTCGACTCGTGCCGCCCGACTCCAGCACTCATATCTCTACTTGTACATAGGCTACACAAACTGCACTAACCTGGGAGCTGCAGTAAGCCTCTCTTCGAGAAATGATGTGGTAGACTTGTCCATATCGATGACTCTTCGTGCACTACAGCTTCGAAAACGGCGTCCACAAAACAGTAAGAGATGCCATTTTGAATCCCGGGGGCCCAAAGCGTGACGGACATATATATATACATACAAACGTGGGCTGACTATGCATCGCGATTAGTTGCCTCGCTACCGCTCGGCAATTACGCCAGCCACACACAGCAAGAGAAACAAGAGTAAAC